>CM021104.1:232462527-233062527 GCA_007115665.2 Sequoiadendron giganteum | reverse complement strand
ATCTTTAGCATAATTTTCTTTTATTTCTTCATTTATACAAGCCAATTGATTCATCAATGAGTGAAATTTACTAATATGAGACACTATATCTTCACCTTCTTCCTTTTTCAAACTATACAACTTTTGTTTTATAGTTATTTCTACACTATCATATTTTGATCCAAACAAAGTATTCAATGTTTCTCAAATATCATTAGAAGATTTTGTAAAATCTACATGATGTAAATAAGGTTTAGATAAATCGAGACTAATTATAGCCAATTTTTTCTTATCTTTTACATCCCATTTTTGAAGTTCATCTGCATTTTTTTGCTTTGGCACTATACCATCAACAATTTCCTAGAGATCTCTTTTAATTAACACTAATTGTATTTTTATTTTCCAACTGTGAAAATAATTTCCATCAAACTTTTCATAAAGGCTTAATTTATCCATTTTGTGTTGAATAAAATGTATCCTTAAATCTTCAAAAATAAAAGGAAAAAAAATTGTAAAGATCAATAAATTCTTCATTTTCTTCTATTACCATTTCGTTGTCTTGCAGTCTATTGTTCCAATCTTTATACCACCAAAAACATCAAACCATATCAAATAAAATTCAATTAAAAAATTAGTTAGCAGTTGGGCACAACAAGTATATGGAAAAAAAGTCAAAATAATTGCTTTCAATCCATTGGCACCTAAACAATACAAATGCCTTAATCTATCCAAATATGTCTAAATAAACCTCTACACAGTTTTTTGGGTGCAAATGGTAGGCGGGGGTCTGCAAGAAAATACAGCTGCTAGAAGATTAATATTCATCAAACCAAACTAATTATTGTTGAAATATGGTCGCTGCAACATTCAAACCAAACTAATATTCATCAAACATCTAGTCTTATAATCATTACTACACCTAAAAGGAACATGGAGAAGCATGATTTTCAACGCATATGCTTGCAATAGATTGGGATATATAGTTTCTATTTTTAAAAAAATTGGGAGGATAACAATGGATAGAGTGGAATGTCAAACAATGGAAAGAATGAACACAATGGAGAGAAAGAGAAGAAATGCAGATGAATGATGGATTCAAAAGGGTTTTGTACATGGTCTACATTGCTCACCTGTTGACGAATGGAAGAATGGAAGAAAACAATAGTAGTTGCACGTGGTCCTCACTGCAATATCATTATAAACACCACTTTGGATGAAATACAAAAGAATGGAAAGTAATCAAAGAGGGGGGGTGATCCCAAAATAGTGGTTTACAATTTTTGGCCAAACTGGACACTAAAATTATTATTTTTATCTAAATCTCCACATTCGGGCACCTATACCGACTAAACCGTGAGGAATTTGAAGACGATGTAAACTAGAGTCTCATCACATTTTGTCTGCAGATTCTAAAAATATTTTTTTCAAAATTTTTGGAATCAAATTACACTTATTTTTCCATCTCCCAGGAAAATTGGTTTTTTTCAGAAAACAAAATTTTTAAAAAGTGACGCACACCGTATAACGCATAACTTTTTTTCCATGAAGGATAAAATTCTAATTCTTTCAAATTTAGATTTTTAATTCCAATATCTAGTGCTTCCACTTGGTTAGATATTTTTTCATTGAATAGTGTTTTCTTTAATAAATTTTTGAAGTCAAACCAATTACAATTTAGACATAGCGCGGCCGTATAATGCGTAACTTTTTTTGTATATATCGAAATTCATTTTATTTTTTTAGTTGGACCAATGACTTCAATATCTAGTGCACTCATATTTTTCAATATTTAGTTTTGATAATCTGCTATTTTTTCACATGTGCAGAACAGAGACCTTCAATTTCGATGAAAAACCTATGTTTAATAAAACTAAAAAAATAGATACATAATAAAACCAAAACATATTAAAATTATATTCATTGGATAGCTCGTTCTAAGGACTACTTGATTCCATTTGGGTTTGTGAATATTCCTCCATTTTCATCCTCAACCCGAGCTCTGAAGTGCCAAAATTTAGGTTTTTTTTGTCTCATATGGGGGATGAACGATAAGGGGGGTTCGAGCGAACCCCTTCAAAGAGGTTCGCTCAAACCCCTTTCCTATGCTTTTGTTTTGTTTTTTTTGGCAGCCAAGATTCAAAGGGGTTCATTTGAACCTTGGTTTGAGTGAACCCCTTATTGGTTCGGTCGAACCAGTAGGTTCGTACGAACCCCCAAAATCATAATTTTTGCCTTGGGGTCATTTTTTGTGAGTTTTCCTTCCTCACCTGAATTGTAAACCACTATTGTGGCTTCACCCGAGGTCCAAGAAGAAACCTGCTCCGATACCATATTGAAATGAGAGTGAAAAAGATTGAGATTTCTCTCGAATCAATTTTTTTTTCAATCATGTTCAACTGAAAAATCAATTACATTGTATTGCCTTTAAAAGACCATTATTCCCATATAAAACTATTTATGGGAAAGTAACTACCAAAACTAGATTTATTTATTAAATTAACATTAACATGTTAATTTATTTATTTAATTATATTATGTCATGTACTAAATTCTAACAACCTCATCCCATAGGGGGATTGGTACCAATTTGATGTGGAAAGTGGTCCTTTCCCAATCCCTTAGTGGACAAGATCCAAAATTTGTTGATGAGTGTGGTGATTTTGATGCCAAATGGTGATTAAACTCAGACAAAATGATAAATAAAGCATATGATTATGGATGAAAATGTGTAGCATAACCTTGCATGAGATGATGGATCCATTCTTAATAAGAGAGCCTTCTATTTATAGGACTCAAGGGTTGGAAGAAGAGGTGAAATTAGGCAATGTGGGACTAAAATGAGGATCAATAGCCTTGTGACAAGTGTGTTGATGGTTTTTTATGCACTTCCCAACACAGGTGATGCATAGGTGCATCACCTCTCTTGAAAGACAATTTTCCACAATCATATTGTTGAACACTATCCCAAGGTCTCTTAGATTTCAGGCCATGATGGTGCTTGGGATATATCAGTTGATTTATGATGTGATTTTCTGGAATCACAAGGCATTATTACATGGACAAAGATGTAGGAGAATTGAATCTGTGAATAGAGTTCTTTAGATAAGAAATTACTGCATTTGGGTTGCAGGTTCAAACAGTAGTCTTGAACTCCATCTTATCATTGAATTTGGCTTTATAATGTGCAATGAACCTTAGCATAGGTTACTTCTTTAAAAAAAGAGAGAAAAAAAAAGGGCAAGGGAGAGAGAAAGAGTTCCTAGACCTGCAACTACTGATGAACAGTGGTCATGGAGGTTTTTGTTGTGGACAGTTTCTTTAAAATAGAATTTCACTTAATCAGAAATCTCACCAATGTCATGAAATCTATGCTATCTTCTAAGGACTACAGATGTTTCATCATTCATTCACCATATAGATGTGAATAAAGATAAATTTTAAAGAGCATCTATAAAATCAGAGTCCAGACTAACTTTGCACAGTCATCTACCAGCAGCAAATGACTAAAAATATGGACAAGAAAAGCATACACACAGCACAAATCTTCACAACCAAGGACAACATTACTAAATCTACCAAGGACAGCTAAAAGGAAACTAGAATAGAAAATTAAATCAAACTAGAATCTTAACTTATGAGAGAAGAATCATGAAACATGAGAAGAAATCTAGAAATGCACCAATGGTTAATGTATTTCTATTGCAATTTATGCAGCATGTCTTTACAACAACTCAACTCTCAAAATGAGAGGAGGAGATTCCTATTTATAGCTTTCAAAAATCAAAATGAGTGGCCAAGATTTAATCCCATTGAATCAACAAGATTCACTTTATAGCAGGGTTTCACCTACCCCCAAATATATTACATTTTAAAAAATACACTTTGTCTTTTCCTTGTTTTGTCTTCTAGTGGTGGCACTGTAGCATTTCATCTTTTTACCAATTGCTCTTTGCCATAGCTATTCCTTTAGGAATTCTTCATTAACAACAAGGTTTCCCTCCTTCTTCTTCGAAGATTCATATTCTATGAATTTCATAACCACCGACCAGAACTTGTTGACCTCGATGATCTCGCACCTCAGCACCTGGTAGCTCCATTCCTTGGAATTGTTAACAAGATTTTCCCAGTCCTCTTCATACTTGGCAACATGGTCTCTGAATAGCTCGAACTGGATGAAAGATCGGGCAGCAAAGCTCATAAAATCGGTGGTGACCTTGGCTAACATTCCATCCTCCATCCTCCTTCGGAAGTGAGGCTTTATGTTTTTCGGATTGATCTTGATAGCAGGGACCTCATACCCTATCATTATCTTCAAGTAACGGAAATAGTCCCCCCTGGCCTCCTTGGCCCATTCAATATTAGGAGTTACTCACTCAAGGACCTATTCCAGCCTCTCCTTTCGGTGATTAAAGTCTTGCTTCCACACATCCATTAACCAGTGGTCATCGTCTTTGAAGGAAAACTCCTTTTCCCAAACCTCACTCGGCAGTGCAAGGATAGCCTCGATCTTTGGGTAAGAAACCCCATATTTCTTTGGTAACTCAATGCAGATTCACCTTGCACCTTCAAGAGACATTTATACTTCTAAAAAATTGTTTTTTTTTTAACAGCCAAATTGATGCCCGTATTCCCAATGTCCAAGACTTGCCGGAACCAGTTTTCTGTGGTCTTTTCCAGGTTCCTTCTCCTTTCGTACTTTTTAATATGTTCCTTGGATAGAAACTATGGTGGGGCCGATGATGAGGTGGTTTGTTCCTCTAGAGATGACCACTGTTGCATATATACCATCAAATCAGCCACCTGTTCCTTAAGCTCTTCCTTTGAAACCTTATCCTGCTAGATGAAGTTCACCACTATGGCAACTGATTCTTGGAGATGGTCAACCTTTTTTTCCATAGTGGCCATTCCCAAGTCAATGGTGGAGATATTATAGCTTATTCCTTGTTCTCCAACCACTAGTGTAGCTATTGTATAGTCCTAGATCTGGAGGCATCCATCGTTATCCTTGATCTGATTCTTGGATTTTTCTCCTTCTTAGTACCAATCTGATCTCTAGCCAGTATCACCTCAACTCTTTCTTTCGGATCCTTTAGGGTGGGAGTTCTCTTTTCAAGCCTCCTTTCTATCCAATTGGGCATTGGGGACCCTTCCTTGGGTGATGCATGTCCATCTTCACTATCCTCCACCCTAAGTTCAATGGCATTGTCATTGAGGGCATCCTGCTCAATTCTTGTATCTTCCTTCTCCTAATCAGAATCTTGCACGAGCATTATGCATTTGATGGGAGATTTGGTGGGTAGTTGTTTATCAAGGTGGTCCTCCCTTTCAACATCCTTTTCTTCTTCATCTTGGTCATTTCTATGATCTTCAAGCTTATCTTCTTGTTTATCTTCACAGAAGGATGTTTCTTCATCATGCTTGAGGGTTTGATCTTGTCTTTCCGTAGGAGACCCACTACCCTCAGTCTTAGGAGCAGCAACTCTTTCTTCAACCATAGGCTATCCTTCAGCCTCTTTGTCTTCAATTTCCTTGAATTGCTTGGCCCATTTGATATCAAGCTCTAGATTAGATGTTTCTTGGATTATTTCCATCCCCAGACCCTCGTTGTCATCACTGGAAGGCTCATAAGCCACCTCATCAATCACCCGATGTTCATATATTGGGTGCTCATGATACTCAAATTCCTCATCTTCCAGCCTCTCTATTTCCTCCAGTTATTATCGTTCTAACTCATCATAGATTTGCATTGTAGCCTCCATTCTAGGTGGCTCCATAGGAGGAGAGAGAGTCGGGGTGTTAGCCATTGCTTGGAAAATTGCAGCTTGCACTATTGGATTTGCAAGCATTCTCGAAACCTCAGACAACACATTCTGCATATACTTGACAAAGGACTTTGGGAGAGCGAGGGTAAGCATTGCAGTAGTAGCGGCAGTGGTCGAAAAGGAAGGATACATGGAGGATGATGAAATTGGTGAGCTGGTAGCGGAGGAATAATCCACCAATATGACCTACATGATTGGACAAATGGAAGTGAGGTGGATAGAAATGTCCACTGCGGGTGGAGATGAAGCAACTATTGCATGTGAAATGGGTGTGATGGTAGCAATAGGAGCAGCAGTTGCAGTAGTAGATGAAACAAGTAGAGATCTTGGTGGATCATCTTCCACCTCTTCTCCCTCATGGAGTGGATCTTCAGGTATTACTGGCATCTCAGTGGCGCTGCTCATTCTTCTACGCTTCTTAGGAGGCTCACCCTCCAAGGCCTTTCTTGCATACACTTTTGGGTTAGGTTGCTTCTCATCAACCTCCTTTCTTTTCTTCGACCTGACAAATGGTGGGGACTTAGATGTTTCTCTGACTGTAGTAGCAACCATCCCACCATCAGAACCACTTGGCTCACTTTCAATCCCCTCGAATGTTAAGGTGACTCCTTGTTTCTTCAAATGAGCAACCTACCCATCAATCCATGCCTTTGTCCGAGCCTCAATGGGCTTGGTAAGAATTTTGAGGTCATCAACTCTTCCTTGTTCCAATCAATTAAAGGAAATGGAAAATTTGCAATAGCACTATATCTTGGGTCGATCATTGTGCTCTCCTCTTCCTCAAGTTGATCTGGGATCGGACACAGGTTTACCCTCTTCATGAAGTACGTGATCATACGAATATAATGTCGTATCCATACTTCAAGTTCATCTTTGCAATTAGCCCAAAAATCCTTGACATGGTGGAGGTGGGCATACTTTGGTCCAAGTGTTTTCCTGATGTGGCCATATGGGTCCATCTGTGGCCGAGTTGTATGTGGATGGAAGTGGTACTCAACTAGCTCCTTCTCAGAATTTCTTGCGCATTGGGAGGTGTGAAGTTCATACATTCCCTGGCCGAGTGCAAGGGGATAGCGGATTCCCGCTAGATGCTTACTGCTCAGAATGTTATGTATGTGTCGTAGCTGCCAATATAGTTCCAATAGTATAATCCGGTCATTAGGATACTGTGGCAACTTGTTCAGCCTTTTAGTGAATCCCTGGGCATGAATGTAGGTGAATTTGGGAAAATAGATGAATAAGAAGGTGTAGTGCTTGAGAAGGGACCTAGCACTGTGAGAGACTCTTCTCTCAAAATCACCTCCAAGCAGTCGGATGACATAGGCAGTGAAGGCATCATTCACCCAATAGTAATCCCTCTTGAAATTTTTGTATTGCAGCTGAGGTTACTTGTCATATGGCTTGATCTCTCTTCCCGGTGTCTCATTGGGCACCATGGACAACCCACTATAATATCATCGATCAGCAAGTGAATACACTAGGTAGGATGTCATATAGAATTTGGATGTCTTCTTCATCCTCGTGAATTGCTCATGGAAGCAATTACTGATTATCTACCCCCAATAGAATGTTGTGTCATCCCCACGGAGAATTTTTTTGAAAAACATACATCATCCACTCCTAGAAGAAGGCTACAGTAGGAAGGCCCATTTCTCGGCTTAGTAGGCTAACCAAATCATGGTAATCTTTGAAGAAATCACTGCGACAAAGCTCCTAAGGAACCTTGGCTGCACTACCCCACCTCTCCTTCAACCAATACTGGTTGATCAGCTTTCTGCACTTCAGAGGATCCTCATCCCACAACACCTTGCACTCCTGAATATTTGGGGTCTCCATGCTTTCAAAGATGGGTATGTGGAAGGTTTTAGTTATCCTGAGAGGGGACATATTAGCCAGGATGTTGCCATCTATGTCCACAATTTTTCTCATTTCAAGTTGGTATGCCTCCCGACACGCCTTTACCAGTTTGGGGGCAATCAAAGTGAGAGGGAAACCCGCAGCCTTAGCAAGTTTGTTTCTTTTGATCAGTCTTGCATTATCAGTCTTCGCCTCTATTCTGACTCTTCGTGTGAAATCATCAATATTGACGTGTCTGATATTGGTGTCGGTGATATCCTTCCAACTAGTTATGATCTTGGAGTGCAATGGCACTCCCTAAAATTGGTACCTCATTTGGTCCTTGTCCTCCTTGCCCCAAGGTGCTTTGGCAATTCTTTTACCTTTGTCCTTGGCCAACCTAGAGGCCTCTGCACCAAATTCCATAAATCCTACACACAGAGATGAGGGTTAGCAACATTAAATATGAGGATGCAACCTCAGACAAATCCCTGCAAATCAAGGTTATATACACAATAGCCATTTAAGAATAGTCTAACACTTGATAATAATAATATTGGAAGAAAAATGGGTGACCCAGGCCCTAGGGGCCGAACTTCTCCTAGCAGAATGTTGTTTGGAAGGGAAAACAAGGCAAGACATCCCTGATGACTTCTCTCAGTCTTGGATTTTCTCAGTTCAAAGGGTTCATGTGGGAGAAGGTCAATTTTTAGCATGTGGGTCAAAATTTGTTTTCAATTTGGAAGTCGTTTGAGTCATCATTCTGGCGTTTGGGCCTTAGCAGCAAGAAAGTCATCTAGGGTCGGCTAATTGGAACAGCACTAGGCAAATAGCATTCCAAGGACCGGGCTCCGAAGTCCAGGTCGCAGGGGTTGGGAAGTTGCTTGGGGATAGCCATGTGGAATGGTGAAGCATGGATGGAAGTCTGAGATAGGCTTCCCAGAGGATCAGACTCGAGGCAATTTAGTAGCTTGTCCAAAAATTCAGAGGCAAATTGAGGTTCGGGGCTTGATGTCTAGGAAGGTGGACAAGCTCAATCATTCAAGACAGCAGAAGCAAGACTGAGTTCTAGGGACGGAAATCCGGAGGCCGGAGTCTGAGTGAAGTTTGGACATATTGTTTTCCGAATTAAATCATGTGGAAAGGAAGGGTGACCGAGGCCCGGGGGCTAGGAAGTTGTCCCGCAGCAGCCATATGAAATGGCGAATCAAAGATTGTGGCCCAAAGATGGAATTCCAAGGGCCGGGGTCTAAGAGCAACTCTTAAATTTGGTTTTTATAACAAGTTCCTAGTGGACATTGCAAGCCCAGGGTGTGAGGGCTGGGAAGATGCGAGGGAAAGGTTGTTCAAAGTGGTGAAACAGACAGGGAAACCTGGGGACGAAAATCCAGAGGCTAGAGTCCAGGGTGAGCTTCGTCATCGGAGTTATTTTCTGCTAATTTTAGGTCACAGTCGGAGAGCAGCTCAAGCCTGGAAGGTGTCGTCGCCTGCTTTGAAGAACAGTGATGGGATAGTATTAGTCTGGTGTTTGATTGAGATGTCGTATGGGGTGTTTTCAACTTTTCAATTCATGGGTTTTCAAGGTGAGATTATCCCCTACCGGACTTCTATCTTTTCATTTTGTTACTTAGTTTTAAATTCATGGAGCCTTAGAAGAGGAAATGGTGTTTGGGCGGTGATCTTACCTCGAGGGCCCGACGAAGCAAGTTGTTGAATCCTTGAAGAACGATGAAGCTGGAATCCAGGCATGGAGGCAGAGATTGTCGAGGTCGCACAGCGCTTCTTAATTCTTTTTGACATATGAAAATGACAGGTTGATACTGCTTAAATAGCCTCCAAGCACAATTAATACCCCCCAATGAATGTCAATACGGTGGCCATTGGGTAGGTGAGTTTAAATTTTTGGGATGACAGTGGGAGGACAGGGGCGTGAGGTCTGGAAGGAAGTCGGAGGATAGCCATCGAATAAAAATTCCAAGTGAAAATCAAATGGTGGCGGGAGGACCAAGGTGCGAGGTCCGAAAGGACGTTGGAGGATAGCCGCCGAATAAAAATTCCAAGTGAAAACCAAATGGCGGAGGGAGGACCAGGGTGCAAGGTCTAGAAGGACATCAGAGGATGGTCGTTAGCAATGGCAAAGATCACGAGGAGACCCGAGA
This sequence comes from Sequoiadendron giganteum, assembly GCA_007115665.2. NCBI lineage: Eukaryota > Viridiplantae > Streptophyta > Pinopsida > Cupressales > Cupressaceae > Sequoiadendron > Sequoiadendron giganteum. The sequence continues at coordinate 233,052,731 of CM021104.1, read as the reverse complement.
GGGGAATCCCAAAGGGTCAAACCCATGAGGCTGAGAGGATGCGAGGGCACAATCATCAAATTTTTCAAATGATGCAGACGGTTGTCAAAGCACCGAGGTCCGGAGGTCAGGAAGACGTGAACCGTTGGTTGTATGAAATGACGAAGCCAAAAGGGAAACTCGGGGACAGAAATCCAGAAGGGGAAACCTGACGGTTTAGACTCGAAAGGTCCGACGGATGCTAGAAAGGCAAACTGATAAAGAAAACCCAAAAGGGCCTAAGACTTAGCAACTTTCAGAGGGGAAAAATTTGGTCAACCCTAAAATGAGACTTTTGAGAATGTGTTAATTGTCAAAGATAGCAAAATTGGGGCACGTAAAATGAGGCAAAGCAAAAAGGACCCAACAAGGCAAAAGGAAAGAGAGGGTCCCCGTTCCGAATGGGGCGTGTGTGCTATAGGCACAACAAAGTGTAACAAGGCTAAGAGAATCAATAGGGATATGTGTCTCACACAAATGTGTACACATCTTGGGAGAAGAGATTTAAGAAGAATTTAATACATGGGTGGCTTGTGTAAGAGTAATGTAAGAGTAATGTAAGAGGCCATTTGAGGAATGTGGATGAGAATGTAAGAGACAAGATGGCATGTAAGAGGCCATTTAAGGAATGTAGGCGAGAATGTAAGAGAAAGGTGGCTCTTGTAAGAGCATTAAAGACCTTTGAAAGAGGCTTTTAATATTTGGGAGGGAAAGTCAAATGGAGGAGAATATCCTTTTGTGAGGGTAAATAGCCCATTTAATTAATTTGAAGAAATTAATTTCATGTACAAGTTGGAAAAGGAAGGGATATTCCTTGGGAATATTCCCATGTGAGGAAAATAGGTAATTAATTAGTTTGAGGAAATTAATTAATGGTGCAAGTGGGGTTAGTAGATCATAGGTTTATTTAACCTTGGTGGGGTTAAAAGTTAGAGAATTGGCTAATGAAGATTAGTAGGTAGATTTAAGGTTAATTAATTCAAAATTAATTAATCTTAGGTGGGTTAGGGATTTAGAAGAATATGGAATTTAATTAAATAAATAGATTTATCTAATCAAATGAGAAGACATAGGGGTTTTAATTAAATGATTTACTTTATTTAATTAAATGGGATGAGAATTGGTAAGAAATAGGGTCAATTAATCCAATAAAATTAATTATTTGATTAATAGGAGAAAATGATGAATTTAATTAAAAAATATAGATTATTTAATTAAATGGTTAGTCAGAAGTAATTTAGGAGGAAATGATGTTAATTAATCAGATTTAGACATATAATACCGATCATAACTATTTGTGTCTACAATAGGTATCTTGAATAGATGATTACTCGATCATTAAAGATAGGACTATAAAATATTTCTTGCACAGATGGTTTTTGTCAAGGTTGTGTCATTGATAAGCATCTTAGGATTATTTTCCTACAAGTAGAGCCACATGTGCTAAGGAACCCTTAGTGTTGGTTCATAGAAACCTTATGCCAATTTTGAATCCTTTTTCAAGGGACAAATATGTGCTCACATTTATTTATGACTTCTCCAGACGTACATGGGTGTACTCAATTAAGTATAAGAGTGATGTCTTTGATTCTTTCACAATATGTAAGGTATTCATAGAGAAACAATATGGTCTTTCTATTAGGTCGATTTACATAGATAATGGGGGGAGTATGTCAATTTGGTTTTCAAGGAATTTTGTAATAGGTGTGGTATTCAACATCACATTATAGTTCCATACACCCCTCAATATAATGGTGTTCTTGATCCAAAGAACATAACCTTATGGGAGATGGCCAACTATAAGATTCAATCACAAGATATGGATTCTTCTTTTTGGTTGAGGTAGTGAATTGTGCTAATTATATTCAAAATTGGATGCCTCATAAGGCATTGTGACATATGAAAATATTGAGGAGGCTTGGATACATGTCAAGCTCGATGTTGCTTCATTTAGAATTTTTGGTAGTGAGGCTTGGGCATTCATTCTAGCTATTAAATGAAAATTCATTGAGAGGAAAAGCCAACCCCTCATGTTTGTTGGTGACTATGAGGATGTTAAGATGCACACATTATTTGATCCTATTTCTTTAGATATCTTGTTTCAATGAGATTTCCAATTTGATGAGCTATTTTCTCAAGTGGATTATTCATCATTGATTTATCCATCACTACCTTCTACTCCCACTTTATCTATTGGATATTCCTTATCTGTTGAGAATGATAATGATGCTCCATCTCCATCACCATCTCTATATATTCAACCTTTACCAAAGTTGACCCTCAATACTATTGATGTAGCTAGATCTTTGACAGGTGATCCTTCAAATTCTCATCATAATCATACATAAACATCAAGTTCTAGTCTTTTAAGTCATTCCATTTTGGATGATCCTAAAAAAATTTGAGATGTGATACGTATTCTTGAGTGAGATAGGGCTATGGAGGAGGATTATTCTTCACTAATGAAGAATAATACTTGATATCTTGTTCATTTTCCTAAACGAAGAATGTTGGTTCCATGTAAGTGGGTGTACCATACGAAATAATGGTTCCATTGATAAGTATAAGGAACGTCTTTTTGCAAGGGGTTTTTTATAAGTTGAGGGTATTAAATATTTGGAGACCTTTTCTCTTGTTGCCAATATGGACTTGTTGTGTGGTCTCACCACACCCATTTTTCTCTATTGCAAAATGTGGATCCTTTTTTGGAGCTTTTCTTTCCCTTCCTTTGCTTTCGCTCGCTTTGGTGTCCTTCTTTTGGAGGAAATGCTAAAATGGTGGGTTTTAACTCAACTTTACTAGCCCCACTTAAATTCATGCTTTTTCAAACTTGGAATGTTACAAAATATTTTCCCTATTCACATTGGATTATCGGACCCCCGAGTCCCGGGAGTCAATGTTGTTTTCTCTAAGGATTTTGTATCCTCAGTAAGTTTTTCTTTTCGCCCAACTGATAGTTATGCCCAGTGGGTCATCACCTAGATAAATTTGTCCTGGTGTGTGTGTTTCCTCTCTTTTTTGGTTAGCCTATTAGTGGCTTTTCTTTTCTTTGGAACCTGAGACTAGAAGTTTCGTTGGGAATATTTTTTAATCAATTTGGTCTCACTTCTGCCTGGTCACGGGTTTCCCTTTTGCACACAATTCTCATGAACCCATTGGGTAAAATTCCTAGCTCCTAATAATCTTTTAAGGTCTAGTGTCAGATGATTCAAGCCTCATTTGATCAAGAATTTTTAAGTATCCAAAGGCAGCATTTCCTCATAAGAATCGAAGTGACACGCAAGCATGCCACATTAGCCTCATTCATCATCTTCTTCCCTAATGGTGGTCCCTATGTATAAATTGAAGGGTTCATGATTTGAACCCTAATCCACCACTATTTCACCTTTATTTAGGGTAATTAATGCATTGAAAAAGTTAATTAATGAAGGTAGTGAAGGATACTTGTACTTGGTGCCACCTTGTGCATGCAATTGCTTTTGTAACACACTACCTTGTGCCATATTGCTTGCCTTCAAGTTCATTGAACAATTAAAACCAAGATTGTGGAACGCAAAGAAAGGTAAGCCTCGAGAAGCTGGAGAACACAGCTACCAAGAGTTTTGAGATCACTTTCAGAAAACCTTATCATCAATAAAACTAGGTATGCTTTGAATAACTAGAATTTTGTTAATTATTTTATGCATGCATGTCTCAGGTTAAATGGCATTATCCCTGGTTTGGTAACTGAAATGTTGCTTATTTTGAAAATAATTTTAACCTAATTGTAGACTGTAATTTTATGAATTATTGAAAATGGAAAGTTAGATTTAACCTTATCGCACACACAAGGCACATATTTGCTAATAATGCAAGAAACCCAGGAAAATATGAGAACTTCCAGATGGAAGCAAACAAATGAGAAATTTGAGTCCCCTATTTCACAAGTCATACTAGTTGGTGGGATAGTTATAGATACTCATCTGGGATGGTTTACTGACATTGAATCCGTTACACGAATTCGACAAGAGAACACCTCTCAGTGCACTAAGAACATCATTGCAAGTGGCCTACATTTGGAAGGAGGGTTTCTACCATTGATAGAATCCCCTAAATTAGTGATGGAATGTATGAACTAGTATGACCCAAACAAGAGGGTCATCAAGAAAGAAGGGAGAGTTTATGTAGACCTATCTATAAAAGGTATTGTATACACATTTGGTCTCCCCACATTTAGCTAAGTGAATTCATCAAATATGCAAGTTATGTACACAACATACATGAGTTCTGAAGAGAAAAACAAGAGATTTATGAATGCAACATGGTACTAGGAAGATATTACCAAGAAAATGAGATAGATCTTGAGGTCTATGTTTATTCAAGATGTCCAAGACATCATAACCGTATTAAGAAGGATAGTTGTACTCGAGGACACTATCAAATTTGAACCTTGGATGTTTGAGCTTATAGAAAAAAATAATGGAAGGCCCTGTGCAAATTCGGTGGGGGAGTTTCATTAGCAACAAGTTGCATGAAAAGTAATGGCATTCCTAGACACCCTATGGTTTTCTATGACTTCTTATGTTATTTATTCATACACCCTAAGGGCAAGCATGCAAGGATTGAACAAGGTTGGTACCTTGGGTAGAGAACCAATGAATAATTTGATATATGCTCATGTACCCCAAATCACTATCCACCAATACTGGGAGCACTATCGGAGGTTCAATGACATGTTTTTCATGAAGCTGGTAAGAATAATGGAAGGTGATAAAGCCAAAATATTATCCCTAGAAGAATAGAGTGTTATTCAGTCAGTTAGGGGTTAGTACATTCAGTTTCTTACTTTCACCTACATCAGGGTGGAAGGGTTTAAAGGATACCCCCTTATGCTACCCATGTATCCAATAGACAAAATGTTGTTAGAATTCATGAGACAGATGCAAACCTCTCATGCCCTTTTCACGCAAGCATGCAAGAAATGTTCAATAAAATTCCCCATTATAATTGGGAATTACAAATGTTATGTGGCCAAAAACTATTGAGATGTGTGAGGAAGAGTTGAAACTTTACAAACTAGAGTTCTTTACACTCCAATGAAATAATTATGATCCAGAGGGAAATCTTCCAAAGCAAATAGGTAGTAAGTATGCTCATGCTTATGATTTAGAATATTTTTGGCATAATTGTGATGACAAGCATGAGGTAAGGAAGTGATCATACAAGAGGTTTCCCTTACAAGTTGTAAGGCTTCTTGGACTCAATGATATTCCAGAATAGTTGGATACAGATGAAAGATAGGTATTGAATATAGTTTATGATGAAGAAAATATTTTTGATGAACCTTTCCCAAACCCATATTATACAAAGAGAGAATTAGTAACCATTAAGGAGATTTATGAGAAAGTGTTGTCATACACTCAACACTGAATTCATGGTTACAATAAAGCATTAAGAGAAGCTGGGGTAAAGCTCACATACCCACCTAATGTGAAGTGAAAGCAATAGTTAGAAGAAGAATCAGGGTGTGTAGAGCCTATTAAAAGCATCAAAAACTTAGTGCTTTCTCTCTTTCACACTCTCTCTTTAGTTCTTTCTTATCTTCTTGATGATGGATCATGGAGTATGATCCAAAACATTGATACAAAAACTTGACACAGTTTCAATCCAGAAATAGTTAACACTTAATTATGTAGAGCCTGCTAAAAAGAACAAAAATTTGGCAAGAAAGAGGCAATTGGACATGATGATGATAGAATTTTAGATACTTCAAGTAGGAGAATTTTAGTGATGCTAGCTAGCTAGCATAAAGAGACTGTGGCTAGTCAGACCAATGTAACAGTGAAGCCTAAGGTAAGATTTTCTTTCACAATAAAGCCAAGAGCTCAACCCATGACTAATGAAGAGGAAATAATGAAGACACACACCCGTGCTAAGACAAGGTTTGCATCTTAGAAGGTTGCATATATATTTACGTCTCCACCTTCAATCAATACTGTATCAATTAGAAAAACACTGGGAAAGACCCCTATAATTCAAGAGGAAGGTCTTGACCCAAATGAGGAAGAAGTTAGAAAGCAATGGGAGAAGCTAGCTACCATGATGAAACAATTTGAAAAAAAAATCTAAAGAAAAACCCGTGGTACAACCAGTAATAGAAGAAGTGTCGGATATAGCGTCAAATCCTATCGATAAAGAAGAAGAATATTGTATAAGAGGATCACTCACCCCAGATGCAAGCAACCCTAAGAAAATGGATGCAAGGGAAACAAGGGATACTACAAGTTAGAATCCCATTGATAATATTGGTAATGAAGATACAATTGATTACTAGCTTTCACAAGGAACAAGTAAAGATAATGTTGAGCACCCGCAAAATTCTAAGAAATCAAGAGAAGATTGAGTTGAAAGTGAAAATGTAGAACCCTCACAGACCTTGGGTGGTGAAGTAAGAAATGAGGAGAATCCTGATGTTTCAAGACAATAGGAAAATGATGCGCCAAGGATCGATGTTGAACACACAGAAAGACAGGGGAACATAATTCTCGAAAAGGAAGAGGTAGTGGTATATCAAGATAATCCAAAATCCATGCCAGTGAGGACAAAAAAAATTCAAGTTCCAAGAGGTGTGACAGGTAATATTTATAGTTCAAGAAGAGAATTTCTTCAACATGTAGATCATCAGGAACGAAGAAATATTGAAGAAGCACCTAATTGTCTAGTCAAGAAAATGGCTCTGCCATTGGAGGTGGAACTGGTCTTTGGATCTCAAAAGTTCAATGAAAGAAGCAGAGACCCCTAAACCTAGAGGTAAAGAAAAAATAAGGCATGCTATGAAGAATAATGCAGATGGAGGGAGAACTCTTCAAATAGATACTCTGATAAGAGATAAGAGCAAGCATGAAATACCACCTAGGGAGTATAGGGTGATAACAATCAATGTTGACCATTCATCATGGGGATAGGAACTGGAAGAAAGGAAAGTAAATTTAAAGACAACTGTCGCCAGGGTACAGAAGATTAAATAGAATAAAAGAGAGCTAAAGGAGTAGATTGCTTTCCTAGAAGGTTTTATCAAGTCGTTAGCCCAATATGATCAAACAAAGATGAAATTTTCCTAAAATCCGATAATTATGTCCAAGAAGAAAGTAGATTCCATTGCAGCAATTTTTCATAAGGTAATCATATTTGAAGAATGGATGGAGTACCTGGTGACACAAGGAGGAGATTTAATCAAGGATGTGATTGGAAAATATAACGAAGCATACGATTGGTGTGAAAATTCTAACAGGTTGGAGGGAGAATGTAGATTTCGCCAAGAACAAACTGATGTAGAGAGGTGAAAATTAAAATCTCTTCTTCAGAGAGATGTCTGAAAGTTGGTAAGTGAAAAGATAACTACAGAAAAGGAAGTTCCTATGTTTGAAAAATGGAGAAAAAAAGTGAATTGGGAAAGTGAAACTTTGTTACAATGTGTAGAGGGATTAAAAAAGGTCCCACAAAAATGTAAGAAGTTGATCGATAGAGATGAAAGTTTTATTAAAATATTAACGCAATAGAGTTATGATCCCCAAACTTTAGGACAAGGAGATAAAAAGGTAAAATCATTCAAGGAATGGCTTGAAAGAGTAAATAATGATCTTGTCGCTTGTTAAGTTGGGAGGTTATTGATGAAATTATAAAGTGAAGGAATTCCTATGTCAAATATGAAGTAGAAATGATGCATAGGAACGAAAACATCATTCGAATATCAAAAGATTATGCTAGTCTTAAGTACAGCTAGAAAGTGATTCAAGAAATTTCAAAGGAGTGTATGCATCAAGTGTTGGTCACTTTCTAGGAATATCAATAGACGAAAGGTGAAGACAAGTCTTTAGACCTAGAGTTCAATGAAGAAGAATAAATAATCGGATACCGGATGCAAAAAAAATTATGTGCCAATATAGTTTTGAAGTGAATTTTGTAGGTTTTTTCCTAGCTTTGGTGAAGGTGTTTAGTCTTAGAGATTTTAAAAGGCACTGACTATCTTGTTTTGTGTGAAGTACTCAAGAACTGGGGTCCAAAGTCAAAGATTGTTGCTGATGGGAGAAAGTCAAAATTTTGACTTTTTCTAGAATATTATGATGGCAACTGTCACCTGCCACATGCTACATTTTAATTTGTTTTTTTTATTCTCTATGATGAACTAAGTTTAAACTCTTTGGGGCCCTATTTCTATAAAAGGTTTTTTACTATTTATTTTATTTTAAGTTCAGAATTTGTGGATGTTAGATAATTAAAACTTTTTCAAGTTGTGTTCTTTTTCTTTTTTTTTTGTTTCATTCTAGATTAAAAACTTGTATGTTTCATTAGAATATAATCAATATCAGAGCCAATTTTAAAGCTATTTCCCGATATGAAATCTTATGTATATGATTCCTTGTTCCTATCGAACAAGACTCTGTATTGCATCATTTAAGGGTGCATACTAACACTATTCGGTGGCAAATGATACCCCTTTTCTTTAAAATCTCACATAATTTGTGCTTAGCTATGAAGCAATCTAGTGATGTATGGAATGGTTTTCTCTAGTTTGGTTATTTCTTGAGGCATGTGTGGATAATACCTAGGAGAAATTTTACTTTTCAATAATTTTTTATCCCTTGTTTTAGAATAGATGTTTAAATTTCAGAAAATGTTCCATAAAAGTAATGAACGCATGGAGTTTGATTGTAAATCTTTTGATTCCATGAAATTGTTGAATGCAAGTTATTTTAATTTCATGAAATATTATTGCAAATTTGTTGATTTCATGAAGTTATTGAATGACCAGACCGAGATTAATTTCTTGTCTCTATGATACCATAAGGATCGTTTACCCCTCATGTGTAACAGCATTATCACAATTAACCCTAAGCAAACCAAGTTTGTCAAGACCTAACATAAACAAGCATTGGGATTAAACTGAGTTAGCCTTAGATTTAAGTTTTCTCAGTGCAATATTTCAAGAAATATAGGATTTCACGGAGTTTCTATGAGAATTTTATTTGTTTTTTAGTGTGCAACTAACATCTGCATCAACAGGAGTGGTGCTAAAAGGAGGGCCTCCCTTAGTTTTTTTACGAAGGAAGTTGGAGTCTCATAGAGTCACTAGGTCCTATTCTAGTGATCCTCATGTGACATTAGTCAAACTTAGTGGTCATATGTCATCTAGGCCCCAAGGGTCAATAATTGTAAGCATAGTACTCCAAAATATGACTATTGTTATACCACCCCCACCTGCAGCGATGACCTTCTTTAATGTAGAATCACTAATTCAATTCATTGTGTATAATGATCTTCCAAAGAATTTGGAAAAATTGTGTCCTAAGTATTTTCTTCACAAAGATGTGAAAGAACTTTTTTTTTTTTTTTTGATAAGGTAGGAAAGGTTTTGAAAGGACCAAGAACCTTTTACATCACATAGATAGTGCCAAAGAAATAGCACCAGCCAAAACACCACAGAATAATAGCAGAGACACAAACACCATTTGGCCAGCAGTGACCAAGAGCAACAGCACACTCAAGACCAACAACAGTCCTGAGTTAAAGACCAACTAGAAACCCAAACTTGGAACCATAACCAAGAGTAACTGACCACATAGGATAAAAACCAGTCCTATAGAATTAGAAAACTCACAACACTGCAGGACCATGAGATTACTTAAAACCACCAGGCCACTAAACACCTGACACAGATGGGCTACAGCAGACATTCTATTCGAGTCAAACAATAGAGAGCCTAAAAAATTCTTACCAAGAGATTGGTAAGAATCATACAAAGCTACAAAGAAACTTTCAAAGTCATGGAACAACCCACCACTAAACAAGCCTTGTTGACAACTAGGATCATCCAAGCCATTAACCACCTATAACAACTGATCAGCAACATTCCTTCCACTCAAATTAGCAAGAACAAAGCCCACCATATTCTTATCAACAGAGGGGGAAAAAACCCACACCAATAGATAGCCAAATTCCAAACAGCACTGACCAACCAGGCAACACCTCTAATGGAGAGGGTTTCACTAAAATAGAAGCATATCCAGCAACATCCAAGCCAAAGAAAGCTATCCAAACATCAATCCACTAGCCACAAAAAGAAGGCTCACCAAAGAAGGATAACAAAGCAGAGCAAAGAATAGCATTGGTCAACTTGCAACACCCACCCACCAAGAAAACGAAACCAAGCTCCACCTCAAAAGGAGAGGGCTCCCTTCTATAGGAGAGGATAAAATGAAAACCTTCCAAACCAGAGTCACCACTCACCTACACTAACAAGAATCACCTCAATAGGAACTCGTACGAGAGGAAAGAACACTCTACCATCAAAATAGCCACCAACTCCACCTCAATAGGAGTGGGATTCCCCTCAATAGAAGCAGACTCCACCTCAAAAAAAGCCAGCTAAAGAGAAAGGCCAAGACTAGTGATAGTAGGAAGGAAAAACAAAATATCCAGCAGCATAACTAGCACAAGGAACATACTGCAAGGAGAAAACCACCCAGCCAAAGGCATAAAAAAACCCCAAGATTGGGCCAACCAAACAAGACCTGAGAAAAAAACCATTGAAAACCACGTAGGCTTCCACCAAAGCATTACCATAGGGGACCAGCCAACCAAACCAGGTCCCAAGAAAGAACCAGTGGTCAGTAAAAGGAGCACCACAGCAACCAAACACCAAATAGAGAACACCAACTGAAGCACCCAGCCACAACCACACACTAAGAGAGGAGCCACAAAAGAAAACCCTCCATTCCACACAATAACAGCCCCCATCAAGAAGAGCAACAACGAACTTCTATAGAAACCCAACACTAGACACAAAGGTTGAAGAACAGCCAACAACAGCCAATAGAGCAGAGGAGTCACACCCGAGCCACCCATCCAGCATAGGAACCAGTAGCCAGAGCAAGGACAACTGCACACACCATCAGAGACCCAAGGGGAGGACCCCCACATGACCAGAGCAAACCTCCACAATGAAGGCACCCAAAGACACCTAACCCACATAGGGCTAGAGGCAAAAACATTTTGCGCAGCCATAGCAGGAGTCACAAACCAAGAATAGAGGGGAAGGCTACAAACCCAACCCCAAATAGAGAGAGAATTCGAGCCCAAACCCAGGCCCATGAAGACAGGGTCAACCATAGTCGGAAGAAATGCCCAACCCACCCAAGAGCCACCAGAGAAAACACCTTGCCCACAAAGGACATCATCGTCCAGAGAAACCGTCCCACACAGGAGACACCATCGTGTAGGTCTAGAAGCACCAAAATCCACTGCAATAGCAAGAGAGAACTACCCAAGGATGGGATCAACCAAACAACCATGCACATCAAGCCAAAGGACCCAGCCATCATCATTAGGATCCGAATCATCACCATCTTTGACTCCCAAAATTTTCAAATTTGGCTTCCCGCTCGGTCATTGTAGAGTCATTGTCATTAATTTTGTGATAGGATTCGCAACATTTTAAAGAGCATATTAGTATCTTTAAGGATACATGTTTTAGAGAAAGGATACAACATGAAGATGTTGTATGTAGGTTGTTTCCTTAAACTTTAAGTGATGAAATTTACCAGTGGTACATCAACCTACCTCATAATTTTGTTAGAACAAGGAACGACATGGAAAGTCATTTTTTAGCTAGGTTTAGAACACCGGTTGATCCTGCCTTGCTCTATCATTATTTCACTCAAATTAAAAGGTTCAATGGAGAACCTATAACTGCTTTTAACGATAGATTTCAAAAGGTTTATTCTAGGTTGCAAGCACCTTTTGTAGTGGATAATGTGTTTTTCATCACCGTTTATTATATGGTAGTAGATCCTTTGACTATGATGTTTGTGAAATGAATGGAAAATCCTCCTACTACTTTAACCAAAGCATGTGTCAAAGTTGTAAGTGTAAATTTAGAAATGAAAGACCTCATAAACAGATCATCTATAAGTGGTGGAAATGGATTGAATAATTATCCTATGTCGAGTGTGAATGAAGTTCCATTAAACCATTTGATGGCTCCTAATTTTTTTCCTTCAGTAGCTTAGAATGGGACATTTCCTCAATATAGTTTCTTTCAACCAGGAAATAGTCAAGCTTTGGTCCCACACCCTGGTTCAGCTATCACATAATTATGTCCTATTGAAAATTATTTTTTTCTCACAAACTCAAGAGATTCAAAGAGCTCGGGCTTGAGAAGACAAAGAAGAGATTAAGTAAATCACAGCTCAACTTAAAAGACTAACCACGAAGGTTACACAACTAAGAAATCAGAATTTTTACACTCAAAATAACAATCAAAATTTACAAGGTCGAGCATATAATGCCCCTAGACCACCTAGGCCTTGGAACACATGACCAAACAACAGAGAAGTATCTACACCTTTAGATAATGCTAATCCCTCTAATGACTGATCTACGTCAAAGGTAAATTCATCTGACCTCAACATGAAGAATTGGTATCGAATCCACAATACAAATGCTCATTCAGAAGTGGATTATTCATAGTTTAAGACTACGTTAGATATTTTTTTGGTTGCTAGGAATTATAATGATCATTGTGACTCCCACCTGCCTCAAGGGAATTAGTTAGTTCCAATGGGATATGACTCTGCTTTAGTTCTTCAAAATTATGAGTGTTTTGAGTCACCTGTTGTAGTTAGGAGTCATACCTATGAAGAAGAAGGAGAATTGAAGAAATGGACCACCTAGATGGTGAGATTCAAGATGAAGAATTAGCTCAAGCCAAGGACAATAATATTTTAAATGAAAGGAATAATTGAACTAGAAAGATTATTTTATGTGGATCAGATAGTTCGGCAGAAATATCTACCTAAAACTGATGGAGAACATTCCAAGAAGGAAATCATCTATGAACCATTAAAAAATTGTAACACTTCATCCAAAAAAGGGAGGCGATAATTATCTTTTTCAGATGCCTTATTGAGATTTCAAAAATCCACACACAACCATATGTCTCCATTCTTATTTTTGACCAACACTAAATTTTCCACCCAAGTAGAATGTTTGATGGGAAAAATTATCTGAGTTGAGATGATCTTTTGTACTTCCTTTTGAATCAAAGGGTCAAGGAGTGAATTCACTGGCCATTATTTCTGCTAGAAAATTTTTGCACCAGACTTTAATAGAATTGTATGAGTAATAATGGAAGTGTCATAAGTCTTCAAATATTCATATGTCCATGTTATTACTTTCCAATAGTCCTTGAGTGCCTAGAAAATATTCCTTCATTCTTCCTCAGTACATACCTTCCATATGAACAAATTCTTTAGATCTTCTTCAGTATTCAAATTATACAATTTAGAATGTTCTCCATCAGTTTTAGGTAGATCTTTCTGCCAAATTATCTGATCCACATAAAATAAACTTTCTAGTTCAATTATTCCTTTCATTTGAAGTGTTATTTTCCTTGGAATGTCATAACGAGGGTTTGATAATTTATAGTTCAAGGACTGCAAAAACTTGAAGCATGGTTATTAGATCTAGAATTAACTTTATATTGTTTTGTTTGGTTTTGTTGGTTGTTAGTTGTTGTGTGGTCTCACAACACTCCCCATTTTTTTGTTCTACAAAATATGGACCCCCTATTTTCTAGATCTTTTCTTTCCCTTCATTTTCTTTCACTTGCTTCAGTGTACTAATTTTGAAGGAAATGGTAAAATGATAGGTTTTAACTCAACTTGTCTAGCCCTGCTTAAATTCTTGCTTTGTCGAACTTGGAATGTTGCAAAATCTTTTCCCTGGTTGCATCAGATTATCAGAACTCCAAGTCCTAGGAGTCGATGTTGTTGCTCTAAGGATGTTGTATCTTTGATAAGTTTTGTTTTTCACCCAGCTGATAGTTGTGCCCAATGGGTCGTCACCCAAAAAATTTGTCCCAATGTGTGTGTTTCCCCTCTTTGTTGGCTAGTCTAATAGTGGCTTTTCTTTTCTTTGGAACTAGCGACTGAAAGTTTTGTTGTGAATATTTTTTAATTAGTTTTCTCCTACTTGCACCCAGTCTTAGGTTTCCCTTTTGCACCTGGTTCTCATCAACTTGGTGGGTAAAATTTTTGGCTCCCAGTAATCTTTTAAGGTTCAGTGTTGGATGACTTAAGCCTCGTTTGATCGTGAATTGTTAAGTATCCAAAGGTGGAATTGCCTCTAAATCATTTTCCTCATAAGAACCAAAGTGACATGCACACATTCCATGTTAGCCTCCTATGCCATCTTATTCTCTAATGGTGGGACCTATGCAGAAATCGAAGGGTTCATGATTTGAACCCTAATTTTCCATGATTATACCTTTACTCAAGGTAATTAATGCATTGCAAAAGAAAATTAATGAAGGTGGTGAAGGATACATGTACTTGGAACCACCTCGTGCATGTGATTGCTTTTGGACCACGCTACCTTATGCCATATTGCTTGCCTTCAAGGACATTGAACAATTAAAACCAAGATTGTGGTGTGCAAAGAAAGGTAAGTCTCAAGAAGGTGAAGAACAAAGCTACCAAGAGTTTTGAGATCACTTTCAAAAAACCTTATCATCAACAAAACTAGGTATGCTTTGAATAACTAAAATTTTGTTAATTCTTTTATGCATGCATGTCTCAGGTTAAATGGCATTATCCCTAGTTTGGTAATTGAAATGTTGCTTATTTTAAAAATAAATTTAACCTAATTGCAACTATAATTTTATGAATAATTAAAAATGGAAAGGTAGATTTGACCCTATCTCGCACACAAGGCACATATCTGCTAATAATGCAAAAATCCCAGGAAAATATGAGCACTTCCAAACAGAAGCAGATGGATGAGGAATCTGAGTCCATTATTTCATAGGTCATACTAGTTGGTGGGATAGTTATAGATACTCATTCAGGATGGTTTACTGACATTGAATTCGTTACACGAATTCGATAAGAGACGCCTCCCAATTCACTAAGAACATTTTAAGTGGCTTGCATTTGGTAGGAGGGTTTCCTCCAGTGATGGAAGCCGCTAAATTAGTGATGGGATGTATGAATTGGTATGACCCAAACAAGAGGGTCATCAAGAAACAAGGGAGAGTCTATGAAGACCTCTCTATAAAATGGATTTTATACACATTTGAGATCTCCACATTTAGCCAAATGAATCCGTTGGATATGCAAGTCTTGGACACAACATACCTAAGTGTTAGATAGAAAATTAGAAGATTTGTGAATGAAATGTGGTTCCAAGATCAGATTACCAAGCAAATGAGATAGATCTTGACGTCCAATACATCATAACCCCATTAAGAAGGATAGCTAGACTCAAGGATTCCATAAAATTTGAACCCTATATGTTTGGGCTTATAGAAAAAAATAATGGAAGGCCCTATGCAAATTCACTGGGGGAGTTTCATCAACAACAAGCTACGTGAAAAGCTAATGACATTCTCGGACACCCTATGGTTTTCTATGTATTCTTATGTTGTTTATTCTTTCACCCTGATGGAAAACATACAAGGATTGAACAAGGTTGGTAACCTAGGTAGAGAACCAGGGAATAATTTGATATATGTTCATGTACCCCAAATCACTATCCACAATACCAAGAGCACTACCAGAGGTTCAATGACATGTTCCCCATGAATCTATTAAGAATAATGGAAGGTGATAAAACCAAAATATTATCCCTAGAAGCACAAAGCGTTATCTCGTCAATTGGGGGATGGTACATTTGGTTTCCTAATTTCACCTACATCAGAGTGGAAGGGTTTAAAGGATACCCTCTTATGCTACCTAAGTATCGAATAGACAAAATTTTGTTGTTATAATTGGTGAGACATATGCAATCCTCTCATGCCCTTTTCGTGCAAGCATGCAAGAAATGTTCAATCAAATTCCCCATCACAATTGGAAATTACAAATGTGTTTTGTCCAAAAATGCTGAGATGTGTGAGGAAGAGTTGAAAGTTTACAAGCTAGAGTTCTTTACACTCCAATGAAAGAATTATGATCCAGAGGAAAATTTTGCAAAGTAAATAGGAAGTAAGTATGCTCATGCTTATGATTTAGAATATTTTTGGCATAATTTTGATTATGAGCATGAGGTAAGGAAGCAATCATACCAGAGGTTTCCCTTACAATTAGCAAGGATTCTTGGACTTAATTATATTCCAGAGCGGTTGGATACAGATAACAGACAGGTATTGAATGCATTTTTTGATGAAGAAAATATTTTTGATGAACCTATACCAAACCTAGATTACACAAAGAGAAGTAGTAACCATTAAGGACATTTTTGAGCAAGTTTGACATACACTCAACACTAGATTCATGATTACAATAAAGAATTATGATAATCTAGGGTAAATCTCACATACCCAACGAATGTGAAGAGAAAGCAATAGTTAGAAGAAGAATCAAGGTATGTGCAGCCTGTTAAAAAGAAATGAAAAGTTGGAAAGAAAGAGGTGGCTAGACATGGTGAGGATAGAATTCCTTATACTTCAAGCAGGATAATTTCAGTGACACCAACTAGCCAGCGTAAAGATACTATGGCCAGTTAGGCCAATGTAATAGTGAAATCTAAGGTGTCATTTTCTTCCATAGTAAAGCCAAGAGCTTAACCCATGATTGATGAAAATGAAATAATGAAGACACACACCCGTGCTAAGACAAGGTTTGCATCTCAAAATTTTGTAGATATATTTACCTCTCCACCTTCAGTCAAAACTGTAGAAATGAGACAAACATAGGGAAAGACCCTTGTAATTCAAGAGGAAGTTCCTAAGACAAATGAGGGAGAAGTTAGAAAGCAGTGGGAGAAGTTGATTGCCATGATGGAACAATTTAAAGAAAAATAATCTAAAGAAAATATCGTGGTATAGCCAATAGTGGAAGAAGTGTCAAATATAGGGTCAAATCTTATGGATAATTAAGAAGAAGATTCTATAAGAGGATCACTCACCCCAAATGTGGGAAACCCTGAGAAAATGGATGAAAGGGAAATAGGGGATACTGCAAGTCAGAATCCCATTGATAATATTGATAATGAAGATATAGTTGATCATATTTTTCAAGGAAGAAGTAAAGATAAAGTTGAGCACCCATAGACTTTTGAAATTTTAGGAGAAGACCAGGTTGAAAGTGAAAATGTAGATCCCTCACAAACCTTGGGTGGTGAAATAAGAAATGAGGAGAATCCTAATGTTTCAAGACAATAGGAAAATTATGCTCCAAGAAATTATGTTGAACACATGGCAAGATGGGAGAACATAAGTCTTGAAAAGGAAGAGGATAATCAAAAATCCATGCTAGTGAGGACAGAAAGTATTCAAGTTCTAGGGGTGTGATAGGTAATTTTTATAGTTCAAGAAGAGAAGTTCCTAGACATGTAGACCATCAAGAATGAATAAATATTTAAGAGGCAGATCAAAATGAAGAAGCACCTGATTGGCTATTCAAGCAAATGGCTCTGCCATTGGAGGTGGAATTGGTGCCTCTAGATCTCAGAAGTTTAATGCAAGAAGCAGAGACCCCTAAACCTAGAGGTAGGGAAAAAAATAAGGAATTATATGAATAAGAATGTATATGGAAGGAGAACTCTCCAAATAGCTACTCTAATAGGAGATAAGAGCAAGCATAAAATACCACCTAGGTATTATAGGGTGACAACAATCAATGTTGAGCATTCATCATGGGGATAGGAATGGGAAGAAATGAAAGTAAATTTAAAGACAACTGTCGCCAGAGTACAAAAGATTAAATAGAAGAAAAGAGAGCTAAAGTATTGGATTGCTTTCTTGGAAGGTTTTATCAAGTTTCTATCCCAATCTGATCAAATGCAGACTAAATTTCCCTAAAATATAGTACTTATGTCCAAGGAGCAAGTAGATGCCATTGCAACACTTTGCCATAAGGTAAGTGTATTTGAAGAATGGATGGAGTACCTGGTGAAGCAAGGAGAGGGGTCAATCAAGGATGTGATTGGGAAACATAATGAAGCATAGTATTGGTGTGACAAGTCTAAAAGGCTGGAGAGAGAATGTAGATTTCGCCAAGAACAGATTGATGCAGAGAGGCAAAAATTAAAAGCTCTTCTTTAGAAAGATGTTCGAGAGTTGGTAAGTGAAAAGATAACCATGAAATAGTAAGTTTTGGTGTTTGAAAAATGGAGAAAACAAGTGAATTAGGAAAGTAATACTTTTCTAAAATGTGTAGAGGGATTTGAAAAGGTCATTGAAAAATGTAAGAAGTTGATCGATAGATATGAAAGTTTTATTGAAATGTTAGCGGAACAGAGTTATGATCCCCAGACTTTAGGTTGAACATTCAAGTTGGAAACAAGGGTTACAAATCAATCTAGTTTAATCTGTGAGCCCACAAATGTGTACCCTTTTACCTAATAACCTGACACTCCATCCAAATATTATTTGTAAAATCATGTACTTATGTGTTATTTAAATGAGCTTTGAGGAAGAATCTAAATAATATTCCTTCTTATTATTATGATTATATTTTCTTTATGAATAATTATTATATAATAGTGTTAGAAAAAATTTAAAGAGTCACCCCAATAAGAAGGAAATATTTTTTCTCCTTAGAAAGGTGGAGGGAGTGAATGAGCTCTACTAGGGTTTTTGTTTTTGTGGTCATCCTTGACTGTCTTTGCATCATACCGCACTTTAGGTGCAAGATTTTTCTTGCTTTGTACGGGCACATTTACTATGGATTTTAGTTTTTTTATTATGCCTTCAGTTGTTTCCAACCCAGTAGTTCTTGCTAGTGTTCGCAGTTCGAAAGCTCTGCATAATGGCTCCTCCTCCGAACAAGCGACCCCAAAAATTTGTTCTAAAGGTTTTCCACAAGGTAAGTCTTTTGATTCCCCAGTGGATGTGGTCCTTCCCATCCTATAATTTGATACTGCATGTCATTGGTTAGAGAAACATACTTTTGTAGGTTACTTTGTTGGGAGAACTCCCCCTAAAAGTGTGCTAAAACACTAGGCCCATAAAATTTGGGTACCTTATGGGGTCTACCTTGATATGATCCAGAATTTGACCAAAGCTTTTTTTTGTTTCATTTTACGAAAGTTAGTCATGTTCAAGAAATCCTAAACCATGATCCTTGGTATGTTTGGTCTTTGTTAGTTTTTAGACCTTGGACCCAGGATTTCTCTATCTCTGAGGGTAGGAAATTATGGGTTCCAATTTGGATTGGGTTTCCTAGCGCCCTTGCCCTACTTAAATTTTTTACACCATATAGCTTCATCGTTGGGGAAAGTTATTTGTGTTGAACCTAACCAATTCTTTCAAGCTTGCCCTAAAAAGCGAGTCTATGTTGAAGTGTAATTTTCACAAGATTTGAAACAGTCCATATATATTATTATTGGCAATTTATAGTATACCCAGAAGGTCATTTATTTTAATCTGCACAATACTTATTATCGATGTGAATTTGTTGATCACAAGATCAAATATTTCCCTCTTGCTACCCTTCGCACTCAATCTTCACCACATGAATCTAATAAGAGCCACTCAACAAAAACCCCAACCATCAAATCAGAAGATAAGTGGACAATAGTCACAAATCAAAAGAACAAGTCCAATGGTGCAGGGATGAATTCCAAGGTCCCTAAGCCTTCATTTGAAATTTCAAACCCTTCTACAAAGGGGAAAGAAGCTATTGATGCTATCATAGGTTGGCCAAGGCCCTCTCTCACACCTCATCCAACTTTTATGCTGAAAACTTAGCCAATTGTGTCTCCTCCCATGATAGGAACTCATATGAGGTCACGTAGCCCTTCTAAGCATCTTAAAGAGGGTGAATTTATTTCAGAAAAATAAAGGTTTTCCTCTCATCCGCTTCAGTTGGGGTTCAGTGCCACTAGATTTTTTACAAAATCATTTTTCCTCATTGGAAGAGTTAGACTTTGATGACATGATCGAGTCCCATTTATGAATTTTATCTCCTGAATGTGCAAGGTCTAACAGACCTCTCTAGGAAGTATTTTGTTAGGGATACTCTTCAAAAGCATGATAGCATTGATGTTTTGTGCCTTGAGGAAGTAAAAGTTACTATTTTTTTGTTATCTTTTTCTTGTCGTGTTATTTGGCCAAAAAGTAAAAAAAATTATACTTATCATGTTGTTGGACATGGTGGGGCGGTCACCCTTTTTTCCCCACATTAGCATGATTGTGTTATGGATCATGGATCTAACCCCACACACCAGCTAGTCTAGGTTCTTTAGAACATTGATAATCATTCCTTTGGGATTATTAATGATTATGCCTCGAATGATGTTATTGAAATATATCTTCTTTGGCACTATATTGTAGACTCACTGCCAATTTCCCTTTGGGTCCTTTATGGATATTTCAATATGGTTGAGGTGGCATGCGACAAACATGGCACATTCTCATTTAGATGGGTAGCTAGCGAGAGAGAAGCATAGTTTTACATACGCAATAAATTAGGTCTTTTTAACCCTACTACTGGTCTCTACCATTGACATTATTTATGGCACACTTGGAGTAACTATTGAGTTGGGTCTAACAAAATATTCAAGTGTCTTGATCATGTTATGATCTTCGCTCAATCCTTCTTTTCTTCTTCTAGTTGCTCCCCTCTTCTGGTTATGTCATTAGTGGATGTGACCCTGTTAAACCACTTTCTCATCCATTTTTGAATTGATTGGCAAGTGGGGTCACTTTGTGCCAATATGTCTCAATGTTTTTTGAATACTTCTTTACTAGTCGTCAGCCCACACTGGCCCACATCAAAACTATCTAGAATATATAGTGTCGACCTACCTATTCTACGAGTTGGATTAAGTGGTGGAATGATGTCATTACCTGCACTATGAGGTTTCTTCGCATTTATGGGTGTCAGCTGGCCATTTTTTGTAGGCAGCCTTATGAAGCCACCACTTTGGATCTCTAAAAGGCCATTGAGGCCTTAGCAGCTAATGCCTTTTCCTCAGCCTTGCAATCCAAAGTGGTGGAGCTAATACATCATAAGAAAGTTTTTGATTACTATTCTACGAGAGGTGCATGGATCAAAGCCAAATTTCACTGGCTTAAAATTGTGGATTGTACCTTGCAAGAGTTTTTCCTTGCTCTTTGTACCAAGCACAACTCGTATGGCATCAAACAGATCAAATAAGGAAATCATTTTCTTACATATTTGTCTAAAATTCTCCAATATTTTGTTAGGCATTATGAAAAAAAATCATTGCCCAAGATTACACTCTGAAGCATGTCAATGTTGTCCAAGAATACCTCAGAGTTGTGCCTAATAGACTCTCTTTAGCCCAAAATAGTTTCTACAAGAAATTGCTCACCATTGAGGATTTCAAGGAGGTTGTGAGCATTATAGTTGGTGACAAAGCTCTAAGAATTGATGGTTTCTCTTGTGAATTTTACAAATTATTTTGGGACTGTGTGGGATAAGACCTTCATAAATTATATCTAGAAGCCTATCATTCCAAATCCATTGGTCATCTTATTAACAAAGGAAACATAATATTCATACCTAAGTCTGGTGATCCTAAAGATATTTAGAAATGGTGGCCCATCATTCTCCTTAATTTCTCCTACAAAATTATTGCTAAATCCCTTTCTCTTAAAATATGACACCTTCTACCTCGACTTGTTCACCAGAGCATACTCAATTCATTAAATTTGGATTTATTCTTGACAACATCATTTTCATTTGGGAAGGTATAGAGTGGGCTAGGCACTCACATCAAAAAGAATTTTTTTTGAAGATTGGTTTTGCCAAAGCATATGACCGAATTGAATGGCCTTTTATCCTTGCTATTCTTTCTGCTTTGGGATTTGGTCCCCATTTTATTCAATCTGTGAGCATTCTTTTTTCTGATTTTTTTACTTGCATCACCATTAATGGCCACCAATCCCGATCCTTTGGTTTGTTTTGTTTCATTCACCAAGGTTTCCCTTTGGCTCTTTCTTTGTATGTCCTTGCTACTAAAGTCTTTGATTATCTCCTAGCCTACTCTGTCTCCCTCGAGCTTGTCTAACAGATCACTTTTCCCAACTCATCAACCCAACTTTTCAATGGAAATTTTGTCGATGATTCATTCCTCACTCTACTAGAATAATAGAATAATTCCAAAGTTTCCCTTGTATGCCTTGAGACCTTTTTCTTGGCTTATGTTTCTACTATACAATGACATAAAATTCAATGCTATTGTCAATCCATTCTTCCTAGTCCTCTCTAGATTCAACAGTATGGTTGGAAGTCAATTTCTCATGGGGAAATCTTCAATTTATTTAGCATCTCATTTTCTTTTCATGCTTCTTAAGACTTACGGAAAGTTAATCTTTCTCATATTGACTAGAATTTTTCTTTTTGGATCACTAAGCCATTTTCATTGGCTGGAAATTTTCAGGTGTGCTCTAAAATTTTGGTAGCAACTTCTTCATTTTGGGATCCTTCTAAGGCCTCCTACATGAAGCTTGAAAATTTTATAGGGGATGTCCTTAAGGCCTCTTCAGAAACTCACAAAGGGTTTCACCATGTTTCTTGGGAGTTTTGTTGTCTTCCTAGATAATTTGGTGGGCTTAGCCTTTTGACCACTCAAAGGCAAGGGGAATTTCTCTTTGTGCCAAGTGGATCATGCATGCCCTCAATGGAAATAAGTCTTGGAATATTCCTCTTATGAATTGTATCTCCACATGATATCCTATTCATAGAGCAGCTTGGAAAGGGATTGGTTTGTTTAGATTGAAGGAAATTTTGTTGCCAAAAGCATTTGATGTGTCTAGGAGGCTATCAATCCCTGGGTCACTTAGAATGGTACTGATTTCATAAATATATTATCTTTCCATCAACAAAATATCTAGTGGTCTCCTTTGTTTGCCAATTTGGATCGCCCTCTAGCCAAGTTGCTCTTGGATTTCATAAGAAGGGTATCCATTCTTCTCAAGACTTATTTTCCAAACCCATGATGAACCTTATGTCACGGGAAGATTTCAAAGCCAATTTTGGCTTATAGAATCATGACCAGGAAATATTTGAAGGTATGGTTAATATCATTTTGGTTGGAATGCTTCATTAAGTTAGTATCTATTTTTCCAAGCCTTGGTGGGAAGATTGGAAGTGCGATCCAAACATTCCTTTCAGAAACTACAAGCCCCAACTTGGCTATTAGTGTCCTTCTCCTCATCTTCCAATGTTTAGAAATTTGAACCAGAGGTGGCATCTTCAATCCCTAGTGTTTGTTTGGCACCGATGATTTACTACTGTGTGGTCTACTATTGTTGAGCCCAAGCTTGCCTACTTTCTTGGTGTATTCTTTTCCAAGGCTTATCTATGGGGTCTTGGGTTACCCATATGGGGGTTCATGACCCTCACTACCCTCTTTATGGAAAACCTGAGTCTTTTAAGAACCTCTTTTGGTTATTCTCCAAAGCTCAATAGCTGTGGAAATTAGATTCATGAATTTTTCTAACCTTCTGACCTGACCCTTTCTCTTGGCATATGGTATTACTAGGTGATTGGCCTCATCTTCCCATAAGTATACCCAAATTTGGAACTTTTTTAGGATGGAAATCCTCTTGAATATTTGTAAAGATATAAACTATTGTACTTTTTTCTCATAGCCAGATTAATAACACATGTATCATTTTATTCTAAAGCTATTATATCCTCCAATGTGATATTGCATATTCAAGTGCAAGCTAAAAAAGTTGTGCTTGAGGTGGATCACCTTCAGGAGCTCCTAGACCACTGAGGGAATGGCCCCTACATCATTTCTTGTGTGTCATCCTCTCCCACTTCCCCCAGGGTCGTTCACCTCCACACGACTGGCATCAGGGTAGGAGTGGCTCTGCTAGGGACTCTCAAGCTCATCCTCATTCAAAGGCACCTCATTGCAGTAGGTTGCATCCTCATAGACATTTTCCCTCCCCTCTGTTGGGAACAGGTGCCTCAACTTTTGGCTTGGACCTCTAAAAAGACTTGGTGAAATTATCATCTTTCTAAACCTTTACCTCTCTACCACTGAGAGCTTTCCTAGAGGAGCAGTCTGGTGGTTTACCACCTTATCGCGGGCCTCTATCGGTCTTTCCATGGTTGGGCAGTGTTACCACCATACCACAGGTCTCCATCTTAGGCTGGTGGTATCGAGGTTGATGGGCGCAATCAATGTGAAGCCTTACCTCCCTACCACAAAGGGTGCTCATTGGTGGCATGGTGGCTGTAGTGAACAATGACAATTAAGCAATTTTTTCTTACCATCACACTGCGATGGCCTCCTAGCCATATCGCGGTGGTGTGGTAAGTCATGGCAGTCAGAGATAATGGTTACTTCTTTATCGTGGAGGTCTTGCGGTTGGGGCGAGATAGCACAAAGTGTTTGTCTGTAGGTTCTAGTGGTTACCTCCATACCATGGGAGGTTTTGCTCAGCCTTGCAGTTGGGCGGTGGCACTGCCATACCATGGAAGATCAATCCAAGCTCGATGGTAACGCGGTGTTCAGTGAAGAGCTGGCAGACAAGCCACTACCTTGGTACCACGAGGGTGTTAGAAGGGACTTGCAATTGGGTGGTGGCACCGCCACACCGTGGTGGCTTCTTTGGCTCGACGAGGTAGCATGGTAAGAGGTGTTTGATAGTTGTGTTTACCGATTAGACTTGACTGGAAGTGGTGAACACGTAGAGAGGCAACGCATGGAAAGTAATCAACATCTGACTAGTCGAATTCTAGAGCGGTGAAAGCAGTAATTGCAAGACGTGTTTTGGATGATGACATAATCCGATTAAGGTAAGGGAGTTAATGCTTGGGCAGCCTGATGCGTGATTGTAGGGAAAATTAGTTAGAAGATCGGATTGCTTGATTGGGTGAATGATGTCTAATTAAGGCTTGTGATTGGTTGGTATGATTAATGTGATGTAAGACTTGTATAGTCGATTACATTGATATAAGTATATGAAGGGTGACGAAAAAATTAGAAAGAGACAATAAGATAGAATAGAGAATTGTATTCATTATATATTGCAAGAAGTATTGTAACAATGAGTGCATGAATACTCAAGTTTGTTGTTGCGAGCTAACTATCAGAGAGTGAGGACTGTGAGTTGTTTTTGTGATTTATTATAATGTAATACAAAGTGTCTTCTCTTGGTGTGGTAGGTTTTTTCCCGAAAGGGTTTTCCCAGGTAAATCTGGTGTTATCTATGATTGCTTATTTTTGTTACTCTTGTTACCCTGTATCTGTTCATCTCAATTGTTTTAAGAAGATTTAAAACTAGTCCTTTTCACTTCTCCTCTATTTTTTTAGCATTAGGAAAGCGATTTTGCACCTCTATTTTCCTTTCAAGTGGTATCAGAGCCTAGCCAGTTGTGTTATCCTTGTTAGTAAGGCTGGTTTTTTGTGACAATATTGTTCTAGTGGGAGTTTTGCAAAGTTAGAACCTAGTTCTCTTTGAGATCGCGAGTACATCAGGTACAGTAGAGATTGAAAAATTCAATGGTGGCAACTTTGATTTATGGAGACTCGAAATGGAAGACTTGCTTGTGGATAGAGACCTTTGGGTTGTTATGTCTGGAACTATGCCACAAATTATGAAGCAAGAAGATTGGGACCTTGTAGATAGAAAAGCTAGAGATCTAATAAGACTTAGTCTGGTCGATTTTGTACTCCTGAACGTCCATGAGGAGAATTCTGCAGCTTCATTATGGAAGAAGCTTGGTGATATTTATCAGGGAAATTCTCTGGTAAATAAGTTATTCCTAAGGAAGAAGTTGTACTCCTTGAAGATAGGAGAAGGTGCATCTATTATAGACCATCTGAACTCATTTAATGAGTGTTTCTCAATTGGCGTCTGTGGGTGTAAATATTGAGGAGGAGGATCATTGCATGCTCATGTTATGTTCGTTATCTGACACTTGGGATCATCTTGTAATCGCTATTGGAAGTATGACCACTATTTTCAAGATGGAAGACGTTGTTGCCTCACTGTTATCTAAAGAGATGTGGAGGAAGTCTTCAGAGATGGCCAAAGAGGCCCTTGTTGTTCAAGGTAGATCAAAGGACAAAGGAAAGAAGAAGGACAAGAATTCCAAATCTAAATTTGTAGGGAGATCAAAGTATCCTCGTAAAAATTCCAAGGTGAAATGTTGGAACTGTGGGCAACCTGGTCATATCCAAAAGGATTGTAAGGAGAAGAAGAAGAAGAAGAGTAATGCTTCAGACAATGACTCTTCTCAAAGTGATGCAGATGCCTTCATCATAGCCTTGGAAACTTAGGCATCAGATGATGTCTAGTTGGTTGACTTGGGTGCATCCTTTCACATGACGTCTCATAGAGAATGGTTCACTAAGTTCGAGAAGTATGATGGTGGAAAGGTGTACCTGGCGAGTGATTCAACATTGGAGATTGTTGGTCATGGAAGAGTCAAAATACAATTCCCTGATGGTAGAATCAAAGGGATTGTTGGCATACTGCATATACCAGGTTTGGCTTGTAACTTACTTTCTGTCAGTAAGTTGAATGACGTTGGTGTGGAAGTTTCTTTCTCAAGTAAAGGATGTAAGATGACTAGAGGTGCAATGGTGCTGGCTAAGGGTGTACGTATTGGCACTTTGTACAAGTTGGATGCATGTCTTGTTCAATGCAACAATGCCTCTGTAAATTCAAGCAAATTTGTTCCTATAGAGGAAGATGAACATGTTTCTCTAGCTATAAATTCCTTGGAAGTGAAACTCCCAGTAGAGAAGACCATGTTGTTGCATCATAGACTCAGTTAGATAGGTAAGAAAGGTTTGAAAACCTTGAAAAATAAAAATCTTGTTGAAGGGCTTGATGATTGTAGCCTTGAGTTTCATTTTTGCAAACATTGTATTTATGGAAAGCAACACCGTGTTTCTTTTTATTCGAGTCCTCATAAATCTTCTACTGTATTGGATTATGTTCATTTTGATATGTTTGGTCCAATGAATGTCCCTTCATTATCGAAGTCTAGATATTATGTTTCATTTATTGATGACTATTCGAGAAGGGAATTTATATACTTTCTTAAGAGTAAATCAAAAGTGTTAAGTTGATTTAAAGAATTTAAAAATTTGGTAGAGAATCATACTGAAAGGAAAATCAAATTCTTGAGGATGGACAATGGCGGTGAGTTTTGTTCTGTAGAATTTGAAAAGTACTACATAGACCATGGGATTAAAAGGAATAAAACTACACCTTATACTCCATAGTAGAATGGAGTTGTTGAAAGGTTGAATAGAATGTTAATAGAGAGAGTGAGAAGTATGTTGAGTAGTGCTGGTCTGGAGCAAAAGTTCTAGGCTGAGGTTGTGGCTATGGCATGTTACCTTGTAAATCGTTCACCTTGTTCTACTATTATTGAGAAGATGCCTTTGGAAGCGTGGTCTGGTAAGAATCCCTCTCTCAGACATATTCGTGTCTTTGGTTGTGAGGCATATCTATATGTACCCAATGAGAAAAGATCAAAGTTGGAGAACAAGGCTATTAAATGTATCTTCATCAGCTATGGCATTGATGTGAAAGGATACAAGCTTTGGAATCCTAACACTAAGAAGGTTTTGTACAATAGAAGTGTAATATTTCATGAGTTGAAACCTTCAGCAGTTGATCCACAGCTAGAAACAGATAAAAGAGAAAAGAAGAATGATGTTTAGATTCCTCAAACTCCAAAAAAAGAGGAACTACATGGTGTACCTAAAACTGAGGAGAGTTCAAGCAGCTCTAAGAGTTCTAAAGATGAAGAACCACAACCTCAGCCAGTAAGAAGGTCTACATGTCAAAAATGACAACCTGATACGTATGCTTTCTCTATGTTAGATTTGAACTGTTCCTATCCTTTGATTACTAGCATTGATAAGCCTAGGACTGTAAAATAATTTATTAACATGTCTCGTTCAAATTCCTAGTTGGAAGCCATGAAAGAAGAAATGGAATCATTGAAGAAAAATGAAACCTGGGATTTGGTACCTTTGCCTGAAGGCTGAAATAATGTTGGTTTTAAATGGTTATTCAAGAAGAAGACTAGTCTAGATGGTAGTGTAGAAAAGTACAAGGAAAGTTTGGTTGCAAAATGTTTTTCCCAGATAGAGGGAATTGATTATGGAGAAAAAACTTTCCCTGTAGCAAAGCTAACATCTATCAGATTTATGTTGTCATTGGCAATAGCATATGACTTTGAGATTGAGCAGATGGATGTGAAGACAGTATTTCTCCATGGAGAGCTGGAAGAAGAGATTTGTATGTCCCAGCCTGAGCACTTCGTTGAAAAAGGTAAACAAAGTCTGGTCTGCAAATTAAAGAAATATTTGTATGGTTTGAAGCAATCTTCTAGAATGTGGTACCATAAATTTGACAATTTAGTGTTGTCTATGGGATTTGTGAGATCAAAATCTGATCATTTTGTTTATTATAAATTTGAAAATGATCATGTGCTTATTATTACCATGTACATGGATGATATGTTCTTCATAGGAAATAGTAAGTCTATGATTTCTGATCTTAAATCTCAGTTGTCTACAAAGTTTGAAATGAAAGATCTAGGTGTAGAAAGGTATATTCTCTTAATGGAGATAACCAGGGACAAAATGAGCAAAAATCTCTAGGTAAGTCAGAGTAAATATGTCAACACAGTTTTGGAGAGATTTGGTATGGATGATTGCAAGCAGCTAGTTGTTCCAATTATGCAAGGAATGAAGCTATATGTTGAAGATTTTCCAAAATCTGCTACTGAGATGGAGGACATGACTAGGGTTCCTTATGCAAGTGTTTTTGGCAATCTAATGTATGCAATGGTCTGTACAAGGCCAAACATTGCCCAAGTAGTGAGAGTTCTCGGCCATTTTATGGAAAATCTAGGAAGATCACATTGGGATGTTGTGAAGAGAGTGATTAGATATTTAAAGGGGACTTCAGAATATACTTTGTGTTACCATGGAAATTTGGTTGCATCACAGAGAACACTCGGCATTCATGGATATGTTGATTGTGATTGGGCAGGGGACATTGACAGCAGAAGATCCACTAGTGGATACACTTTCATGTTAAATGGTGGTGCAGTCAGTTGGATGAGAAAGCGACAGGTTGTAGTCACTTTATCCACTATAGAGGCTAAATACATGGCAGCAACACACACCTAGAAAGAAGAAATTTTCTTAAGTTTTTTGTGTTCTGATGTTGGTTTTAATGTAGGGTAGATTACAATCTGTTGTGATAGTCAGAGTGCCATTTGTTTGGAAAAGAACCTTAATTTTCATGCTAGGACAAAGCACATTGATGTGCAGTATCACTTTATGAGGGACATGGTGGAAGATGGAAAGATCTGTTTAGAAAAGTTTGACACTTTGAAGAATGTTGCAAATGTGTTAATGAAGATAGTGAGCATAGACAAGTTCAGATAGTGCACAAATTCAATGGGCCTTGGGGCCTATGATCGTCAGTAATTTTTTGAAGTCTAGAGGAAGCCAGGAAGTCTTTGTCAAGCGGGAGCTTGTTGGGAATAGGTGCCTCAACTTCTAGCTTGGACCTCTAAAGCACTTGGTGAAATTATCATCTTTCTAAGCCTTTACCTCTCTACCACTGAGAGCTTTCCTAGAGGCACGGTCTAGCAGTTTACACCTTACTGCATGCCTATGTTGGTCTATCCGCGGTTGGGCGGTGTTATCGCCATACCACGGGGTCTCCATCTTAGGATGTCAATAGCGCAGTTGACGGGTGCAGTCAATGTGAAGCCTTACCTCCCTACCGCAGAGTGTGCTCATTGGTGGCATGGTGGCTGTGGTGAACAGCGATAGTTAAGCAAAGTTCGCTTATCGCCACACCACGATGGCCTCCTGGCCATGTCACAGTGGTGCTATAAGCCATGGCAGTCAAAGATAATGGTTACCTCCTTACCGTGAAGGTCTTGCGGTCAGGGTGAGGTAGTGTGGCGTGTTTGTCTGCAAGTTCTAGTAGTTACCTCCATACCACAGGAGGTGTTTCTTAGCCTCGTGGTTGGCCAGTGGCACCACCATACCGCAGAAGGTTGATCCAAACTCGACGGTGACATGGTGTTAAGCGACGGGCTGGCAGACAAGACACTACCTCGATACCACGAGGGTGTTAGAAGGGACCTGCAATTTTTTGGGAAATTTATGCCTCAACATTTTGGTTCTTCCTTGAAGGCTTGGTCATTTTCTCCATGTTTCTTTCCTTTACCACTATATCATTGTAGGGTTGCCTTGGTGGCACGGTTGTGCGGTTTACCACTTTATCGTGGGCCACCCTTTATCTTTCTGGTTGTTGGGCGGTGTTACCGCTATACCGTGATAGTATTCTCTTTGCCTAGCAGTAGTGTGGTTAGTGACGGTGACAGCGGCAGTTCAGGGTGGCAGTTACCACCCTATCGCACGACTTCTTTTATAAGCCACGATGAGCATGATAAACCACTAGCGGTTGGTTGGAAGCGGTCATCTAGCGGTTACTGCCATACCGCGGCCAATGAGATGGCTGACCGTTGTGGCCGTAGTGGCCACGGTAAGACCGCCAGCGGCCTAGCTGGCGGTTACTACCATACTGTGGCTAGTGAGATGGATGACCGCGATAAGACCACTGGCGGTTTTCCAGAGCGGTTACCACTCTACCGCGGTGAGACCTGACGGTCTCTACGGTAGCATGATGAAACTGCTAACTGTCTGGTTGGTGGTTACTAGCATACTGTGATGGGAAAATCCAAGCCCAGTGGTAGCGCGGTGGAGTCTGAAGGCGAGCTCAAATAGGTTTACCACCATACTGTGAGGTGGGTCCAACAGTGTTGCAGTAGTGTGGTAGGAGCTTGAATGAGCTCAGGGCAGAGTTTGACCGAGTTGGACTCGGTGCCAGAGCTCGAAGGAGCTCAGATGGCTTACCGCCATACCACGAGGCATGTTTGTTTGGGATGCGGTAGCACAGTAGGGGCTCGGGTGAGCTCGGAGCTCGGTTGACTAAGCTTGACCAAGCTAGACTGACAGTCAAAGTGCAACAATGATTTTTTTGGCAACACATGGCAGATTCTTTGTGATCCCATTGGCCAGAGAGTTATTTCCTTATTGCGATAGAGCTGCATTATTGATGGAAGGTTGACGGACGGGTCTGGGTCGAGTTAATGATTGTGTGGCTTGATGGAGTTGTATAAGCGATGCACGTTATCAATGAAGTATGGGTGCTTGCAAGTAGGAGAGTTATTATCCTCTTGACCATTGCAGGTAGGGTTGGGTTGAACAGGTATCCACATAGTGTAAGATTATAAATAATCTTGTGTGCAGTTTGAGACAGAAGATGAGCAATATCAGAGAGAGACTGAGAGTGTTCAAGTTGTTCAATAGTGAACACTTTGACTCTTGGATCTAATAAGATGTGAACCTGTGAGGTTAAGAGGTTTGGTTGGTCGTGAGGCTTGTTGTGATAGTCTTTTGAGAGGATCTGAAGGGAATCTACATAGTATGTCATGAGGACATTGTAACTATGCGATGATTCTATTTTGTGTTGCCTGTATTCTTTCCCCAGATGGACAAGATGTAATATTCTGAAGAGCATAGCTCTATGTTTGTATTGTAACCTTTTTTGTTACTAAATAATACAAGTGAGCTGAATGTTTTGGAGGTGGGGTTTTTTACCTAAAAATTTTTTCTCCCACGTATATATGTGTGTTCATAGTTTTGTCTTACATGGTTATCTGTTTGTGTTGAATTTGTTATTTGTTGCATTCACTTCTCTCAGAGGCTCAATGGGGGATCAACTGTGCCTATTTCCACTTTATGGAATTTTTGGTTATGTCTTTGTTGTGATTTTGGATTGAAATCACTAAGGAACTATTGTCTTAGATGCATATCTTGATGACAGAACCGAATCTGTATCCCCAACAAGTGGCATCAGAGCTAGTAGCTTGTTGCTCGTGATACCAACAAGTGGTATCAGAGCTGGTTGAAGGAGGTTGAGGCTTGATGATACCAATCAGTGGTATCAAAGTCTTCTCCTAGTTGCTGAAGTTCTAGGTATTTCTCTTGTGAATATTTCTTAGCCTAGCAAGCTTGAGGAAATCTGGAAAATTCAGTTGGTGATTAATCCTTCGATGAGTGGAAGTGTGTGCTTCATTGATTCAACACACAGGTTTGAAAGACGTTGGAGATGACTGGAGTTGATCATGTTATGGCAATGTGATCTGAAGCTCTTGGCTGGTAACAAAGTTCCCGATGCAAAGAGTGTGAGATGTTCTTGTGGTTGTGTTTTAGAGAAGCATGGTGTCTGTGTGAGAGGCTCCTTGGTAGTATGGACTTGCTTGTGTTGTTGATCAGCTATGGAGTGTTGTGCTTGTGCTGGGTGTTTTTTGACTTAGCACTGAAGGCATTTTCTCTGGTGCTTTGATTACATGGAGGCTATGAAGTGACCTTGGTGGTCTACAACTTCTGGATAGCCTGGCTCTCCCTTGTGCTTGTGCATGAATGTGACATTGGAACTGGTTTGAAAAGGACCTGTTGTTCCTATGTGCCTATTTCTTGCACTTGCATGGCTTAGATTCATGTCTTTGGCTCTAAAGGTTTTATGTAGATTTTCCTAAAAAGTCTATGACGCATATTCATGTTTCTTTTCATTGTTTTGGTTAACTGTGATGGTTGTGTGCAGACTCATGAGTCGTCTAGATGAGCAATGAATATGGAGGTGCGTGGGTGTTTTGGAAACACTGTGGTTTTGCAGGTTTTTCACAGTCAAGGAAAACTTGTGTTTGTGTGGAGTTGTTGTCTATTATTTTCTAGATCCTGGCTTTTGGGGTGTGACTGGATGATATAGTTGCAGTTCAACATATCTTTGAGGAGGTCTGATGTCTTCTTTGCATGGGAGCATTGATATGAGTTTCTCTTTCACCATTCTTGTGGTATGCTTTGATGGTTTCCTAGACTATGGTGCTTGAGTTGTGGACATGACTGGAAAATCAGACCTATTGTTGATCTGGTGTTTGAGTCATTCTTGTCTTCTTTGGTTGTTCTCTTTGATTATCTCAGTTTTGTAGTTTCCAGTGCGATGATAGATTTGCATGGTTTACATTTGGTTGCATCCATGAGTTGTGCGATGTTGTGGGTTGTCCTTACCTACATGTTTTCTATGAGACAACTTGGAAGTGGACTGTTTATATCTACGAGGTTATAACTATGTGGTTTAGATCTGTTAGTTGACCTTGTCTGTGGTCACTTGTGAATTGGCTTGGCTATTTTGAGATGAGAGGAGGAATGTCGCTTGAGTACCTGAATAGTCAATGATGAGAATCTGAAGCATGTGACTCACGATGTCATGGAGAGTTGGATACATTGGCTAGTGTAAGCTTTTGATAGTGATGGGGCGGTCGATCATGGTGCTTGGAAAGCTTGATGTCACAGTTCAATGGGAGCTTTACCAGTGACTATGGATTCATCACTTGATGGTGAATGATCTTCTTTGGTGTTACAAATGCTTCTTGAGGACTCTTAGATCCTATTGTTGTGGAAGAGTTCTTTTGTATCTGCATGGCCACTATTTGAAGATGTGCAGCATCTTGGAGCCATGAAGGACCTAGTATTCTTTGGCTGAGATAATGGTGGTACTTGACAGGTGATGTTGGTTTAGATTTTGTTTGCTTTGTGTCATGGTTTACTCTTGCTTGTGCATTAGATTTTTGGCATGTTGCTTTGCTCTTGAATACCATGGACATTTCACTTGAAGCATGGTATCTCCTATGGGGATGTGTAGATCATGGTGTCATGATAATTTTTGAAGCTTTGACAGTGGTCTTGGGTTTCTCTACGTTTTGAGTACATTGGTCATATGCTGGTGAACTTCATGGTTGCTGCAGTTTTGCAGGTTGGAGTCAGCATGAGATGATAGGTTGTTGATACTCATGGATGCATGGAGAATAAGGTGAGGCTGGAATTCTTATGAAAAAAAAAATGTTACAGCTGGAAGTCCAAGAAGCCTGCACCTTGGTTGAATGTGAATTCAACAGAGACCTGGAAGGAGAATTCTCTTGGGTAAGTCACTTTGGCTTGTATATCTTGGATGAGCATGTTTCTTTTTTCTTCTTGGTCTGCTCAGCAGCGGTTTCACTTTGAAAGGTATTTTCCCATTCTATCTTTTAGTTGTGTGTTATGCTTTATCTTTCATGATATGAATCTTGATTTATTTTGAGATTCTGGAGGATTCATAATGGAAGATGGATAGCATTGTTTACCTCCTTGTGCTTTTGAGGACTAGCAAGATATGGTTATATGGGTAAGTTCGGTCTTCTTTGAGGTGCTTACATCCATGGTTTTTGTTGGATGTTGTTAAGGCTTTTCCTTTGGGATGTGAAGAGGATCATTATTGACACAGCTAGCATATAGAAGTGTTTGTAGAAGGGCATCTTTTCTTATCTGTTGTTTCTCTCTAATCTGGTCTTGTTCTTCCTGATTGTTCCTTTGACTTTAGATGTGAGTTTCCTTTGTGGTGCTGAGTTGGTCATAGTTTTTGTTCATGTGTTTTCACTTGGGTGATGACATGAAGGTACCTGTGCTTCTTTCTTCAGTCAGGTTTCGAAGAACTATGGAAGACAGTTGAGAGAAAATTTTCTTGTAGTAGGTGGTTGCAGGTGGTGCAGATCAGTGTGGATGTTCCTTGGAACTACATGGTTACATTTCTTTGCGCAAGGATTGGTGGACTTGATATGCCTGGATCATGTGTGATTGTGCTATGTTTGCATTCATCTGGATAGTACCCTTGCAATGGGAGTACCTGGACGTGTTTGGTATTTTGACTGGTTGACACGGGGTGCTCATTTGCTGTTGAGATGGGTGGTTTTATGATGGCATGAGTCTGATGTTGTTTTTCATACCTTTGAGGTATGGGTTGTTGGATGTTTCAGCACGAGCTATGGGTGTTGGTTTTCAATCGCATTGTTTGATCAATTAGATGAGGGCAGTCAGTTTTATGGTTGTTGTTCTAGCTGGTTGGGTTCTTGTTCTGGAGATGTTTTGTTGTGCTTTGTTGTTGTTGTTGTTTTGGTGCCATTATCGCCTGAAGGATCAATTGCTTGCGTTCCTGAGACTGGTGCATATACACCTTGGTGTGCTCTTCTTTCAAGTTCTAGATGTTTGGAGCAGTTGCCTGAGATGGTGGACTTTTTTTGAATTTTGGTGCAGGTGTCTTGGTCGGGGCGTGGAAGCAGGGTTTTGGTTCTTGTTCGCGTTTTGGAGTAAGCCTGAATGTCTTCATCAAGTGGGAGATTTTTGGGAAATTTATGCCTCAACATTTTGGTTCTTCCTTGAAGGCTTGGTCGTTTTCTCCATGTTTCTTACCTTTACCGATGTACCACTGCAGGGTTGTCTTGGTGGCGTGTTTGTGCAATTTACCGCTTTATCGCGGGACACCCTTTATCTTTCTAGTGGTTGGGCGGTGTTACCGCTATACCAAGACAGTCTTCTCTTTTCCTAGTGGTAGCACGGTTAGTGATGGTGACAATGACAGTTTAGGGTGGCAGTTACCGCCCTACCGTGTGGCTTGTTTTCTAAGTCATGGTGGGCGCAGTAAACCATTGGCAGTTGGTTGGCAGTGGTCATTTGGCGGTTAACACCATACAGCGGCCAGTGAGATGGCTGACCGTGGTGGCCACAGTAAGACCGCCAGTGGCCTGGCTGACGGTTACTGCCATACCATGGCCAATGAGATGGCTGACCACGGTGGCCGCAATAAGACCATTGACGTTCTGCCAGAGTGGTTACCACTCTACCGTGGTGAGACTTGACGGTCTCTGCGGTAGCACAGTGAGACCGCTAACAGTCTGGTTGGCGGTTACCACCATACTGCGATGGGCAAAGCCAAGCCCAGCGATAGCACGGTGGAGTTTGAAGGAGAGCTTGAATAACTGCCATACCATGAGGTGGGTCCAACAGTGTTGCGGTAGCGCAGTAGGAGCTCGAATGAGCTCGGGGGAGAATTTGACCGAGTTGGACTCGGTGCTAGAGCTCGAAGGATCTTGGATGGCTTACCGCCATACCGCAAGGCATCTTTGTCTGGGTTGTGGTAGCATGATAGGGGCTCGAGTGAGCTCGGACCTCGGTTGACCGAGCTTGATCGAGCTAGACTGACAGTTAAAGTGCGACAGTGATTTTTTTGGTGACACATGGCAGATTCTTTGTGATCCCATTGGTCAAAGAGTTATTTCCTGATTGTGATAGAGTTGTATTATTGATGGAAGGTTAACAGACGCGTCTACGCCGAGTTAATGATTGTGTGGCTCGATGCAACTGTATAAGAGATGCACGTTATCAATGAAGTAAGGGTGCTTGCAGGTAGGAGATTTATTATCCTATTGACCATTGCAGGCAAGGTTGGGCTGAACAGGTATGCACATGGTGTAAGATTATAAATAATCTTGTGTGCAATTTGAGACAGAAGATGAGCAATATCAGAGAGAGGCTGAGAGTGTTCGAGTTGTTCAATAGTGAACACTTTGACTCTTGGATCTGATAAGATGTGAACCTATGAGGTCAAGAGGCTGGGTTGGTCGTGAGGCTTGTTGTGATAGTCTTTTGAGAGGAGTTGAAGGGAATCTACATAGTATGTCATGAGGACATTGTAACTGTGTGATGATTCTATTTTGTGCTGCATGTATTCTTTCTCTAGATGGACAAGATGTAATATCATGAAGAGCATAGCTCTATGTTTGTATTGTAACCTTTTTTGTTACTGAATAATACAAGTGAGTTGAAAGTTTTAGAGGTGAGGTTTTTTACCTAAAAAGGTTTTCTCCATGTATATTTGTGTGTTCATAGTTTTTTTCTTTCATGGTTATCTGTTTGTGTTGAATCTGTTATTTGTTGCATTCACTTCTCTCAGAGGATCAATGGGGGATCAACTATGTATGTTTCTACTTTATGGCATTGTTGGTTGTGTCTTTGTTATGGTTTTGGATTGAAATCACTAAGGCACTGCTATCTTGATGACAGAACCGAATCCGTATCCCCAACATAGTTGGGCGGTGGCACCGCCATACCATGATGGCTTCTTTGGCTCGGCAAGGTAGTGCGATAAGAGGTGTTTGATAGTTGTGTTGACTGGTCAGACTTGACTGGAAGTGGCGAACAAGTAGAGAGGTGATGCATGGCAAGTAATCAACATATGATTGGTCGAAGTCTGTAGCGGTGAAAGCAGTAATTGCAAGACATATTTCGATTGATGACATAATCCGATTAAGGCAAGGGAGTTAATGTCTAGGTGGCCCGATGCGTGATTGCAGGACAGATCAGTCAAAAGATTGGATTGCTTGATTGGGTGAATGATGCATAATTAAGGCTTGTGATTGGTTGGTATGATTAATGTGATGTAAGACTTGTATAGTCGATTACATTGATATAAGTCAATGAAGGGTGACGGTGAAAATTAGAAAGAGATAGTAAGACATAATAGAGAATTGTATTCATTGTATATTGCAAGAATTATTGTAACAGTGAGTGCATGAATACTCAAGTCAATTGTTGTGAGCTAACTATTAGAGAGTGAGGACTGTGAGCTTTGTTTGTAATTTATTTTACTGTAATACAAAGTGTCTTCTCTTGGTCTGGTGGGTTTTTTTCTTGAAAGGATTTTCCAACATAAATCTAGTGTTATCGATGATTGCTTATTTTTGTTACTCTTGTTACCTTGTATGTGTTCATCTCAATTTTTTTAAGAAGCTTTAAAACTGGTCTTTTGTACTTCTCGTATGTTGTTTTAGCGTTAGAAAAGCAATTTTGCACCTCTATTTTCCTTTCACCCTCCTCCTCGAAATGCCTTGGGGTGGCCTTCTGGAGGTGGCAATGGTGCTTCTATTTGTCCCTCTAGTAGAGCTTCCAATTGGCCATCTGACTCTTCCAAATGGTTCCCATGGTTGGATCTGGTGATTTCTCCCACTTGACGAGAAGATAAAGAAAAAATGATGATGGTTGGGACCCCCTGATGTTAATCCAAACCCCTCCAATGTATGGGGTAATTCAAATGACAAGGACCTACCTCCCTCTGCTAGCACTACTATGAAAAATGATTTGCCTTCATCCCTTTTTAAAGGCTTAGCTCAACTTCTAGAAGATTTTTTTTAATTTAATAAAGTGACTTTTATAATATTTATTACCTTTTTTATTGTCACTTTACTAAATAAATAATTAATTAAATATTAATACACCAATTATTAATTTAGGATAAAATAATATTTAATTAATTGAATAAAATTGCTAGTCAAATTTTAGGGACATTACAACATTGGTGACTAGTAACTCCACCATCATCCTCACAGGACTCTGCTAGGACCAACCTTGGTCCCATCAAGAACCACGGGCTAACTACTAGCACAAGCACTCACCCCAATGCCTTTGTGGTCACATGAATGACTAGGGGCTCAAACCTTTATCCCCTACACCCCAACAATAGGTCACCCATGCAACTAAGGGCTGAAACTTTTTAGTCCCCAAGGGGCATTTTTTGCCTCTAATGTCCTAATTAGGAAAAAAAAATTGGGAGACATAAATTTTCGCTTAGTTATGAAAAATGGAAAAACAAGATTGTTACACCCCACTCTTGATTTCCAAAATTATTTTTTACTTTATGGTAATTGCTTATGATGAAATATGAGACTATGAAATCTAGAAAGCTAAATGCTATGATGAATTTATGCAATGTGACGTTACTACATTTAAATGAATTATTGATGGATATGTGATGATATTATTATGATGAAATGTGATGTGATGTTCCTACATTTAAACAAATTGTTGATAAAAATGCAATGATATGATTATGATTCAACGATTTTTGGATAACTACTTGTTTTTTCTTGAGTGGAAATGCAAAAATGATTTATGCACGCCCTCCAAAGAGAGAGGGGGAGTAGATCACTCAAGAGAAGGGTAAATTTATGAGTTCTCTAGCAATACCATTTGAGCTTAGCGTCGGTTAAGTGTTTGAATCTGTTAAACCTAAGCATGGCTAGGGTTTCCAATAGCATTTTTTGAAGGTAAGTTAAACTCAAGGTTATTCAGCCATGTTCTTTCCATCTTGCTTGGATTGTAGTAATTTGGGGTTTTAATAACTTTTCTTGCTTAATATATATAAAGATATGTGTATGTGTGTTGCAAAAAGAACACACACACACACACACACACATACGTGTGTGCGTGTTCTCATATGGACATATATCTATATACGCATGTGATAGTATGCATCAACTTATGTACATATATGTTCACATAAGTATATATATACATGTGTATTAAATGAAAGAAAATAACACATGCATATCTATATTCATATATGAAAGCGTTATTTTCTATATGTTGATATTCAATGTTATTGATATTAAAATGCATGCTAAGAAAATCATGGTAAATGTTGATCACAATGGTTATTTATGATTTAATTATAATATGGTGATTAC
Organism: Sequoiadendron giganteum; assembly: GCA_007115665.2. Taxonomy (NCBI): domain Eukaryota; kingdom Viridiplantae; phylum Streptophyta; class Pinopsida; order Cupressales; family Cupressaceae; genus Sequoiadendron; species Sequoiadendron giganteum. The sequence continues at coordinate 233,013,300 of CM021104.1, read as the reverse complement.
GCCAATATGACTATGTGATATTTATCAGCGTTGACCTTGCATGGTAACGATATTAACGTTTAAACTTTGAATGTATTAAAATTCATATTTTGCAAATTAATCAGTAGCAGTAATGATGAAGGTATGTCCTTTAGAAGGAGGTGATATTTTTCTGATAATATCCAACCCCCATTTTACAAATTTCTAAGGACAGGTCTAATTTTGAATCTCTTGAGTGTGAGCACAATAAGATTGCTATATTGTTGATATTATGGGCATTTCTTGACAAAGGAAAATGGGTATTACTCCATTGTTTTTCAAAAGTATCCCATGTGAATCATTTTTCACACCATGTATTTACCACCAAAATATCCAGCCTTGGAGCTGGAATGGGCTTCTTGAAGGGCAACGGGTATTTTCACCTTAGTGAGACACCGAAGAAGAAGACCATTATAAGACGTTTGATAAAGAACATCGGACAATATAATGTATTGGACTAAAAAAAATTGTATTCGAGTGTGAACATTTTTTATCACATCATTGTGAAAATTTTCAATCTTCATTTAATTAAAAATGTCAGAATACCATTCCTCTGAGTCTACGTGAGCACACAATAAAGCATTGGATTCAAGTTGGTTTGAGACAGCAGGAGGGCAGAGAATGCAGACCACAAAGTGGTATTCTTCTATTCCATTTTCTAGAGATACAAGGGAGGTGGCACTCACCATTGCATTTGCATGTCGATTTTATCTCCTAGGAACACTGTCTATTGTGAAAGAAGAGAAACAATCAAGCAAGGATAAGGATAAATCCCAATACTCAGATAGCTTATTCTGGTTGGCTTGATATGTTATTGTATTTTGATTTACGATAAGCTCAGAATCACCATGTATGCGAAGATGTTTAATATTTAAAGCTATTGTGACATGTAAGCCAACTATTAGGGCTTTGTACTCAATGATGTTTTTAGTGTAAAGAAAATCCAACTGAAAGGATAAAGGAATTGGCTTACCTTCAGGTGAGACTAGAACTACACTTACCCTAGAGCTAGCTTGACATCTCGACCCATCAAAGTACATATCCCATATAGGTTTATGATTAGCTATACAAATGTCCTCATCCATAAATAAATCCAGATGAGGGAAGGAGTGAGATGAGGGATATTTTTCTAATTGATCGACAACAGTTGGACCCTTAATTGCTTTCTGAGTTACAAACTTGATGTCAAACTCAGAGAGAAACATTACCCATTTCACCAACCTTCTCAAAATATTGATTCTAGTGAACAAATGCTTTAGAAGATGACTTTTCACAATGATATGAGTTTCAGCATAAAGAAGATAGTCGTAACTTCTATGTTGTAAAAATGAAAGAAAGACATCATTTCTCCATGGAAAAATAATGAGTTTCATAATCAACTAGAATATGACTAATGTATTATACCACTCTTTCTTTACCATCATCGGCATATTGGGTTAACAAAGTTGCTAAGCCATGAGGTGATGCAGAGATATAAAAAAAAAAGGGTATATCTTGCATAGACAGCATTAACTCTTGATTGACTCAAAAGCTTTTTCACACTCGTCATATCATCAAAATAAAATATCTTTCTTCAACAAACAAGTGAAGGGAAGGGTACGATCAACCAATTAAGTCTATGAATTCCTTGAACGTTCCCCTGCAAACTACATAGTTGAGAGATCTTTCTAGGTGGATACATATTGACAATTGCATCAATATTATTTGTATCGACTTTGATTCCACAATCAGAGACAATAAATCCCAAAATCTTGGCAACATCAACGTTGAAACCACACTTAAGAGGATTTAGTCTCATCTTATAGAGTCAAAATTGACTCAAAAACTTTTTCACACTCATCATATCATCAAAATAAAATATCTTTCTTCAACAAACAAGTGAACGGAAGGGTATGATCAACCAATTAAGCTTTTTTACACTCATCATATCATCAAAATAAAATATCTTTGTTCAAAAAACAAGTGAAGGGAAGGGTACGATCAACCAATTAAGTCTACGAATTCCTTGAACCTTCCCCTGCAAACTACGTAGTTGAGAGATCTTTCTAGGTGGATACATATTGACAATTGCATCAATATTATTTGTATCGACTTTGATTCCATGATCAGAGATGATAAATCGCAAAAGCTTAGCAGCATCAACACTGAAAGAACACTTAAGAGGATTTAGTCTCATCTTATAGAGTCAAAGCCTTTTGAAGATAAGAATTTTTTTTCAATGTGATCTTGACGAGTCATAGACTTGCCAAGATGTCATCAATGCAATATTCTATAATTTGTGAATGAAATCATGTAAGATAAGGGTCATCGCCTATTGGTAATTTTCTTCTATATTATTTAACCCAAATGAAATGACCAAATAACAAAATGTACCCCAAGGGATAGTGAAGGTTATCTTATACTGATCTTTCGGGTTAATATGAATCTGATTATAACCCAAGAAGCCATCCATGAAAGACAACAAGGCATGGCCTATGTTCGAGCCTACAATCATATCAATATTAGGCAACAAAAAATCATCCTTAAGAGAAGCCTTATTGAGATCATGAAATTCAATAAATGTGAATATGTCCATCAAGCTTGTTGATAGCAACAATATTCGATATCCAATGTGAATAGTCAATAGGATGGATAAAGCCATCTTTTAAAAGCTTCTTTATCTCAGTCTTGACTAATAAACTGACCTTGGGATTCATCTTTTGGATCTTTTATTTAACGGTCTTAGAATTAGGACATAGAATGATATTATGAACCACTACAGATTCATCAACACCGAGCATGTTCTCATGTGACCAAGCAAAGATATTAGGATGAGAATGTAAAACATCATAATATTATTTAGATTCTTCTGAAGAAAGGAACTTTACAATCTTAATCACCTTTTTAGAAGACTTAGGATCCATGAGAACATTAGTAATATCCCCTTTAAGGAGAGAGCTATGATCTTCAAGATCGGAAATAGGAACATCATCATCCAAGTTAGATAAAGGAGTTTTCTCATTAAAATTCAAAATGGATTCTCCAAAGTATGCTTGTTTATGCAAGCGATACAAGAATTACCGTTTATGGTGATCAGAAGGTAAATGAGATTAGACACCTAAGAACTCTTCTATCACTTCTCCCAAGGAGAAAACATCGAGAGGAACTTCATTAGAGTCCACTTTACTCTCAATCAATTCAAGATGAACTAGACTAAGAGGTTCGATGGAAATCATGTTGATAGTCCACCATGGTTTTCACCTAGACTATTCATGAGAGCAACCAAGCCCCAAGTTATGCTTGCAAAGTACAAATTTTATAGAGACTTGAATTCCTCACTCGTTATGCCCACAACCCTTACATCTATAACTGTACTCAAAAACATTTTTAAATTTGAGGTTGTAACGCGTTTGTAAATCCTAAGAAGGGGGGGGATCTATGTAGAGAGAACCATTCCACCAATGAGTATCATACTCATCTATGGGATCATAATCATCCTTCTTGAAATTAATGAAAACATTAGACTCTGTCAGAAGCAAGACCATCTTCCTCGGCAAGGGTACAATCATTCTCCTTAATAGAAGCCTAATTGCTTTCCTCAATAGGAGCACAATCGGCTTTCTTAATAGAGGTGCATGAAACTGTTGGAAGGTCAAGGTGGATAGGGTAACCTTTGGATTCCTCGATGAGAAACTCAGAGAAGTCCTATAACCCCCAATCATCACCAAGACATGTATTTGATTCAAAGAAAGAAGTAGAGGGGGAAAACTTACGATTCTCCATTTTAGGGTGATCTTTTTTAGGGACATTTGTCTCATAAGCAACCTTCGAGGTAGACACTATCCAAGAGGATTTCAAAACATTAGAATATAATGACGAAATGCAATTTTTAAGAGTAGATACAACTGAGGCCTGACCTCAAAGGCAATATTATCGTGCCTAAAGCTTGACGACCAAGATTATCGAATCCACAAATATACAAAGAAGTATCAAGAGAAGATGAATCAATCTTAATCTTAGGTAATATATTAATGCTATGTACTTTGAGAGTTGAACCAGTGTCCATGAGAGCATGCCTATTAATGATGTTATTCATGTTAACCATAATTATTAGAGGATCCACTTGCTTTTTTACTTTCAAAGGCAGAAGCTCTTGTGGATACAACCTAATATTCAGTGAATCTACACAAATATAAGTCGTCAACACATTAACATACATCAACCTAACAGAAGAAGGCAAGAGGATCTTTTTCAAAGCTTCTTGAAGCATACCATAGTAAATCAGAGAAGATTGAAGCAAATCCCATAGTGATATATTGGCAAAATAAATGTGAAGTTGCTTGACGAGATCATAATCACCAGGTGCTTTAGCTATAGGTTTAGGTGTTGGGGGAAGACTTGGATGAGAAGGAAGTAGAGAAGCAGGAATGAAAGTAGGTTGATTCAATTTTTTGTATTCCTTCTAGTGTTATACATATGACATATGACATTATAAGGAGTCGTAGCTTTCAAGAATCTCATGTAAAGGTCTGACAAGTCATTTGAGACTGGAAACCCACAAATAGAGTGAATCCTCTTAGAATATTGTCTAGTTGGAGTCACGTAAATGATGGGTCTCTTAGGCCTTTTAGGAGCTGTAGAGACTAAAACTACACTTACGAAATCTTCGACTTGCAAAGAGGAAGTAAACGATTGTGATGAAGAAGTTTTCTTAGGAGATATATAGATAGGAGAGGATGCCTCTAAGAAATCATTCAAGGCATTGTCTAGCATATCAAAATATTCCTTACAAAAAGAATTATCAAAAGCATTGAAACATTGTAGAACAAGATCCAACATTATTTCATTCATGTCAGGTTCACCAAAATGTGAAAGAGGGGATTCACTACTCCCAAGTCCTAAGACAAAAAAAAAGGTCTAAAGGGAGAAAATTTCCCTCGGTCACCTCAATGAAGAAAACTCAATTGATGGAGGTTTGAGATTAAAGAGATTACAAAAACGTATTTAAAATAGAGTTCCTAATATGTTCATGGATAAAGGACTTTGGGAACCGAAAGAGCAGGTTACACAGATTTCTGAGACAAACAGGTTAGCTCTTAGCCAAAGGACATCTACATGATAATCAGACAATAGTGTGACACACTATCATCTCAGGGATGCACTGGCATCTCATATGGATAGAGAGGTAAGCCTATGCACAAAACTCAAAGAATCTATTACCTACTCAAAATCCAAAGTTTGACTATTCTAATTAATTAACAGAAAACAGGAATGAGAGGAAATGACACAAAAGGGAAATTTCCAACTCATGGAAGGTCCGGCACTACAAAGCCCTTTGCAAAGCTCCACACAAGTGACCTTCACACAAGGCGAACAAGGAAAAATGTTGGGGTTGTTTCGAGGCTTGCCTCAGTCAAACACCCACTTTGGATTTTCCACCTCCATAGACAACCAAATAGATAAAGAATAGAAAAGACACAAAGTAAAGTAAACACAATGAGTGATAAAATCAAACCCCACGATGGAGGAGAATGTGTATCACAAAATAGAAAGCCAAGTGACAAAAGAAAACCTCGCTATGGAGGAGAACCCATATCACGAAATATAGACACAATAAAATATGCTAGGAAATAGACAAGATAGCAAGAGAGTATCACCAATAGTCTATGGCTCCCTCTTGGCTTGGCAGACATGATTTTGAGTGCTTGAAAGAGATCCTTGGTTGTTGATAAGACATAAATCTAGCAAAGCTTCACCGTAGAAATGAGATGAAGAAGAGAAAGGAATGAGAGAGCAAGTTGGAGTGAGAGAGAATGAGAATGAATGCAAATGAGCTCGAAAAAGAGGGTTTTGTGAAGTTGCATGGGTGGTAATATTTGTTACACTTGATATTCTTCCATGATGAAATGTATCATGGGAAAAGGTTCCTGAGATTCCCTCATTTAAACTCATAAAGTTTTGGAATGCTTGCATGCCCTGCGAACATCCACATGCCACACAGGCATCAAACTCATAAATTTCCAAGAAATGAGGTGGTGGACTACTGACACTTCATCGTTGCCCCTTATGGAGTTGGAACTATGAAATTCCAAATTATAAGGTTCTTGTCATAAATGTGACTAGGTGTCATAAATGTGAGGGGGTTAAATGCACAAGTTTGAAATTGCCACGAGGTGCAATTTTATGACACTACAGTAACTTATGGTGTGAACATCACTTCAATAGTGATTTCATACCTAGGTTAACATTATCCATTATCATTATCATTATTGTAAATTAATGTTTATTTGGCCTATGCTCAACCTAGGGTAAGCCCTTTTTACCATCATCATTTGTTGTTTTTGGAGGTGGAAACACCAAAATGAATGACCCTATACAACACATTCTTTCCCCCCCTTTTCATGTGTGCAGGTCGGATCTAGGAGTTTTGTCAATAGCAAGTTGTAAGAAAGTGAAAAGTGGGCCTGTACCCTCCATACTAGACTTCAAACATTTAGAAAACCTCAATTCTATTCAAGGGTGCCCTTGTCCCTAAAATTCAAGCTCAATTTTGATATGTAGGTTTCTCTCTATCTCCATTTTCATATTTGTAACTATTTCGTCAATGTTTAGTTTCATCAGTGAGATAAATTAAATTTTTAGATCTAGGGTTTATTTCAAATATGATTATTAAAATATACACGAATTTTTTCCTCTTGGAAACTCAAAAGAACCAAACCCTAGTATAGAGGAGGGGGATCGACTACTCAAGACCCTAGGTCATCGGAGGGTCCCAAACAATAGGTTTCCCTAATCTACCTCAAGATAGATGAATGTTTTGGAAAGGCTTAATGTTTAAGGGGTTGAAAAGAAAGAGAAACCAGATTATTGTTGTCCTTCTACTAACCCGAATGTCTCAGATGACTAGGAGAGTCAGTTTTTCAGGTCCCAATAGTGACTCAAATAACCCATTGTTAGAGGACTACAGCACAAATCATGGACTCTGATGCGACGCGCTAGGGTCTCTAGGAAACGTTGGCGTCCGTATGGATAGAGGTAAACCTACTAACTACCTGATAAATTGAATTCTACACTATGCCATAAATAGAAAATTAAAGGACAACAAAATAACAAGAAGAATAATTTAACAAGACTAAGCTAGAATTTGATGAAAGAAAGGTGATAGAAATAGACCTTCGAACTCACAAGTTGAGGTCTTCAAAAGCTTCACTTGACGAACAACCTGCACATAGAAGAATGGGAAAATTTTGGGGTTGTGTTTAGAGGATTTCCTTAGTCAGTCCCCCGCTTTGGTGTTTCCACCTCCATGAATAGGTAGATAGCAATGATTGTAGAAATATGATAAAGCAGAGTACGTAGAAATGGAAATACCAAGCAATAAGCAAACACAATATACTACTACACAAGTAGATGGTGTAAAATCAAAGTGATAGTGAATGGATATCACCTTCCCAACCACGTGCTCTCAAGGAAAATGGAGGAAGATGTGAGCTCGCAAGCCCTCCAAGACCAACATTGTCGTAATAACAAAGAAGAGAAGCCAAAGGAACAGTAGCTTGCAGCTATAATGAAGGTGGTGGAGAATCTTGAAGGAGTTCAAAGTGAAGGTGTAGAGAAAGAATATCATGTAGAAGATTGAAGAAGTTCAAAAAATGAGAATGAATGAAGAATGGATCAATTTGAAAGGAAAAATGGAGGCAAAAGGGTTGTTTGAAGTCGGTCAAAGGGGTAAGAAGCATTACACTTTGAAAAATGGAGTGTAACACCTCAGCAGAATCTAGAGAGGTGGGAATCTTGTCCAGATAGCACTGTGATGCATGGAGTTTGCACAGCATGCTCGCATCCTCAATAGAATATCCCCCATCGACACATAAAACAGCCACCAAGTGGATGCAGAATGGAATTGGATGTGGAAAATACATCATTGGGATCACGTTTTCTAAGGTGAAGGGTACGTAAAAAGGAGAATTTTCTTTGGGTACAAATTCACACCATCACATTTTTCCCCCACTTTAGTGAACATAAGTTTCAATGAATGCATGGTAAAGTAAAATGAAAGAAGAGAATATACCTGAACCGTCGAGGAAGTAGACTATAATATGACATACCTAGAGGCATAGGAGAGAGAGAGATGGCTCCATAGGTAATTATTTCTGAGGAAAGTTGAACAAAGCACCGCAGTTACTTGGTCCTATGGAAGGTGAACAAATGATTTTGTAGGTGCCCGATCCTACAAAATTGGCTCCACGAGTGCTCAATCCCACAGAAGATGAACAAAAGGTTTTATAGATGCTCAGTCCTATAGAATGAAAACACTTTCTAGGTGCTTGGTCTTGCAAAGGAGGCACCACAGGTGCTCAGTCCTGAGGAAGGATAGATTTGAAAGGCTTCACAGAGTCTGATGGGCCCTTATAGGTGCTCAATCCTACAAGGAAAGCTCAACGAGGTTCTTGATCCTCTCAAGCTTGATTGAAAATCAGCTCCACAGGTGCTCAATCTTGCAAAGCAACATGTTAATCCATAGATAAAACATGTTAGATAGAAAAATTCATGTAGATAGGCAGTCATACAGACAGTTAGCAATTGAAGGAGAAGCTTTCAAAGGGGTCCCTCAGGAAACCTTCAAAAGGAAAAAAGGGGGTCTGCTCAAGGGATGCTCTGTTTGAAAAGCACAAAGATATTTTTTGTGAATGATTCTAGTACCAAGGAATCCTTTTGAAAGATCTCTTTCATCTAGGAATCCAATGGAAATAAAGAATCTTCTTTCACAACAAACTCATTTTCGAAAGAAAAATTTTGCTAGGGGTCCTTGTCGAAGAATACAATTTTTGAAAAATGAAGGATTTTCAACGAGGATTTGTTGGCCACTGAATACACCTTTTTGAAAATCAAAGTAGTGTGATAGCCCCCCCTTAGGATGGTGTGTTCCAAGCACAAAGGCACGTGACATCCTAAGGAGAAAGAGGAGAGAAAGTGATGTTGTGACCCACGGTACATGGTGAGATGAAACCATGGTAAAGTTCTCGCACATGTGAGGGATAACACATAGACACCACAACATCATGAATCAAGCAAAGAAGAGAGAAAGATCAGCATAAATGAATAAATCAAGAAAAGAAAGGATAGTGGGATTTGGGAGTTCTAGGGTCAAATATGCTCATATGTATAAGTAGGTAACACATAGTGTAGGATAAAAAGATCATCAATCCTAGGAATTTCCCAGATCATGAAGAAGAGCACATGAAAACAAAATAAAAATTAAAAAAATGGGTCAACATGGAAGGGAGGCCTAAATGCTCCCAACACTTTGCATCATCCCCAATTGCCAAAAATCGAAGTGCAACAAATAGAAGAATGATGCAACATATAGAATAAGTTTTACGACACAATTCACTCTTGTATTCAAGCATTGACAAGGGTGACAAGGGTCCTTTGAGCACATAAAAATAAAGGACAAGCAAAAAACAACACACACACAAATCTAATCTATAGATAAAGAAGAGGTTACCTCCTAATCCTCATCAACCAAGAGGTCGTCGTTCTCCCAATCTAGATCATTGTAAGAGGGAGGTGGATGAGCCTACAAGGGTGGAATAGCAAGAGAGGCACCCTCTGACTCTCCTATGACATGCGCCAAGGAAGAAGTCCCCTCGAGGTATTCTCCACCAATTTCCTGTGAGGTGAAAGTCATCAATCTTGCAAAGATCACTAATAAATCTAGGACATCATCTACTGAGTTTAACATGCACTTAATAGGAGTTCCATATGTCAACTTGGTAGGAGATGAAGGAGGTGCTCAAGATCCACTGCCAACCTCACCAAAAGACTCATGGGTAGTGACAAACTCGAGGGATGTCGGGGTTGCCTTCGTCATTAGGATGGCATAAGACAAGGCAGAACCCTCTCCCAAAGAAGGTTATCCCTTCTTCCAACCCCCATTCAAAGTGAGTTCGTCCTCCAATTTTACTTTATCAAAGGATGTGGAATCCCCACAGAAGAAGTGGAAGGTTAGGAAATAGAGGAAAAAGCCGCAATGGATACCATTGAGGTATTTGGCATATCCACAGGCTCAAGAAAAGGCGGGATGTCTGGAAGGGGCATCAGAAGAGGAGGCTCTGCGGAGGGAGAGATGAACACCTACACCCTTTTGGTTTTGGGGTGAGGGTCATCAATGCCAATTGGGGGAGCCATAAGCAGAATTGAGGTGAAAAGAATTGAGGCAGAAGGAAAGAAGGTAGCAGGCCCGGTAGGAGAAGTAGAGACAGGAATTGTGGGCTCCTCTTCCACCTTCTATGAGGCAACTTGCTTAGTAGCCAGAGCCTTTCTCTGGTGCTTATGCTCACATGTAAGGAAATTTATTTGGCTCCAGAAACAAGAGGTCACAGCTTGAGGAGGAGTAGAAGGCTCATGTTTGGTCATGGGAGTGCCCATCACAGCCATCATCGATAGAGGGACCAACTCCTGGATAGAAATAGGAGGAAGAGATGCAGAAGAGGAAGCAACAACAGGTGGAGAAGCAGACTCAAGCGCCTTGGTTGCGGGCCTCTTCCCATTTTCCACCAAAGAGGCAGGAGTAGTAGGATGTCGTGAAGGCCAAGATGTAGAGGCAACTCCACAAGGGCCCTTCCCCATGCCATAGACAATGGGTCGAGGCATTGCAGGCAAGACGAGAAGGTCGAACACCTAACGCTTGGCCTTCTACCAAGTAGGCACCATCAAGCTCCCCATGAGATACATGGAGGCGAGAACCGAAGGCATCGTAGTAGGGCGAGAGGTGGAAGTGAACGAAACTACAGATGTAGAAGAAGGAGAAGGCTCACCAATGCGAGCAAGCTTCTTCCTCTTTTGTGAGGAAGAGGCAACTTGCTGTTGTGCTATCATGGAACCTTTAATCGAAATGACATGTGTGGAGACAAGGTAGGTCACTTTCGGTTGCACCTTGCCCCTGATCTTATATTTAACATAGTTTTGATAAAGAAAATTCGTTCTTAAAGGAAGCGGACTAATCAGGGCGAGCCAAAAATGATCTAATGAATAACCCACATGTGAAACCAGTGGCTGATACTCGGTGTCATGCACAACGTGCACTGAACCTTTGTGATAGAACTTCAAACACTTATGAACAACGAAAGGGACTTCATTCATGGAAACTATCCATGGGATGCCCAGCTTCACTTTGAACTAGTTAGATTTTGGGATGATGTCGAAAGTAACATTCATAGCCCTGGGTCCTACTAGGACAGAAAGGGTAATCAAACCAAAGGGAGGGGTTGAGAGCCTGTCGTGCGTACATATGGTACTTTTTGATTCAACATACCCATCCTTATGTAAGAATTTTATCAGAAGAATCTCCTCTGTAATGACGTTCACATGTCTCGCGGGGTCTACTAGGACCCTAATCACAACATTTCCATTGAGGCAAGTGGGAATGTACAGACGATAGGGTTCTCTATTCATAGCATTCATGGGAAAGTCCTGCAACAAGAAGGTTATATCTGGAAAACCATGTGCAGGCTAAGTAATGTGTAGGTGTATGAAAGATACCATATTTGCGCACTTAGGAAGGACTACTTTAGAACACTCATAGGGTTCAAAAATCAGATAGTGACCTACTATGATTTCACTCCCCAATGTCTAGGGACCCTTCTAACTACAATACTAGGGGTCATAGATTGGGTTGCAAGGATATATGCCCTACAATGCATAAACCTACAAGACCCCTAAGGCACAAGAAAAGGTTCCTTCAACACCATGAAATGGAATCAAGATAGCCCACATCGGGTTCACCAAAATGTAGAGGGGGACCAACTGCTCAAGACCCCAGGTCACAGGAGGGTCCAAAACAACAGGCTACCCTAATCTACCTCTTGAGCTAGATGAATGTTTTGAAAAGGCTTAATGTTTAAGGGGTTGAAAAGGAAGAGAAACTAGGTTGCTATTGTCCTTTTGCTAACCTGAATGTCTCAGATGACTAGGAGAGTTGATTTTCGAGGTTTGGACTATGACTCAGACAGCCCACTGCCAAAGGACTACAATGCGGATCATGGACTCTAGTGCAACATATTAGGGTCTTAGGGATGCACTGGTGTCCGTAAGGACAAAGACTATAAAGTGCAGTACAGAGCACTTAAAAACCTACTAACTACCTGATAAACATAATTCGACGTTATGCCAGAAATGGAAAATGCCAAGACAATAGAACAACAAGAAGAATACTTTAACAAGCCTAAGCTATAATTTGATGAAAGAAAGGTGATAGAAATGGACCTTAGAACTCATGAGTTGAGGTCTTCAAGAGCTTCACTTGATGAACAACTTGCACACAGAAGAACGGGAAAATGTTGGGGTTGTGTTTAGAGGACTACCTCAATTAGTCCCCTGCTTTGGTGTTTCCACCTCCACAAATAGCCAGATAGCAATGATTGTAGAAATATGATGAAGGAGAGTACGTAGAAATGGAAATACCCAACAATAAGAAAACACAATATACTACTACACAAGTAGATGATGTAAAATCAAAGTGATAGTGAATGGATATCACCTTCCTAGCCATGTTCTCTCAAGGAAAATGGAGGAAGATGTGACTTCGCAAGCCCTCCAAGACCAATGTTGCCACAACAACGAATAAGAGAAGCCAAATGAACAGTAACTTGTAGCTACAATGAAGGTGGTGGTGAAGCTTGAAGGAGCTAAAAATGAAGGTGTAGAGAAAGAATGTTGTGTAGAAGATCAAAGAAGTTCAAGAAGCAAGAATGAATGAAGAATGGATCAATTTGGAAGGAAGAATGGAGGCAAAAGGTTCATTTGAAGCTAGTCGGAGAGGTAGGAAGCATTACACTTCAAGTCCAATGGAGGAGCATTAATGCCTCTACAAATTCCAGAGGCAGGAATCCTATCAAGACGGAAAAGCGGTGTGTGGACGTCCGCACAACGTACTCACATCCCCAATAAAATATCCCCCACTGAAACATAAAACAGTCACCAAGTGGATACAAAATGGAAGCGGATGTGGAAAATGCATCATCGAGATCGTGTATTCTAAGGTGAAGGGTATGTAAAAAGGGGAATTCGCTTAGGGTGCAAATTCACGCCATTACACCTAGCAGATTAGATCTCCTTTAAGGCAGCTAGTCAATCATCAAAACCCTAGTTGCTTTGTGTTCGAATGTGAGAACAAGAAAAGAGTTGATCCTAGTTAATCTACTTATTAGATCTAGGATCCATTTTTTTACTCTACAATGACCTCAAACTCAAAATCAATAGTGGATGATAAAGATAGCTATGCTACTATGAATCCAATGCTTAGGATTTCAAATGTAGGTAATCCTATGTCATCTCCTAGCCACTATTTTCAATGGATTTCATATGATTTTAACTTGCTCCAAATGAAACATAATGATGTTTGATTCTCAATAAAATTTGTATGATAATTTAATGACCAAACCAAGTGTTATAAGAATTAGTTTATTTCTCATTTAAATGATCAATCATTTCTCTATTTTCACATGACTTCAATACCAAGCAAGACCTAGGGTTTTAATCACTACATTTTCCATCACCATTAGAGCAACTCACTGTACAAATTACAGAGGTAGCTACTCTATAGTAGATATTTGTAATTGAATGTCTCCTTTGTTAGAAATGAAGGAAACTACTACAATATGGAAATCATAAAACATTGCAATGCATTCATCTTCCTTCAATATTACATCCAATTTGATAGCATTTGTGTATTAGTAAAAAATTTCATAATATCTTCATCTCAAGCCCTCAATATATAGACTCATGGAGGCCCAAAATACCATCATAAAACATTACCATGGCTCAAAAAAGTCCCAAAATACCATGGTAAAAATCCATACAACCCTTGCATGCTAAACATAGTCTCTTACATGGCTCTTAACCCTCTTGCAGGTTGTCATAAAATTCCTAGAAAATAGGAGATGATCTTACATACATCATAGACTATCAATAACTTATGTAAAGATTATCTTACACATGTCATAAATAATCTATCAATATGATTCTCACATCCAAAATGATCTCCCCTATTTTTAGCCCTTACAATTGTCATTAAATATGTCATAACATCCTTAAAAATAGGTTTCTCATGATATACCACTAAATGGGCATCTTTGACAACTAATAACTTATTTTTGAAGACGTCAACATGTGGCAGTTCAAAATATCGTGCCCCTCTTTGATGGAGCGCAAATATTTAATAATATAATTGTCAAATATCCATAAGAAAAATGTAAAATAATAATAAATAAATAACTTAAGAATTGTCAAGATTGAGACAACTTAATTCTCAACATCCTTGGCCCAATGTAGATTTTCAAGAAAACTTCCAAGCAACAAAATATGGCAAGGTCTTCTTAGCTTAGGGTTTCTCTTGTCATATTTGTTGGTGTGAATGTAATATTGATTTTCTAAGTGATACAAGACTTTAATACAATCCACAAATTGTGTAATGGTCATTTCCTTGTTGCATGTGGATTTCTAGAAGTTTGGAGAGAATAAAATTATGTTCAATTATTAATATCATCTCTTTTGTCATTTCTATGTGTTGTGTATTCTAGTTGAATGTGACTCTATAACCCATTATAAGGCACCAATCTTGGAAGAGTTTGAACCTCCATGCACCTTAAAATGAACAATATCAGTAATCAATAGTTTATGAGTAGGACTTAGTTTAAATGCACTTCATAATTCAATATTATTCCCAAGGAAAACATCTAAAGCAACCCAAAGTAGTTTTTCACCTTAAGAAATCATGTCTTACATATCTTCTTTGATTATAGAGGTTATATGTGCAAAAGGTTAATCCTTGATCTAGTGACAACTATTGGGACCATGCATCCACTAGAAATTACTGTAGTTGTTTTTTAATTTGTCCATATTCTATTATGTTCAAATCTTGTTAAAGGTTTCGTCTAGGAATACCCTTTTGGGTCTAGTCGAGCCCAAAGTGAAGAAGAGATTATCCACTCTCATCAATTAGCATGCCATGACTCACTTTGTTGGACTATCCACCTTCATGAATGACATAACCCTAGCCTTGAAGTGGATTGATCCCTCTAGAAGTGAGTATTTTTTTCAAGATTCAACAACCACCATAATAGGGCTTCTTCCTCTCTTTTTAGACACCAAAATCTTTGTGGAAGATCCCTACTTCCAATGACCCTTTGGATCTCATCTCATAGGTCTATCTATTACATTTTTTCAACTATTTAATCTTCTATTGTTTGAATTATTCTTATCTTGTTTTCTAAAATTATAACATATAGGGACATCTTGAAATCTAAAAATAAGATGTGTCAATGTGTTACTTGGATGAGTATTTAAAATCCAAAGCCATAAGAAAGAGAAGAATGATATAAAAAAAACCCTTAAACTAAACTAAAACTTCATTTGATCATAGGAATTAAACCTAAATCAAAAGGGGCCTTAACCATCATCAAGATTTAACACTACTTACCTTCGCACTACTTCTATTTGTGCTTGAAATGAATTGGTGGGTTTGACATGTTATTAGCTATGAATATATTCTTATTGGAAAACACTAGTTGCTAATATTTTTGTAATCCACTAGAATTTGAAGGATACACTGCCTATAAACTTGCTACTACTGTACCAAAATGATGGCAAACTTGATAGTCATATCACCCTCTTTCCTTAGAGTTGATTCATTATTGAGTGTAGCATGTGTGGTTGTCCATTTACCCATGGGTTCATGCTTGAGTTTTTCTTTCTTGTTTGAAAATATTAGAAGAATTTATGACTAGGATTTTGCATCTTTTAAGTGTGAAAGTGGAAAAGTTGTTTTTGGTTTCAAGTAGCATGAGTGGGAGACTTTTCTCCTTTCTCCCTTCCCCTTTAAGATGTTAGAGAGATGCATCATTGGTGGGATGACACATGTACTTAGGGGTCTTGTATTCATTACATAAACTTTGTGACATTTATGTTCCTCTTATGGAGCCACTATTAGGTGGTTGTCACCTTTTAGTCTTTCATGTAATATGACTTTTGGGTCTACTGTGGAGTGGCAAATTGTATTGAGGAGGTTGTGTTGTCTCTTTCGTATTGGAACCCCAACAACCCTCCTAGTTAGGGGGTTGATTAGGATGTAGGGACATCCCTACATACTTGATGTCATATGGTCGAGATGTAGCCACCTCGTATCTCTTGTGGATTTGAGATTTTTGGAGCTTGTCTCAATGCTTTAAGACCCTCTTTATTTTAGCAAATTAATTGTATTAATTGTATTCAAATCATTGTATGTAAAACTTAAGTGTATTGTAAGAATCTATCGTAAATGCATTGTAAGAATCTATCGTATCTTGTATCTAGCTTCTAGAGGGTACTTGGCATCATCATTATGTTTGTAACTCATTATGTTTTGAGTTTAGAAACAAGCTAAAATGGGACTTCAATAAATTAAGTAGTGCAATCTAATCTTTCAATTATATAAAAGATTTAATCTTGCTAGATGCATGTGGTATGACGTTGAAACAATGCATTACTCTCCATTAATAGTTTTAGTTTTATTCAAAATTATTCCATGAAATGTCATCTTATTTTCTATCCTATAAACAATTTTTCTTTACTATTGAATGTCATCAAATGAACCCAAATCTTGCTATTCCATGAATATAAAAAATTCAAAAAGTATATTCATATCTCACATTTTACAAATTAGTTCTGATTTTATTCAAAATTATTCCATGAAATGTCATCTTATTTGATATCTTATAAACAATTTTTTCTTTACTATTGAATGTCATCAAATGAATGTCAAAATTATTCCATGAAATGTCATCTTATTTGCTATCCTATAAACAATTTTTCTTTACTATTGAATGTCATCAAATGAACCCAAATCTTGCTATTCCATGAATACAAATCTCGGTATTCCATGAATATAAAAAATTCAAAAAGTATATTCATATCTCACAATTACAGATTAGTTCTGATTTTATTCAAAAAAAATCGATGAAATGTCAATCTTATTTGCTATCCAATAAACCATGAAATGTCAATCTTATTTGCTATCCAAAAAACAATTTTTCTTTACTATTGAATGCCATCAAATGAACCCAAATCTTGCTATTCCATGAATATAAAAAATTCAAGGAAGTGTATTCATATCTCACATTTTACAAATTAGGTTCTGATTTTTTAATATATTTTTAACTGCCAAATCATGCAAATGCATGCCAAAAAAAATAGGTTAACCCAAGCAAACATCGCCCCCCCTCTCTATAAATAGGACATGCAACAAAATAGGTTAACCCTTGTAACGTATAAAGAGATCCAAGCAAAACATCGCCCCCCCTCTCTATAAATAGGACATGCAACATAGTTTTCATTCCATATTGGGTCTAATTTAATATCCATTAAATAATAGAAAAGTTAAGGAGGCGTGTGAAATATTATCATGATAATAGACGGAACAAGGGCTGCACTGCAGCTACAGTCCCTGCCAATGCTGTAAGCATAAGGAAATGCTTCTGCATTTGCTAACGATATACTAATGCAGAATCCATCGGTGCTCGACATGTATAGAGGGCATTCACCATGTGCCACATAGATCACTGAAAAGACTACTGTGATAAAAAAAAGCCCTGAGCAAATAGCTGTTGTGGAAGACATCATTGAATATGGAAATCGAAGCTCGGAATATTTATTAGAGTGATTAAAAATTCATATGCAAGCTATCTCGGCATATTTTTTACAGAGTGATTAAAAATTCATATGCTAGTTACTTAAGGCATGAAAATAGAATAGGGTCGGTCATGATATACAAACATGAACGACTAGTAACATTTTGATTGCATAAATGATTGGCGATTGATCAGTTAAATCCCTAGGGCTCTCATTCGTTTTTGGATCCATTTTTATTTAAGGAAATATAAAATATAAACATCAAATTAAGAGATACAAAATTTATTCAGAATCATCAGAAGATTTATTATGATTCGTACAAGATATCCAGAAATTCATAACACAATTGTGCATTGAAGAAGTAACTTAATGAATTCTAAAACTTTAGAAGCATTGATGCAAAACCAAATGAACTTTGGGAGCCTTCATGCTCAGAGATTTTGATTCCTGACATACTCCATGCATACATATTACATATCTAATGTTTCTCTGCCATGACGGATTGAATCCAATAAACAATCAATGGTCCTTGAAAGAATTTGGGGTGACTCAGAAATCAAACTCAGGAGTTCTATGACTGCTTTGGTGAGTCTCATAATTCTGGTCCAAAATCCCAAAATCTTAGATACAAAAGACAACTATAATAAGCATTAAAGAAGATTGCATCCCTAGGAGTTTGGGAATTCAGGTTGCATTGATGTTAATGCTTACTGTTTCAAAGTTGAAAAAGAACCAATATCTTTGATTCAAAGAAATGACTGATTATGAAGTCTTTGAACTTGAGAATCCGAGCATTCTCAATGTAATGAGACACTGAACATGATTTACATTGTGCATTGCAACCTGAAGATATCTATTTAACTAAAAATCTTCAAATGGACCCTGACACAATTTTACATGCTCGGGATATGGGGAAAAGGAAAATGATAAACAGATAAACAAATGAATGTCATTTTACATTCAAAAACTTCCAGAAGCCGGATGGTATCAGCAACTCTAGAGTCTGGACGAGTCACACCTTAAAGGCACAAGTGAGCAAAGGCTCTGTGAATAGCCATGCTCTAAACAAATTGTGAAGCACAATTTAATCAGTTTTCAGAAATCTAGAATGGCAAACAACATTTGTAAAATGTCACGTCACATGATGGATTCTCAATATACTGAGTATGCATGAATGAAGTTAAAAACAAGAGCATGTTACCGCATTATAGCTGCCCAGATTTTAAAATTGAAAACTAGAAGTTTTCGGACCAGAAGGTTTCATTCATTGCTCTTTTCTCTGCAATGAGTAGATATGCAATAACCTATCTGACAATGAAAAACACGAGCCATGTCTATAGGCTTGTTTCTCACAAGAAGTTTATAGACAAGCAGCATCGGGCGCTCGGTTAACAAAATTCACCCTGCTCACAGAAAGCCTTAATAATAAGTCAGGAAGAAACTGCAACTTGCAGAATGGCGTTTGTTTACAATTTAGTATAAATAAATTATTCATGAGTATTGAGTTTGCTATTATTGCCAGCTGCATCTCACGTGCCCTGCGATCGTGCCACCTGCACCCAGTTGTGCACACAGATGCCTGCATACAGCCAGCAACAAAGAAACATTAGGAAAATTGTTTAATACTTAACTCGTCCTCTTTTCTATTCAGCAAACCAGAAGGTTTCATTCATTGCTCTTTTCTCTGCAATGAGTAGAAATGCAATAACCTATCTGACAATGAAAAACACGAGCCATGTCTATAGGCTTGTTTCTCACAAGAAGTTTATAGACAAGCAGCATCGGGCGCTCGGTTAACAAAATTCACCCTGCTCACAGAAAGCCTTAATAATAAGTCAGGAAGAAACTGCAACTTGCAGAATGGCGTTTGTTTACAATCTAGTATAAATAAATTATTCATGAGTATTGAGTTTGCTATTATTGCCAGCTGCATCTCACGTGCCCTGCGATCGTGCCACCTGCACCCAGTTGTGCACACAGATGCCTGCATACAGCCAGCAACAAAGAAACATTAGGAAAATTGTTTAATACTTAACTCGTCCTCTTTTCTATTGGACAAGCCTTTTAACAAAAAAAAAACAGAAATGATGAACCTTAGGTATTCGTATTGGATTTTATTCTGCCTTCTCTACCATCGGTCTGTTTTTTCACGAAATTTTACAAATAAAAAATCATTTTGTTTCCCAGGAAAAATTGAACAGTCCAATAAGAAATCTACGCTTTGACTTTTTTGAAGAAAAATAATTCCGACGGCCCAACAAACATTAGACTTGGCATTTAATATTTTTGAAAGCACAACTACCAATGCAAACAAATAAGTAAAAGTCGATATAAAAATATTAGTCTCCATCTTTATACGCAGAGATTAATAATATGAATATTTACTGAATGTTTCTAGTTTAGATTGTATTTTTAGTTTTTTGCATCAACGTTTGGGATCACACTCCGTGATCCATCATCAGAATATCAGAAAGCAAAAGGAGTAAAATGAATAATTGTAGACCAAAGTAATAGAGGGGGGAAAAAAAGGAAGACACTCTAACCAAAGAAATGAGAAAATAATTACACAAAAAATTAACACACAAGAACAAGAAAATGAAAGCAAAAATAAATTATAAAATAAATAAAACAAGAAAGCAAGAAAAAATATAACAAGCACTCAATTAAATGATTTAAAATTATAAAGCAAGCAACAACCTCTATATATATATATAGCAAGCAAAATATATATATATATATATATATATGAATATTTCAGAGGAATCGATATTCCTCCACAATAATCCGTCAATGTATAAGTGGATTAAATGTTTTGTGAATGGCATGTTACCAGCTTAATAGAAGTAGAAATGTAAACCTGGGTTATTATTTTGTATCCCACATTTGATTGTGATATGGCATAGGTTTATCAATGAATCCCTTTGAGTGTCGCCAAAATGGATAGGAATCATTCGTGCCATTCTTTATTCTTCTTCATGACTTAGTGTGTTGGTAAGAAATAGATATTAAGCCATGATGGTTTAGTTGTAAGTGCAGAAAAATATTTATTTCTTTATGTCAGCCTATGTAATGACATTTAGCATACTTCTATTGTGGACGTAATACAGTTGAAATCTATATTAATAAAATAAATGTCAGCTCTATATTTTATGTTCCCTCTTCATGTAATTACATTGCATTCAAATATAGTGGTTTGGAGTAGTAGGTCAGACACGGTTTCTGTCCCCTATCCCAAGTTTCCAGTTACTATTGTCTTCACATTGACACCATTGTGTATCCAATTATTACTGTTGTATGTTGACCATCTGACACTCAACTGGCACCCTTGTAACATGTGTGTGCCAACTGACACAGTTATGTTATGTCATTATCCTTTAAGTGCTAACCTATCTCAAGGCTCAACCTATACAGTGCCATGCCAAAGTGCCATGCATCTTGTACTTTACTAATAGTTACATCAACATTTAGGAATTGAACGCATGCAACTAAATTCCACTCATGTAGTATACGGACATCATTTAGCCCTTTCAATCCAGCTCTACAATTCTTCAGTTCTATTACATTTTTTCCCAATTTGGGTAAGTTGTGAACTCTCCATATCTATTCTATGAGATATTGTACTCATTTATAGTAAGTAAATTATACAATTTCATTTTTTTAGTTTTTTTTCTTTATATTGGGTACTCTATTATTTAGTTCAATTGCTTCACTCTTCTTGCTCACTTCCTTCACAATTCTAACACACTCATTTTGCAATCACCATTGCATCCTAGGATATGGACCAAACAATGATAAAAATCGATCTAGATAGCATTAGCACAGTCAGAAAACAATGGCTATGTTCTGAGTATGTTACTGGATATATTTTGTCGACTGATGGTTGTCCTCTATGTCTACTAATGGCTATCGTTCTAATCATAATTAAACTGATGCCTATGTTCTAAGTAAACAAATTGTGGTGAAAAACAAGAATAACAAACTTTGATCTCTATATACAGTAAACCAAACTGAACTATACAAAAAGCAAATAGAAAAAGAAATTCCATAATGAGCTTCCATCAAGGGTTTTTGTAACCAAATTAATATTTTCATATATTTTCAAGAATTAATACAAAAATTGATATTTAGAAAAAAAAAAGCTGCAATATAACTTGATTGTTGTCAAGCGAATTCCATAATAAGTGTTGAACATCCAAAATACTGAAAGGGCGTGTGAATCAGTATTCCACAAACCGATAATAAAATCCCTATGTTCCACCAAGTTTCTGGGACGGAAGGACGACGGGACGAGTTTCGGGGAAGGCAATTTTTTGAGGGGATTTTAGGGGACAGGGGTTCGGCTATATATATATATATATATATAGAGAGAGAGAGAGAGAGAGAGAGAGAGATTTTAAAAATATAAGGAAATTTCAGATATTCATGAGTAATGATAATCATAACAATGAACATTCATAAAGTTGCAAATGTAATCACCAATCATATTGACATATGCATCATTGAATCGAATTATCGAACAAATTAATACTACAACTACCTAATTACTTCCATGGACCATAATTCATGTCAAATAGACAATGTGCATATGATATAAAATAATAAAATGCCCAAAAGGCTACAAGTTTGTACTGAAAATGTCAAAATGACAAAGTCACAAGTGTTCAAAACATAGTAATAGAAAGTATGATGGCTGCCGCTACTCGGCATCTACCAACATTGCATCAAAATCAAACTCTGAGTCTAAGTCACTGTCACTGTGAAGGGCTGGCTCATTTAATGGAACTCCAACCAATCCATCCTATCTCCCCTCCTCATCAATTTGTGTGACATCCTCTGGATCAACATCCCACTATTATGCTGGAGTTTGTCTATACTCAGGAGTCTGACAATCCTGGAGTCGCAAAGCACTATGCACAGCCACTATTTTTTCTGCCCGTCTAGAGGTCAGCCTATTCCTCTTGATAGAGTGAATAAAGTTGTATGTTGACCAATTCCTCTTTGCACGAAAGAACTAGCAACTTGTGAGAGGAAACAAAAACTAAATTAGTAATTTACTAATTAGGACATTCAATTTAAATTATGATTATATAAATGTTCAAACTTCAACACTAATCTAAATCAAATTATGTTAAACAATTAATCTAATGTATTATCTGTGAAAGGAGGCGAATAGCAAGCGTCCTCAATTGTGGTGCATCCTTCCCATGTCATGACCACCATCCAATAGAATCCCTTTGAGCTATTGTAGTTCTATCTACCCTGGCCTCTGATTTGCCGAATGTTGGACCACGGGGATTAACAAAGTCAGTGAACTGTGTACGAACTAGACTAGCCTCCTCAACTGAATATATTTTTGCAAGGGCCCTCATAAACCCTTCTTTCACCTCATCATCATCACAAGGAGGCATCCTACTAGGTCTAGGTACATACCATTTGGGATTCAGAGCAAAGGTTGCCATATGAAGCGGGGTGTTCATAGTGTTCCATCGCCGCGTCACAATGGGCCTAATTTTTTGCTCATATAATCCCGAATTAGGATCCCTATCAAAAATTGCTTCCTTCATTTTTGCAAGCATGGAGTCAAAAGTTTCATAAATCTCTCCAAGACTTGGAGAGTCAGTATCAGCATATCTAATGACATCCACAGCTGGTGAAATGATGGAACAAATATATCTGCAAACAAAAATTTGAAAAACGACAAGTTAGAACTTAGAAAATCAAAAAATAATAAAATCATATATTTTTTTTATAAAATCAGCAATCAATAACAATTTTTTACCTTACATTGGACCACCAATTATCATCAAAAAAATTTTGTTTGATGCTTCTCCTTTTTGCAGTGCTTGCCATAGACCATCTATTCCACTCTAAATTAACCATCATCAACTGTAGAGCCTCTTGTACCTCAAGCATCCTCTCTAACAAAATAAAGTAGCCGGCATACCTTGTTGCTACAGGGTTGAGAAATTCCTTCCTTGAAAATGTCCTAAAGAGGGCAAGTGAGGTGTGA
This sequence comes from Sequoiadendron giganteum, assembly GCA_007115665.2. Lineage (NCBI taxonomy): Eukaryota > Viridiplantae > Streptophyta > Pinopsida > Cupressales > Cupressaceae > Sequoiadendron > Sequoiadendron giganteum. The sequence continues at coordinate 232,989,626 of CM021104.1, read as the reverse complement.
TGGTTGCAAATAAACATCTAAATGTCTCTAGCCTCTACAACCACTTGGTGCACCCAATCTATCTTCCCTATGTCTTTCAATGCATTGTTCAACGCATGAACACAACAGGGGGTCCAAAAGATGTGCTTGTAAGCACTCTCAACCATCAAACCTGTTAATTTGCACACGTGTCGAATCAATAACCACCTACACAACATTGGCTGCCCCAACCTCCTCTATAGCCTCTTTCAAAATATTAAATTGGAATTTTGCATCCTTGCGCTTCCCAGAATAATCAACGGCTCTAAGGAAATATGAACCAACTAAACATGTGACTATGATGTTTATAAGTGGTCGTTGTCTAATATCGGTCCACCCATCCATGATAATAGAACAGCCTGTTCTAATCCAACATTGTCTCATGTCCTCCATCACCACACTCACCTTAGAATATTCTTTGTCAAGGAGTATAGTGCGTAATTTATTTTCTCCAGGGGGAACGAATAAAGTACCAACAATTGCCACATTTCTAAACATTTGTTTGAAGTAGGGAGAACGTGCTACATGAAATGAGATGGCATGGGCATAGAAAAATTTGGCAATGGAAGACTTTGCCACATCTCGTGCTTGCACATTGAACATACTTGCAACTCTATTGTGTTGCTCACTAGAAGTAGCAGCCTTCCTCTTCCCTCTTGTGGGAATATGAACATCACCCACACCACTACTACCACTACCAACACTAGGACTACCAAGCATAGAGGGCATAGGTGAGGTTGAATGTGCGAATTGAGTTTGCATTTGCTGATCCATAGGCCTTCCTCTGGCCTCCATGTGCAATCTATAACACTCTATCCTCTCAAAATCTTTTATATATGTACAACCCTTGACCCCATGACCTCCAAAACCCAATAGATGAGAATATCTTGTATAGCTCCCATAATATTTATCTTTGCAAATGTGACATTGCCACAATCTACTACCCCCATTGTTTTTCCCTTTGCCTTGGTCTATACGTGATGTTAGTTGAAGAGGGGGTTTTTTAGGATTAAAAGGGTCTTTTGCATATTTTTTCAAATCTTCAAAAAGGATATCAAATGGGTTTGTTTGAGGCTGCCCCCTATGAACTGATTGGGTTTCTTCCCCTCTCTCAACATGCCCACTATCTTCACTACTGCTGCTCATTTTGATTTGTTTTGGTTTTTGCAAACTGAAAATTTTAAAAAAATACAAAAAATCATACATTTTATCATTTTGACTTATAAAAAAAAGGAAAAAAATGAAAGATAATGGAAGAATAACTTACCTCTTTCACTTCTCTTGCTGGTTGCTACCTTAATGCTCTATTTTTTTCCTCCTAAATGCTGGTTTTTCTTCTCCAACAGCTCCTTCAAACCCTCCTCTTTCTCTTCTCACTTTTGCTCTTGGCTGCAACTTTTTTTTGGCAAATTAAAATGAGGTCAAATGAAGGTAAGAAGATGTTTTAAGTGGCCATTTAAGGGTTGTGAGGGCGTGGGGTCCACAAAGGAAAGAATAAAAAAACAAAATTTAAAATTACCTTTTTTAAGTGGTCAAATAAAGTTAAGAAGATGTTTTAAGTGGCCATATTAGGGTTGTGAGGGCGTGGGGTCCACAAAGGAAAGAATAAAAAAAACAAAATTTAAAATTACCTTTTTTTGTGTGTTCAAATCATAGCAACAAAAATCTTTTGGGGAAAAAATCGGCAAACCCAAAGTATAAGATTTTTTGAAAAAATCGGGAAAAAGTCGGATTTAAAAAAAATGTAAAAAATTGTAGAACAAGAGATAAAAACTGTTTTTTTTTTTAAATTGAAAGGCATTTCCATAGCATAGAGATATAGAGAGCAAATAAAATAAAGAGTTTAACTAATGAATTGTAGAAAATACATTTTTGTAATTTATATTCATATCGCTGATTACATTCATTGCATTGCACATCTTTCAAACTCAAAGCATTACTTCACATTGCGTAACTAATAACTAAATGCTAATAGATGACAAAATTTCAATTACAATATAGTTTTTTACAAAGTCAACCTAAGCAATTATGCAATTACTTCACATTGCATAACTAATAACTAGGAGCGGCTGCCAATTGCATTAGCTTGTCATGGCACTCCATGAGACCACATTTCTTTGGGTATTTTTTCAAACAGTTCACTGCCTTGTTTATGCTACGAAATTTTTCATACATGTCTACTAAAGCATTTTATCAAACAGTTCACTGCGTTGCTGCTATGGCTAAAAGCCTAAAACAGGTGCTTTCGAACAAGCTATGGATGCTTGGAAAAAATCTATCAAAGCATAATAGTAAGCAATAGCATAGACAAGGCAGTGAACTGTTTGAAAAAATGCCTCAAAGAATTGTTGTCTCATGGTGATGGAATGCCATGATGAATGCCTATGGCGATGGATTGCCATGGCATTCCATCACCATGAGAACACATTTCTTTGAGGCATTTTTCCAACAATTCACTGCCTTGTCTATGGTACGACATTTTTCATACAGATCTACGAAAGCATTTTATCAAACAGTTCACTACCTTGCTGCTATGGCTAAAAGCCTAAAACAAGTGCTTTGAACAAGCTATGGATGCTTGGAAAAAATCTATCAAAGCATAATAGTAAGCAATAGCATAGACCAGGCATTGAACTGTTTGAAAAATTGCCTCAAATAAATGTGGTCTCATGGTGATGGAAGGCCATGACAAGCCATAGACAAGGCAGTGAACTGTTTGAAAAAATGCCTCAAAGAAATGCAGTCTCATGGTGATGGAATGGCATTTTTTCAAACAGTTCACTGCCTTGTCTATGCTACCACATTTTTCATACATGTCTACCAAAGCATTTTATCAAATAGTTCACTGTCTTGCTGCTATAGCTAAAAGCCTAAAACAGGTCCTTTCCAACAAGCTATGGATGCTTGGAAAAAATCTATCAAAGCATAATATTAAGCAACAAGCTATGGTCTCATAGTTTTTTTTTTTTTGCGTGAAAATTAACACAATTTTATTCGCATTTTTTTGTAGGTTTTAAACGCGTTTTTTGACGATTTTGCAATTTAAAATGGGAGAACATCGTTGACCAAAAAATCAAAGATTTTTTGAAAAAATCGTCCAATTTGGAGATTTTTTGCAAATTCTTGCTTCTATGGTTTAAATTGTTGTTGGGAAAAGGGGGACGGCCGGCCGGCCGGCCCTAGGACGATTGAGGTATGGCTAGGCGTCCCCTATCCGTCCCCTGAACGGTTGGCCATCCCCTTTTTGTGTTCGGGCCGTTTTGTCCAATCAAGTACGTCCCTGAAAATCGGGAACTTTTTGGGACGGCTATTAGGCGTCCCCCATCCCCAAGACATTCCCAGGACAAGTACGGGGGGCAAAAACCCAGGGGACGCATCCCCATATTTCCTTGTAAAATCCACTTAACCATTATCACAATTTTAACTAAATCAGCAAAGAGAAAACATAGAAACAGGTCAATGCAATCATACACATGAACACCAGGATTTTTACGTGGAAAACCCAAAATGGGAAAAACCACGATGAGGGTTAACTCACAATATATTACATCCGGATACAAAATATTATAGGGCTCACTGCCAAGACTCACTGTCCTTAAAAGGCTCACAGTCTGAGTATACAAGATGGCTCACTACCAAGATACAATGGTGGCTCATTGCCAAAAGAATGAACTAATGGAATACACCTTCAATGTCCAGGGTTCAGTTCCACTGAAGCTCAGAATATAATTTGCTCAACAAATCTGTACTACTGATAAAGCACTTGGGCTCTGATCTTCTCCTTTGTTCACATTCACTTCTCCTTCTCGCTTTCTTCTTTCCTTTTCTTACCTTACATGACTCTCTTCTATCTTCCATCTTATACATATATACAAGTATATCTTATTCGTCAATTAGGTCGGCCTAATTAGATGAACACAAAATAGTCAAAACCTTTCTTTGTCGGCACCATAAAAAATTTGAACATGTGTAGTTCATTGTGCCAAATCAGCTATTAGTCTTCATAATATATTGCATTTGCTGAGTCGGCCAAGACTAAACCACAATTCTCCAAACTAACAAATAATCCTCAAAGCAAACACCTTTTGGATCTGAGAACACATTAATTTCCCATCATACTACTAGTAAAGAGACTATCAGCAAAACCACAGTATAAGAATGTTCACCTTAGTAGAATACGGAGTCTCCCACACAATATACCTCACACAGAACAATAGTAGGATATAGAGTTAAACTCTATCAAAGATAACTTTTTGTTCATAGCAAAAGACGACGTCTCAAGATCCAAGATATAGTTGTCTGAATGAGTCAATAAAACATGGTTAAGAGATTAGAGTCATATTAGATCTTGTGGTGAGTTCCGGACTCAAATACCAACATACTAATCCATCACAAAAGAGTATCCAATGTTGACATCAATGACAACATAGGAACAACCAACACAATCATCCATACTTCATGCTCATGTTGCAAAGCTTCCAACAATAAGTTCACATTTGTCTAACGAGATATGGGCTCAAGAGGTAAATCATTGGGGCTTTAATAGTGAGGCCTATATTGAAATCCCCAGGGAACATGCTACGTGTTTAAATCTAAAATGTTGAATATTGAATTAGGTAAAACATATAACCAATGAATGAAGCCAGGTGCAAGACCAAGGTGAATATGACAAAAGAGATGCCCCTTGATGGTGGCATCTAAGCCAATAAAGACAATGCAAAGGTAATTTGCCAATCAAAAAGGCATGAAATTCACATGGAAATAGACTAAATTGGCTTATTGGAAGAAAAGGAGAAAAAAAACTATGCAAACAAAAATGTTGATTATTTTTGTGCCTAGAATAGGAAGGACATGTAGAAAGGCTCTTTTCTTTCTATAAGAAAAACAGTATAATATTACATTTAAAAATGTGCCCACACCAGTGACAATGAAAAAGAGAGAATAGTTGGCAAAGCGAAATTTCACTTGTTCATATTATTTGGTCAAACCAATGACCCAAGTAATCAAACGCTTTACAATATAAAAGATTTTTGAATAAAAGAAGTTTTTTTTGCATACAAAGTGTTTCTTGTTGGAACATTTCTGGGGCATGGAAAATCCATAAAATATGATAAAATGGCTATATTGAATCTATGTTACCAGAAACATGAAACAAAAACTGCAATGACAATGGCAATATGACAGGAAACAGGGTAATTAGAGGTTGCATAAAGAAACAGATTTTATAGACATACCTTTTGAAAAATTCTAATTTGTTCAACATTTAAAAAGTTCTAATTTGTTGTCATTGATATCATATTAGATCTTGTGGTGAGTTCCGGACTCAAATACCAACACACTAATCCATCACAAAGGAGTATCCAATGTTGACATCAATGACAACATAGGAACAACTAGCACAATCATCCATACGTTATGCTCATGTTGCAAAGCTTCCAACAATAAGTTCACATTTGTCTAACGAGATATGGGCTCAAGAGGTAAATCATTGGGGCTTTAATAGTGAGGCCTATATTGAAATCCCCAGGGAACATGCTACGTGTTTAAATCTAAAATGCTGAATATTGAATTAGGTAAAACATATAACCAATGAATGAGGCCAGGTGCAAGACCAAGGTGAATATGACAGAAGAGATGCCCCTTGATGGTGGCATCTAAGCCAATAAAGACCATGCAAAGGTAATTTGCCAATCAAAAAGGCATGAAATTCACATGGAATAGACTAAATTGGCTTATTGGAAGAAAAAGAGAAAACTATGCAAACAAAAATGTTGATTATCTATGTGCCTAGAATAGGAATGACATGTAGAAAGGCTCTTTTCTTTCTATAAGAAAAACTGTAAAACAGTATAATATTACATTTAAAAATGTGCCCACACCAGTGACAATGAAAAAGAGAGAATAGTTGGCAAAGCGAATTTTCACTTGTTCATATTATTTGGTCAAACCAATGACCCAAGTAATCAAATGCTTTACAATATAAAAGATTTTTGAATAAAAGAAGTTTTTTTTGCATACAAAGTGTTTCTTGTTGGAACATTTCTGAGCATGGGAAATCCATAAAATATGATAAAAAGGCTATATTGAATCTATGTTACTAGAAACATGAAACAAAAACTGAAATGACAATGGCAATATGACAGGAAACGGGGTATTTAGAGGTTGCATAAAGAAACAGATTTTATAGACATACCTTTTGAAAAATTCTAATTTGTTCAAGATTCACTTTACCATACAAAATGTGGAAAAAAGTTCAAAAACATAACTACAAAAATAAATAAAAACATTTATTCAAAACAGGTTTTTAAATTAAAATAAAATATTCAAAATTTAGAAAAATTGAATAATATTTATCAATATTATATTTTATAATTAAAATAAAAATATAACAAAATATCATTTAAAAAAACTTATAGCTAAAAGAACACAAAAAAAAATATTAAAAGAAGAAGATATTAATCAAATGAAAAAGAAAAAGCTATTATATTTTCTTTAAACAAAAACTAAATGGATTTTTCCTCTTTTTGGTGGGGGGGGAGGAGGGGGAATGTGGTTTAACTGTATTTTTTTTAGGAAAATGCAAAATGCAGAAAAGGTAAGAACAGTTGTTCTTCGGTGAAGATGTGGCAATGTAGTTGATGGCTAGAAACATCACCATAGCCTTAGAAACAACCGTTTATGACGAGAACAGCATTCCACTTGTTAAAATGCAAAATGGACGCTTGTCGTTGTGTTTCTGGTAATATAGTATTGAATTTAATGTCTTGTCATTGTGTTTCCGGTAATATAGTTGAATTGAATGACTCACTGCAGAGACATTAAGTCTGATAAAAAACTGTTATTCCTTGTACCTTGGAAATAATTCATCATAGAATATCTTTATGGTTCATTATCTTATTATACCTTGTCCAAGTATATGCACATTAATGCCCATCTGTAAATCTGTCTGATGGTTTTCTTATATTATATTCATAGTTGCACAGAGATGCATCTCCAACCCCCTAGGACGCATCTCGAGTACTGGGACGTGTTTCCCCTTACCAGAAACTTTTCGGAGACGTCCCTCCTTGCAGGAGACATCTCACTAACGTTTTCTTAATTTTTCATTCAAAACAACACAAAAAAAAAACATACATTTCGACAAGTTTCCACATGAAAAGAAAAAAAATGAATTGACATTTTCGAATTTCAACATGTAACATCAAATTTGTAGTATGAACTCTTTGACTCTTTGACATTTGTGTGTTTAAACTTTAAATTTATGTCAAACTTTACCAATGTTTTTGTTTTGAAAGTTCCAAGTCATGATATTTCAGTTTTAATGTAGCAAATTTATAAATTATTAAACTACATTAAAAATTGGTGTCTCCAAGTACCTCCATCTCCGATACCAGTACCAGTCCCCCGTACCAGTACCAATACTGGTCTCCTGGCAACTATGGTTATATTGCAGATTTTTTCAAAGAGGAAACCAAACACAAAGCAGATAATGAAAAACTAACATCCATTTGCTTGTGCTCCAAAAGACAGGCAACCTTGCTACAACTAACCATGTCAAAATCAAGATTAAAAACTATATACATTATGATTAAATCATACCAAAAACATCATCCCGTAAACAGCTATCCTTACTAGTTATTCTTGTTTGACTAATATATATCTGTTTCATTGTGTTTTGTCGAAGTAGTTTCACTCTCACGTAAGGAATCTTACAAGCCTTCAAATCATGCGTATAATTCTATCATTCTTGTGTGATTAAGAAAATGCATTTTCAGTCACCTATTCAAGCTGCTGGCACAAAATATTTACCTTACACTTGATCTTCTAGTTACCAAGGATTATGGAAGAAGAGGTCTAATGACCTCTCTATTTAAAATGTATATTTATGTCTATAAAATTATATATATAAATATTATTTTTCTCAATTCTTGGGATAGCAAAGTGAAAAAATCAAAGCTTTATATTATATATAATGAGGAAGGGATTTAAAATCAAAAAGGTCAACAAAGAATTTATATGTTCTTGGTCTTAAGATAGAAATTAAACAAAGTTTGCTTGTAATTGGAATTATTTTCCTAGATAACTTCGACTAAAATGCATACCTCACCCAAGAATGCATTTTTATGCTCAAAATCTTTATAGTGCATTTTGCAGTGAAACTCTTTCAGCATTCTTTGTGGCATGAAAAATTGCCAAAAAAACTATTTAAATATGGATTCTGTTAAAACCATTGAATGCTATTAAAACCTAGTATATATACAGAAATAATAAGATATAATCAGTATTGGCAATTTCTCATTTTAATAAAAATTATATGTATTTTGAGTTAAGAGCAAAACTGTTACAGAAAAAATGCCTCCAGATAGGGATGGGTGTGGAATTACATGCCTGAACTCACCTTGCTGAAAATATGATCTACATATAAAGATCACGCACATAAGCTATCTCATCTAGTTCATCTTCACTTCCCTTGCAATCTTCACTGTCCTCATATTCTTCACTCCCCTCCTCTTCTTCCACGAAGCTTTCATCTGCCACTGCCACTGTTTTTGACACTTCATCCTCCATTTCCTCAATTCCAATGTACTCAGCGTGCAGCCTTTCTTCAAACCTCTGATCAGTACAGTTCAGAAACCAACTGAGGCTGCATTTTATACCCTTCTTAGATAATTTCCGAAACCGAGGCTTGATCCTGGTTTCTAAGCTATAAGTAAAGTAAGCAGGAAATTCGACCAACTCCTGCAAGGATCCTCTCATCTCATCCTTAAAATAATCGAAGCTAAGCTTCATAACATCCACATTAAAGGCCAACAACTGAGGGCATGCAACTATCATCTTTCTCATATCTTCTCTTAAGAATCCCCATGAATTCAAAAGCTCAATCCTCTTCAATACTGGATCTTGACCAAGTGCAGCAACCTGTGGTAATAAGGATAATTTTAGCAGCTAACATTTGCAATTTGAAAATGTAGATTTGCCTCAATTTAAAGAAAAAAACAGCAAAATGTATATAATGCATATAGAATCTTTAAGGAAATAGAAGAACAAATCTATAATAAAGCTAATAAAAAAATTCATTACTCAAAAACATTTGCCAGGATTTCCAAGCTTCTAAATATATTGTCTTCCTTAAATCTACCTCTACAAAGTGCGGAAATATTAGATCCATGATCCTGTTTAAGTGCAGCCACGTGTTGCAGTAGAAAAAATTTCAGTGGCTACAATTCAATTTGAAAAAAACAGAGATTTGGCTCAATTTTAAGAAAATGGAGGTTGTATAGAACACCTAGAGATTCGCTAAGGAAATGGAAAGCATTTCTATGCTAAAATCTAATTCAAAACTTCAATATGAAAAAAGATGTGCAAGGACATCTAAGCTTCTGAAAATCTTTGCCCCAATATTGGATCCCACACCTTGATTAAGTGCACTAAAGAGAGATAGTAAAGAAAAATCATAATTTCAGTAATTAATATTCATCAATTGCATCAATCGGCTGTCTAATTCATTATAACTGATGAAGAAAAGAAAAACATTCTCAGCTTATAAAAACGAGATTGACCTCGGTATGACCAAACAAAGATTAACATCAATTTGTTTTTATAGGCATTTTGAACATTGTATAACTATACAATACATATAGAATCTTAAGGAAATGGAAGAATATTTGTAAAGTAAAAGCTAATTCAATATTTTATTAGTTCCTGCCAAGGGAACTATTATGGAGGCTTCGACAGTAACCAGTGATTAATCCACGCTGCACTGGCCAATCAGATTCCATTTTTTTCGGGATTTATTAAACAGTGGGTGATGTGGGATACAAATGTGCTCGGAAGTTAACTGGTCTGAAATTTGCTGGCCTGTTATTGGCCTTTGATTAATGGCTGCAGAGGATTTCAGTTTCACAAGGCAAGAGAGCACATAGTTCCCAAGGGGCTTGGGGATTTTCACTGCCATGCTACGGATTTTCCCAACAGTTGCGATTAGGATTTTACTTATGTTAACGAGTGTTTGCATGCAGATAAGAAATGGCTGGTCTGCAGGTCATTGGTTACCACAGTCAATGATGAGGGCATTAAAATATAGGTTTGGAAAACATTCTCTCCAGGTTACATTTGCAGCAGCCTTCACTTTATATGGAATGATATGTTTTGCAGGTTGCCCCCACATAACTGGAAGCTATCCCACGATTTTAAATGCAGCCGTTGTGCCATAAGTTATTAGTAATCTTAAAATTCGTAAGTTCTATAGTATGGAAAAATCTTAATTTTATCTTATCAATCGATATTTCTGTTTCACTGTAGTTATATGAATCGTATTCTACCTAATTGGCGGCTTCTTCAATTCTGTTTGATCTCGCCTTGCCAGAAAATCTTAAAACCCTCGTATTGCAGAGATTGCAACTGACAGATAATATTGAGTCTGCAATTTGACAGCCGTACTGTGTTGTCCAAGCTGCGAGAGTATCTGCTTGCTCTCGCTGACGAACTCAAAGGTACATGCAAATTGTACCTCAGATCGGGGTTCGGTGTGGTAATTTCTGTTTACTGACAGAAATTCCCAAATTGTGCTGCAATACATAGGTATTTAAAATAGTTGTCTACTAGCAACATGATTTATTTTACCTTTATATCTAACCTATTATCTATTTGTCCTATTCGCAGTTTTCATATTTCTTATTTTCCATTTTTCTGGAATATGTAATACATTACTTGTTTTCCGTGTATAGCTGTTTGGTTTGGAACACATTCTGATGCCTGGACTACCGATGATACAATATTATGCTAGACCACAAATAAATTCTGCACTATATCCTGGAACTAAATATAGATTTATTCTTCTAAAACATAAATTGAATGCAAGTCTGTAGAAAATTGTTAGGTTAGTTTGCTTCATGATTGCTTTTGTGATTATGTATATGCCTTCTGAACCCATTTTGTTTACTAGTTAGAAGCATCTCAAAACCTGTGACTATGGTATGCACTACCCAGATCATATGGACAGGTTTTATAGCTATCCATGACTCCCCATTTGCAGGGAATAGGGTAACACTGGAACATGAGAAGGAGATATCTAAAGTTATCCTCAAAATTCCAAGATTACTGTTTGAGTATGAAAATAGAATGGGGATGGAACTGGGGTGACGGAGAATTGTGTACTTTAAACAGAGAATGTGTTTATTTTCAGTCCATGCTCTTCTTTTGATGAATTCATGTCCTAATATGTTTTAATGTCATGTTTTCATAAAGTCCTTAGTTTCCGAAATTTTGAAGTGGATACCTCCTCACTCATCAATGAATATTGGTTTTGCTTTCTTCGTGGGTTTCTCACCACTTAAGATAATCTGTATTTTCCTTCCTTTTGGCAACATCCTTAAAATACCACCATTTTTTTACTAGTACCATGTCTTTATGACCCAACCAATTGACATCTATCTTTACTGCTAAGAGCTCCACTCCTCTGCAAGCGAAAAAAACGTGATATTGTGGTTGTCAAGGATACCCCAAGTTGTGGCCAGAAGATGTTGCCATTGATGTCTATTATTATTGAAGCATGATGTCTATTAGATTGAATGCAGTCTTCAACAGTGGTATTCCATTCTGTCTGGTAATGTGCCAACATGAAATTGCATGCCAAAAATTTTCTATCATCTGGCCATTGGAAGCTGTGGCAGGTCTGCTTGACTTGGTTGGTGCTTCTCTACATCTCTGTCATTCTGCTTGCTCAAATGCTTACATATATTATGTTGTCTGACTCTTTTCCTGGATTAATTAGACAGTGAATTAGTGTAACAATATGATTTGTCAAAGAAATTATATTGCAAAGTTTGATTTTCAGTGATAAACGTTGGTTACATCCTCGTTATGCTGAAGGTGTTCCCTCTTTGAAGTTGTCTGGGCTAACTTCAGCGATCAATGGTGTGCAGTGATGTATAGGGGATGCAAGATGATCAGACTGATCTGATCCATTCATCCTGAAATAAAAATTTAATGCTGACTATCTGTTGTACATCATGGCTAAGATATCTCAGTATCTGCCCTTCTCTTAATGTTCAGAAAATGAATCAGCAACTCCGTTTTTTTTTGTGTAACAGAAGCCTCTGAAGGTTGAACATGATAAAACAGTGGAATAATTCTAGCGTTGGTTTGAAACATTAAAGCTAGCTCAGGTAAGCACCAAGCAGACTCTGCATATCGTGGCGACAAGATTATTTAGCTTTTTGTACCTATCTTTTGTTCATGGAATCATTTCAAAATTTCAACTAATAGTCAGTCTCTGTTAAAAAAATTCAGAAAATGGTGTTACAAGTGATGATCCAGGACGATAAAAGTAAGAGGAAATCCCTCAAGGTTGTTGCAGCCGTGGAAGGCCTGCTGCCTTTTCCTTTTCGCTCTCAAACTCTAATCTTAGATTTATTCTGCTACATAATCTGACGAATGAATATTTGAATTGCAGGGGTGGATTCTGTAGCTCCGAGGATCTCAATCCTGCATTGAATTCCGGTGTTTGGAGGACATAAACCCCCCTAGACTTCATCTTCAGAATTGGGGATGAAAACCCTCACTTCCGTTTAGGGCATCCTCACACAGGGCTTGCCTTGGAGCCGATTTTGGGGAGTTTGAATCAAGTTTCATCATATCTGAGTGAGTTCATCTTGTTTTTCTAAGTTGTAGGGGTCTTCTAGATGTGCCTTACAGATTTGAGGAATTTCCTAAAGCTGCCACATCTTCCTACACCCAGCACAGCATTACACAGTGGGCAGAAGGTGATTCTGAGGGTGATCACAGCTCTCACAGGGAGGTGGATCACAACCTACAACAATCTAAGCATCTCTCTCTTCCCTCACATATTTATCTTATTTTTGTTAAAGTAGTGCACCATATGAGAAGAGTACTACTTAGTGGCTTTTTTCACCAGAGCTGTCACATTGGGTTATCTTTTCAATCTCGCATGGTTGAGTTGGAGGCCACGGCTTGATATGGATGTGATTGCAAATACATGTTTCTATCCATGAGATTATTTATAGTAACTACCTTAGTAAACAAAAAGTTCAAATACTTACATCAGAAGGAAATAGTTGGTGCTAAAAATCACATTGCAAACTTCTCTGATTACAAACATCCCTGTATCTTTTAGAGCAGTCACCAGAATCGGACTAGGCTCCACCTGGAAAGCAAAAAAATAAAAATAGATCAGGACTAGATCTGTGGTAGTTTGACTTTGAACAACTAAAAATGCATATAATATTGGAATTTTCTATGGCTCTCTGGGATGAATCTGGTTGAGTCTGAATGGTTAAGAAGGTTCATAGTTGCAAAGTCTGGCCAAATTCAATGTAAGTATTTTGGAACACAGGTACACAATATGTGTGCCACTACAGTGTCTACATTTTGAGTCTGCGGGACATCTGAAACTTTGAATTTCTTGTACTACCAATCAACAGCACAGGTTTCAGGTTTCAAAGGCAGAGAAAAGAAAATTCTTAGGTCGAGGAATCCACTCTAATGTCAAATGTTTGATTAGATTGTGTGCCTATTAGCAACACATTTGACAGTAGACAACAGGTGGCTCTTTGCTTTTAGTATTCGCTATAATATTATGACACAACACCTTGATCAATACTGTACAGGTCCTATTACAACAGTAATATTGCTGTGTTCGTACAGTGCATGTGAAATCTTCTTGCTCTTGCTAGTGTTACTTCTTGCAGTTGCTTATTCTTTTGTTACCAATTATTTGGTTGAATGGATGTTCAAAGGGTTTACCTTGACTTAAAGATGAAAGTTTGAAACCACTTGATCTATATATATTTCTTTGTTTGTTAAATATAATTATATATGCAACCATGCCTTCTTATTTTTAAAAAAATGTATTTAATTTGATGTATAAATAGACTTCCTTTATAGAAAACTTAGAAGCACCATTTGAATTGTTTGCTAGCATGTAGCCAGTTGGTTTTGGAACATTTGATGATTCTGATTTTAGAAAGCAATATTGCACAGGCAAAAATTCTAAGCAAAATATCATAAAATAGGCAAACTGTCATAAAACTCTAATGTATTTTTGTTTGGTTTACATCTCTAATGAAAGTGAAGTTTGTCATAGAATTCCATGAGTGCTTCTCAAAAGCAGTTGAATAAATGTTTCATGTTTTTTATAAATGCAGAGAAGATCTGGTGCATTGCAATGGTGCTTATTAATAATATAAATTGCATTTTGCAGGTTTCTCTAGTGAAAATATCTACCACTGGCAAAGATAAAGAATATGCAAATCCATTATGTTGATATGTGTTTAAAACAAGATGATGAGCTCGAGGGCCTGTTGCAGAAAGCCTGAGAACTTTAAAGGATTTATGCATCATTGATCAAATAGATGTCTAGGACATTTTGCAGTGGTTACCCCATGAGCTACACAAAATTATTAGTCAGAATGTATTAGTAGCAAATGAGGTGATTGTGATTTTTAATTACTAGCAATTGTTCTCTAATAGGATGGGCCCAATCATATTTATATCCACATGATTGCTAGAGTCTGTCAGATTTGTTTGATAAGATGAGTTTTGTCACATAAAACAAGATTGCTTCCTGTGGTGAGGGAGAGCTTCATCTTCCTCATCAATCAATGTGCTCTGGACAAAGTAATGAGCACTAGAAATAAAAGAATCATGATTCTTTGAATGTTAATATGTAATTACTCCATTCACTTCAATTCTTTTCAGATCTTGCTGTTGTTTCTGATTGATCCTTTAGCTAGGCTAAACTTAAAGTGAATCCACCAAGCTCTCAAAAGCATTTGGGTATATGATTGGATTGCATTTATTTCTTTCCTTACATGTTTTTGGACTCAATTATCACTTGAAAATCTTTAGGGTCCTCTGAGAAACTGCATGATGTGCATGGTCTGTGTTAGGAAAAATCTTTGGAGGATATGAATGGGGTTTAAAATCTGCCATTATGTTTAATCTCAAAGTCACAATACCTGCTTAACTAATCTATATATCTGAACTTTGAAGCTCCAGACTAGCTGAATAAGGAAAATCATATAGATAGTGTAGAAAAAAAGAGACAAAAGGTAGTGTTCCTAATTTGACCTGATATGAAGGTGTGCACAGATCAGTCTATTTGGTTTTTATAAATTACAACAGAGGTGATTCCATTGTTCACTTGCAGAGTTGATTCCATTTTTCGCTTGCAGAGATTATTCCATTGTACTCCTATCATTAAGTGGGTGGAATGGGATTAATATTTTTTGTTTTGGAGCACTCATTGGATTCCTATATCAATGTCATGGTATTCTCTTACAGCATGATATGAATGTGTGCACATTTAAGTATTGCTTTAATAAATCTTAAGGGGCTCACAAACTTTGGGTCATCTAAAAATCTAAACATATTCAACTATGAAAAATCTCCCGCGAGCAAGAGCATGCATTCTGCATCATAATAAGGTGGGTCCCTGCCATTCCTTTCACCGACTACCTAATGATTAGGGCTCTAGTTAACATGTGATATTGTGTGATCCAGCCTATTCCAAATGTGTGACAACTATGGGTTTGACTTTGAATGGCTTTCTAATGTCCAACTGGAACATGACTATTTCTCTGACAAAAGCCTAGTTTGGTGTATGATGCCTTGTATACCTACACTAGAGGTCTGAAAACAGGTGTTGAGGACGAAAACCCTTGGCATTGAAGAGCTAGTTTCGGTAGTGCAATATCTACCCTAGCTGGTGGAGGCGTGGTTCCATCCAGGGATCACATTTTGGGCTTCATTGTTGCAGTACAGTCAAACGGGATGAAAATATTAGAGTATTTTTGATGTGGGTCAGTTGGTTTTTGGTTGGTGGAAGCGTCACTTCATTTTGGTGTGGTTTGGAGTGTATTTGGTGATGATTTTCAGTAGTTTCTGGGCACATTTTGACAAGGACTGAACCTGATTATTTGTTCATAACTCCCAAATGGCATGAGTTTTGGTTATGGGTATGATTCCTATGTGTGCTCCTCTCCTAGGTGATTCCAAACTTATATTCACACATATTTATTGGTCAAGGAATGATTTATAGAGACAGATCACCCTATTTTAGCTAGCACCCAGTTTGTGGATGATATTCTAGTTTCAATCTGCTTGCCCAGTTTGCTGCTTTTCAGTCATGTAGAGCTGATGGAGTGAAGTTTGGCATTGGTTATGGGTAGGGTTTGATGGTTCTTACTCTTTGAGTCAAACATAGCAGATTGGAGATATACGCTTGCTGTTTGTGCTTCATTATATCAGGTTTGAAAGTGTTTCTTAAGTCTGAAAATTGTATTTTGAAAGGACTGAAAATTTCTGTCATTATTTCTGAGCAATACAATCTGAAAAGTAATCCTTTGCTGATATCAAGTCTTTCAATGTTATTTTCTGTTTATATCAGTGTTACAAGACTCGCCCAAACTCGGCGAGTACTCGCGAGTCCCGAGGCGGGTGACCCTAAACGAGTCCCAGAGACTCGGCTGCCGAGTACTCGCCGAGACTCGCCGGACTCGCCGGACTCGCCGAGTCTCGTGCCCCAAACTCGGCCATTTTGATTAAAATTTTTTTTTTTAAATTGCATTCTTTTTTTTTCAAATTTTTCAAATAAATGGTGTGCGCCATGAAGGTTTGTGTGGTTTTGAAGGTCTTCATTTGGGCTTGGTGGCGGGGGCTCCGCCCCTCCCCCGCCCTGTATCGCGACAGGGAGCGCGCCCAGCCCCCCCCCACCGCTGGGGGCGTTGCCCCCAGCAAGGGACGTTGCCCCTTGACCCCGCTGGGGGCGCTGCCCCCAGACCCCCACAAGGGGCACTGCCCCTTGACCCCGTTGGGGCGTTTCCCCCAAACCCTCATCAAACTATAGGTCTAAGCATGTTATAGGCCAATGATGAATCATGATCATAAAAACCTACAAAATACATATCCCCTGTTGCAAATCTTTGCATCTTTCACAGTCAAAGCCATAATCAAGGATTATCTTGTTTCAAAATTCATACATTAGACAACAAAACATGCAGTCTTGAAGGCTTCAATAAAATTTTAATAATAAAATCCTCACTTGAATATACACACCAATCATTGAGACACAAGCAAATATCATGGCTACATCATCATCTAGGACCTAACTTAGACACTAGCGCATGACTTGTCATGATATTGGGATGAGTAATGCAAGCTCTTCTGAGCCATAGACTTATTTTTTTAGTTTTGATATTTGTTTTGATGCCATGGATTTCATATTCCATGAGTTTTGTATACATTTGACAATATTTATATATCTGAATGTGTTATTTCCTTCAGCTAAAATTTGCGTTTATACTTATGTGATCGATATATGTTTGTGTATAGGATCATAGTAGTTTCTATTTCATGATGTTATTGTGTATTTGAGGTTTATTCACTAAAGGGTGCATGAAACAAGCTTTAAATCCTTAAAAATCTCTAAATTTCAAGGGTTTTTCTATTTGCCGAGTCTTTGCCGAGTCTTGGGCGAGTCTAGGCTCCGAGTCCGAGTCCGAGTCAAAAATCGGCTTGCCGAGTCCGAGGCGAGTCCGAGTCTTGTAACTATGGTTTATATGCATATATTCCTTTAGTATGTTAAATCATTGAATGGCATATGAAAAAACAAGTAAACAACATCACATCAAAACCAATCAGCAAACAGAGAGCAAACAGAAAAAAAATCAAGGGTCTTATATTACACCTACTCCATTGGCATTCACACAAGTGGTTTTAGTTTTACAGGGATTTCCAGCCATGGGAAAAAGTGATTTTCAATGGGTAACCTCTGCTAGAGAGTTTTCAATTTGTGTTTGTCTGTCCACTGCCTCTACACCGACCACATGTCTAATGTTTGACAAGGTTTTCCATACCTGCAGCTATTGCATTATTTTAATGTTATTAATTTTGATGTTTACATACATAAACAGCAGTAGATTGATGCACTGTGAGAAGATTTCCTTGCATGAAAATGCAGGTGGAAGGTTTCCATCATGGATGACACTCATTCCTGCCATCCTGGTGCTGATGCAGGATGAGACTACAAGTGAGTTGTGGTGATTTATTTCCAGCTCATTGGTATAGTCATGAAGCTCAGCTGGTATTTGGGATCCTTTATTACATAGCAGAATGAGTGGGCGCAACAGCTAGCCAACATAGTAAGCAGATTCACGGAATGCAACAACTTATACGTCATGAGGGAGTTCAGCATAATACTAGGCAAGTCAAAGGTACATCCTATGGGAGAGTTCATCATGGAGACGGAATTCATGAAAGAAGAGATATTAGTCCAAGACATTGAAGAAGGATACCAAGGAGTTGCCATGACTCCGTGGAAGAAAGATCATTTAATGATAGTCACAATTCTTCTTAGGGGTAAGATGCTTGATTACAATGGTGTTTGGATTTTTGTGGTTATGTTTGATATTACACTTCTCAGTTGGTTACCAACGAACATAAATGTTGAATGGAACTTGAGGGTTGAGGAGCACAAATTTGACATAGGTGTAATGATTATGGGTTACATAAGACACGAGCCAAGGGTCACTGTAAATATGGCTCCCAATTTTAAGTCTGCTGTCGTCAAAATGTCCAGCACACTCCACACTTTCCTCGCAGCCAGAGAAGTGTTTCCAGTCACATCGGGAAGGAGTTTACAATCCATAATCAGTGATAAAGTGTTCAAAGTTGGGACAGGAGGGCTTTCAACCTTTATAACTCTGATTCAAAGTAAAAAGGCATAATGTGACAGCCATGGTATGATGATTCCACTCATATTTTCCTTGTGCAGCTATGAATCAGCACTTTGGGGTATAACGATCAGAATTTGTAAATTCCAAGGTAAAGTTCATGTCACCAATCTGGAAGGAGTAACATGTCATGATGAGGTCACTAAGAAGGCGAAGACCATGAGGAAGCTAGAGCTAGTGAGGATTACTGTTGAAGAAGATGGTTTATTTGTTATAGTGTAGAGGACTTATAAGCATGAACCCATGTTATTTTGTCTTGGCATGAAGTGGATAGAGTTTCCAAAGTTGTTATTGCTTGAGGACAAGCAATATTTGGGGCCGGAGGACTGTCATGTCCCCTCCGTTGGCGGAAATAAAATATTAACCTTAATTTACTTGTAGTGTTTTTTTGTAAACACTATATTAAAAGAAATAAAAATAATAACAAATCATAATATTATATATTATAATATTATTAATTATTCTAATAGTAAAGATAATTCTTTTGGAGCCAACTCACTTTGAATTTTGTGGCACCAAAGAAAATTCAATCTCACACATGGTCGGCCTATTGTGATTTATTCCAATTGGGTATAAATGGGCACTCAAGTTTTTAGTCTAGACATGGAGAATTTGGTGAATATTTGGGAGAAATCCTGAATGAGTGTGCTGGGATGAAAACCTCGGTCGCTCTGCAAGGTTGGGAGGCAAACCCTAGCCTTGTCTGATCATTTTTCCATTCAAAGTGCTTCTCAAGTCCTACCCTCAGCAATTTAACCCTTGTTAATACTAATCTACAGGCGGCAACCACCTTGAGGGCCTATTCCAGAAGCTGATCACCATACTGGGAGCACTGTGAAGGAGTATAAGACACTGCAGGCTGCCAACCATCTATTTCGCCCAGCTGGGCACTTCTGAGGGCTTATAACAGAGTTTTTGGCAGATTTCAACTGTGGTTTGCAGGCCAAATCCCCAGATTGGAACACAAGAAAGGTCGAGCCAACCAACAGTGACCAACAGCCCACAGGTTATCCAAATCTGCACATATTTGCCCAAGAAATCAACATCAGCACCTATATACAGCGCTGCCAGGTCTTGTGCAGGTGCATTCTAGGCAAATCTGAAGAGTGCAGACCTAGGGTTTGTGCCACTGCAAGGGGAACAACATCGTTAGGATGTCAAACAAGAGTAACAGTCAGGCCATCACCCCTGTTCAGACCTGAATCATCATCATACATTGGCAAGGACAAATGACAGCACGATAATATTTCTGTAGAAGCCAAGGGCAAGCTATTTTTGTACCTGAGCTTGCAGCTGTAGCTTAAACAGTGAATGCCCTAACAGCAGATCAGCAGCAGACCTGTAATTACATTCTGCCCTATAATAGACAAACCATCATTCATTTTATGCTGATAATTGTTAATTAGTGATGGTCTGAATTTCAATTGGATGTGTGTGAATCATAATCAAGGATCCTTTCTCAGATCTGCAGTAATTAACTTCTTGTGCTAGGGTTTTGGATTGCAGTTGTTAGCCTGTTTATTTCAAAGTTCATTCTATAGTTAAACCCTAAGGCCATTACATTCTCAAACAGAAGGAAATGGGCTAATGTGAAGGAGATATATGATTCCTTGAACAATAAAATTCCCCATGTTGAATACATTCACAGATGTGCAGAAGTCTATGCGCAATAAGTTTAACAATAACTAGATACATTTAATTATTATGCTTATTCAACAAATTTTAGAAATGTTCTTCTCATGAAATGTGCCTTGGCCTAAAATATCTCTGTGATGACTCTTCGATCTTCATTCTTTATTTATGCATTTTATAAACAATGTTCCCCAGATTTAAAATCATTTTATTTAAAATTAGTTGATTTCTATTATGCATGTTGATGTCCTTTGATTAAAACATATAGCTTCGAAATGCAGCTGATCAACCAAACACGTTGATGTCTGATTTGTAAAGAATAAGAGATCAGATCTGAGTACAAGCACCAACCTGCTCTTATATCAACATGTGGACCTACTCATGAAACTGAACGATCAATCATTTAGCAGAAGTAGACATGAGGAAACTACAAGTCTGAAACCAACATCCACAACATAATGACAGAAATACTATTTTATGTGAAATGTGCACAGTAAACAGACAAACCATATAGCAGACACAAAACAAATATAGCAGACACAACAAATAAAAACAAAACCGTTTTTGCACACTTTGGCAGGAAAAATGTTGGAATCTTACCTGCGGCATTTTCTCCAAAACTTTGAGAAACCCTTCTGACTCTATGCCCAAACTCCGATCAAAAAACTCCATCCGGTACATCAATCTTGTGTTCAAATCGAGCCCAAGGACATCCGGATACTCTGCTACAATAGAACCTAGCGCTTGCTTCCTCACGCCAAAGCGAAGCAAGATCTCCGCATTCTCCTTCACCTGGTTCTCCAATTGAAACCCTAAAACATAGGGTTTCTTCTCCAAAACCCCAGCCAAAGTCTGCATGGACATCCCCAGACCTGTAACATAATCGACAAAGGGCTTAATGATCCTTCCTACGCGCATGGCGAGAATCTGACGGAACTGCGTAAGCATGGGACCGATAGCCCTGGGGTTCACGCCGATGCTCACTAGATAGGCCACGGAAGTGCTCATGGTGCCCTCCAGCTTAAACCCTAGAAGCTCCGGATAAGTCTCTAAAACTCTAGATATTTCAGTGGCCTTAATGTCGAGACCTCCCAAGTATTTGATTACCGGCTGGAGGTCTATGACGACGCTCGAATGGAGAACCTGTGGGTACCTTCTCAGCATATCGGCCAGTGCGGACTTGCAGACTCCCAGCTTCTGGAGATAATCGAGGACTGGCACCATATTTTTCTTGACGCTGCACGCCAGCATTAGTGGGTACTCGTTTATATCGTCGGTGGTCAGGCCCAGCTTTTGCAGGAAGTGCACGCGGTCTCTCATCACGTCTACTGTGGTGGGGAGCTGTAACTCTTCGAGCTCCCCCGTTTCGAATCCAAGACTGGTTAGGTAATCCAAAACCGTTCTTTGTGGGTTTTGGTTGTCCATTTGATATCCGTGGGCTTTACTCCATTGCTTTATCGACAATGTCGCTGTGGAGGTTTCATTGCACAGGCTGTTGGTGGTGTTGCAGGTTTTGCGATGTGGTATTTTCTTGGAAATGTAAATTCTGTGATGCGCAGTGTTGTTGGTGGTGATGGAAAGTGCAGGTAACAGCTTACCGTGAGAATGGCAGAAACTTGACAAATTGGCGGAAGCTGCCATGGCCACTGTTTCATTCCAATTGTGAAATAGTACCTCATCTATGTTCTCCCACAGAATTGAACACACTAATTCAGCAGTATTTTGTCTGTATCGATAACTCTGCTGTTCGAGTTCCCAAATCAATCTCTCTTTGAGGCCACAAATCTGTAACCGGACACACCGTCAAAACTCGCAATATTTGTATTATCGTCTATTTATGTGTTATTTAAATCTCAGCATAATATATTTTATTTATTAATAAATTTTATAATTATTTATATTTTATCTATTATTTAATTAAAAAATAATAATTTTACATTTATACATTTAAAATTTAAAATTTAAAATTTTATAATTTAATTATACACTATCTACTATTTAATTAAAATATATATATATAAAAATTAATAAACTCAAATTTATTTCTTAAAATTTTATAAGTGTAATCATTTTTACATTTATATTTTATAATCCATATCCCTAAGAAAATATGTTATATTTGAAAAAATATGCTTCTATATACATAATGAAAACATCTTATAGAAACACTAGAGTAATGAATTAAAATATTAGTTTGGTGACAAAACAACTTATTTATAAAAACATCTTTAGGAACACTAGAATAAATAACTAAAATATTGATTTGGTTATGAAATTTGATACCACTAAAAGGGAGTATAAAGTTATTTTTATATAAGTTTAAGATAATAAGTAAATAATATAATTATTTAAAATTTGTGTTAAATAAAAGAGTGTTAATTATAAATCTATTAAAATAAATGTTCAGAAAATTTAAAAAAGAAAACTGATGTAAATTTATTATGATGGATGGTTAGAAGTGATTCATTAATGTTTAGGAAATCTAATGTATTTGGATGAATGTTTTGGAATCAATAAATTCATTTTCTATTATTATGGATCATTTTTGCAATTATAGTATTGATTGTACACCTGCAAATCTAGCTTGCACAAATGTGGATCTAATCTCTATAAATACTTGAATGTTTGCTTCTTTTTACATTAAATAATTGATTATATTGGGATTTTGTACATGATAGGAAGATAGTTTCTCCCTTCTATCAAACCCTTACGATATCAAGTATACAAATTTTTAAAATGATCAAATACAACATGCAAACATATTGCGAATGCTCTAGATATTAATGTAAATAGGTGATGCAATAAAGAATGTTATGACTGTATTTATGAGATTCTTTTGTGAATTATAAGTATTATATCTAGATTTGGGTGTGTTAAAATGAACTATGTTTGGTCATTCCAAAAACTATGCATCTTACTTAAGTCAATTTTGTAATCATCATTCTAACTCAAGGTAGACGATGGATGAATCTAAGGATTAGGATTGTTCCCCATGAGTGAGTGTAGATTGAAATGAGTATGGTTAGGATTGTGAGTTGGCTTTCAACATGAATTGTGTCACTTGTACCTTTATTGTTAAATATAAAATCATTGGGTCAAAGTGAGTCCAAAATGAAGGGGAAAAGTGCAAAGTATGCATTTATTAGCATTACATTTTTCCTCCACTCTAACTTGCATGTGAACTACCATGCACATGAGAATGTATGTTAGAGTAAAATTGAGTAGGCAACATAAAAACATATATATTCAAACACTCATAAAAAGAACACACAATCCTTTGGAATGAACGTCTTGCCTTAAAAACCTTGAGTTGGCAATCTCTTTTCATTTCGTGCAACCTTATAAGACAAGTCTTTCATGGATCTCATTATCTTATCTAATTTATCCTTAGTTGAGAGGGGTTTACTCAATGCAATCCTATCCAGTTGTAACAACTTCACATTGGGTATTTTCAATTGTTTATCAAATGCCCTCATATTACTCTTAATATATATGGAAGTTGCATGTGCTTATCTAAGTGTTTGAGGGTTCTTATCTCTTAAGCAATGCCCTGTCTTAGAAGCAAAAGCACCACAATATAGAACAAGACACATTGACTCGTTGGGTTTAAGATGTTGGGGGTACCTTTCTCATGGTGAGGATGAACCTAATTTTGAATTCCATCACTATCTCATAAATGCTCTTCTTGATAGGGGTGAGCTAATGGATAATGAACTTTGGGTCAATTCTATCTCCATACTAAATTTTGACGGCATCCATGAATTCCTCCCAATGAGAAATGTTGTTGTCAAGAATATTCTTGAACCACTCTCAACCACTCTCCTCCAAAGAATGCACAAATAGCTTCATCATTAGATCCTCATCCTCGATTTTATTTTCATCGGTGATGATGAAGTACCCCAAGTGCTCCTCCCCTGTTACTGCATCGGTTCCTTAAAATTTTGGAATTTTTCCTTTGATATCGTATGGGATTAGATTTGGGTAATTAGGAATACCAAATAAATCCAATTCCTATATATTTTAGCTCCTAAAGGTTGCATGAAAGGTATGAACCTCTAAGCTTGTCTCTTGGGGTTATTCCTTGCATTTTGTCCCACATTTTGATGTTGTAGGTTTTATTGATTTTAGAGAAAATTTTGTGCAATGTACTAATTTTCCATCAACCTACTCAACCTACACCTCATATCCACATGTTGAAGCATCAGTATCATTTCTCTGGCAGGAGATAAAATATCTTATGTTAATGATCCCCCTAAGCCAAGGATTTCTTCTTAGTTTCCAGAGGAAACATCTGTACCAGATGCTGGTACAAACTCAAGCTTAGTCTCACTATCTTCCTTTTTTTTCCAAATCTTTTCCATCTCTTTCTTCATCTCTACCAGATTAGCCTTTTTCATAGGATCATTCTTCTTTACTAGATAGTTTTTCTTCACATGAACTTGCTTCTGCAAAATTTGGAAATTTGTCTTGGTCTATTGCAATTGTAATGTATGACAACATTTTGAACAAGCTTACTTCCACCCATTCTAGATCTGCATTGATTAGCTTTATGCTCAAATCTATTGCATGCATAACAGTAGTCATTAAAGGATTGTAATATCATGCCATTTTTATAGCCATTCATCATTTGATTTCTACATTCACTAACCTTATGACCAAATCTTTTGCATGTAAAGAACTGACTGAGAAAATATTTAACATTTTGATTCATTATGCTTCTACATTCAATAGCCTTATGTCCAAATTTATTGCAAGAATTAAAAAAACCATTAAAAGATGGGTTCCTTTATGCATTTGGTTATTTGATAGGTGGTCTTTTAAAGTCTTTCCTTTGATTTTGGACCTGCTTTTTATTATTATTCTTGTCATCAATCTTCTTTTTAGGTTGATATAGGGTTTGATCTATCTTTGAGCTTTCACCTTTCTCAAGCCCTAATCCTTCTTTGTCTTTAGATTCTTTCTGGTTTGTAATCATTTCATCAAGCTTTATAGAACTCATTTTGAATTTGTCTTCATGACTCTTTGCTTTATGAAGGTTTGATCTCAAGGTCGCAACTTCTTCTTTAGGCTTTGAACATTCTTCATATTCGCTTTTCATTTTAGCATTCAGGAATTCTTCAAATCTTTTTCCTTCTTCAACTTGCACATTCAGATGGGTACTTGTTTCATCGGCTTGCTTCAACTGCTCGCTGACCTACTTATGTCTTTCTCTAAATTTCTTAATTTTCTCTCTCAATTTTTGGATGCATTCATCCATTTCTTTGACATTTTCCTCCAGATCTTTGTTCTCACTTTCAATCCTTTCTAGATCTTCAAGGGCTATTCTAAGTTCTCCATTCATGTCAACCATGCACTCTTCTTCTATGAATCCAACTGTAGGAATTTCTTCTAGAGGAGTAGGATATCTTCTGATAGCCATGTGTTCAACCTCCAATATATTCCCCAAGTGGTTAAGCTTCTTCCAAGGAACCAAGCTCTGATACCAATTGTTAAACACCTAAAATACTAAGATGAGGCTGAATCAATATTCTCTGAAACCACTTAAACATCTAAACATTAATTCCACATAGCACATTTTATTTGTAGTAAGAAAGGAAAGCATGAAATCAACCATCAACATCACGTAACACACGAACACTAAATTTTTACTTGGAAAACCCAAAAAGGGAAAAACCACAATGAGGATTAGCTCACAATATTTATAACTAGTTAAATATATTATAGAATTTCTCACTGCAGGTGGATTCACTGTCCTAGTGGACTCACTTCCCATAAAAGAAGAAAAGATAGAAGAGAGGGGTGGCTCATTGTCAAAATGAACTATTACAAATTCATCTACAACATGTTGGAATACAGTTTCACTAAAGCTCAATACACAAATTCAACACACTTAATTCCTTTGCTCTAACACTTTGATCTACTCTACACTTGCATCACTATCAGACAATTCACATCCACTACACTTGCATATTTTTTAATACACACACTATATCCAACACCGAAATGAACTCATACTATACTGATTTCGTCCCAACATCAATTAGGTCGGCCTAGTTAGATGTATTATGCAAAATATATCTTTTCATCCCCTTCACACCACAAACAAAACTTATAACAAAATCAAATCTGTTGATATGGACCTATATTATCTCCCATATAATGGATCAACACTTATTTAAACCCCACAATATTCATATCATATTAGGTTGGCACTGGTAATAACCTAAGATCAAAATTCACCAACTGATCAACCAAAAATGGACACACAGACCTCCAAACTTCATGCCACTTGGAATTAAGATACACCTGACACCTGTCAATACTCCCATAAATATACAAAACCAGATACCATTATGCGCTTAAGTGCGAACTCACCAAATCATACACCTTGTACTAGAAATCACTATCATTGGTAGACCCGATATTATGTTATTCATAACTTCTTCACCATAGAACAAACAATGTGAAAACTTAGATTTAGACTCCTCTAACATCCAACAAAATTTCCTTGGAATCGCAGAGAAAGATTCATTAAGGTGGACCTATGTGGACCAAAATACCAGATGTCATGTACACTGAAAGCACTATTCTAATATTTAGCCAATTTTCCACTTTAATTGTCTACACCAGATCAAACCTTCTTGTAAATATACATTAGATTATCATCTATATGCTTCACCAAATGATTTGTATGCCAATCTTCATACAATTTTGACATCAATGACAACACTGCATACAACTCATGCTTGTACTCATGTTGCCAATGGACATATCAATGAAAAACTTCACAAGCTTCCAACAGAAGTAGCATAGATTTCCCAAACATGGCCAAATCCATTCAAAGATGAACTCCCTTATAAGTCATGGTGGACAAGTTTTTAAAAATGATATTTTGATCTTGCCTTGAGGATAATAGGACTTGACAAATATAGGGCACTAAATTTGAGGTGCATGTAGTGGTTGCAATGTTCTATGACATATTGTCAAGGGCTTGTGCAACTAATCCATATGCTCCTTGTAAGATTTGAAATAGAGCAATGTGGGTGTTTGTAAAAAATAGGTAATAGAAGTGTTTCGTACATAATACCCAAGATCTAAGAATGGATCATAATTTTATATTATGTAAATGTTTTTGAACAAAAACTTCTTCATTTTTACTTGTTTAAGAGTAAGAAACAACTAAAAAATTATATTTTTGATTGTGAATTAGGTGCATGCAAGGTTTTTCGACCCCATGCATGGATGAAAAAAGAGTTCTTTCTCAATTGGTTGCACTATTTTTCAAAATTAGTACCAAGGGGTGTTTCACCCACTAATATACACCTTTTGATATTTTATGGTCATGGAATCCATGTTGCCTTCACAACTATTAAAGAGGCAAGGTCACTTGGTATTGACCTACTAACCCTACCAATCCACACATCTCACAAGTTGCAGCCACTAGATGTAAGCATATTTTTAGCTTTCAAACATTTTAAGAGTCAAAGAGCAACATGGATAACCCAATATCCCATTTTAGAGATTAAAAGGACAAAATTGACAACACTTGGTAGCTTGGCATTTCAAAAAGAATTGACTATAGATAGTATAAAATTTGGATTTATTAGAGCAAACATTTGGCCCCTCAATCCAAATGCATTAATGGAGGATATGTGTCCCAATGACATGTTTTAATTGACTACCCCTAAGGATGCTTCTATTGCAAAAAATATTTTAAAGTATTTCTAGTATTGATGTGTCATATTCAAAGGTTGAATGGAAAAAGCCAAACCCTATAGAGGAAAGGGTTGATCAATTGAATGAGGAATTATGTGTTGCAAAAAAAATTCCTATTTTACCAAGCGAACATATTATTGCAGAAGATGCACTTTTTCTTCCCACTAAACTAGAGCAACCATCATGGTTGTTGAAGGGGGTTGCGAATCTTGGTGTTGACTTGAATGTCGATGAAGACCAAAGTATTTCATTTCCATCTCCACTAAATACAATGGATAAATATGTCTCGATATATTTTTATGTTGATTATGGAGATTGAGAAGTGAGGGAGGAAGTTGTTGAATTGGGAGGAGGTCAAGAGTTGGAGTAGAATGTTAGTGAGGTGCAAGCTAAAAATAGAGTAGAATATAATGAGCTATTGGGAAACCATATCAATTCTGAAATCAGCTAATTCCTTAAACTACATATTCATCTAGTGAAGGATACCTTGAATCATCGAGTTGACAGTGAGATTCAACTAAGCAAACAATCTCAAATCCTCACCACAAATGAGTAGATGGAGCTAGGTTATTAATATCCCAAGAGGATATAAAGAAGGAAATCCAAGAGTTGAAACTTAAGAAGAGAGAATAGATGGAAGAGAGGAAGGTTACAATAATTGTGGCTATAGATATGAAGGAGCAATTAAAAATGAGAAATAAAAGTTCAACAATAAGCATCTGAGCTACATAAAGTTCAACAAAGAAGAGAGAATCAACAAAAAAATGAGCAACTAATGGTTCAATGGGAACAAGATTAATAGGCAAAAGAATTAAAAAGGGCCAAAAAAGAGTTAGAGAGACAAAGGTGTTTGATTAATATTTTAAATCCCTTTCCCAAACAAGTAATATTTAGGGACTTGGTATCTATTCACTACCCTCAATATTTTGCAACAACGCCTAACTCAATTTTTACCCAAGGTCATTCATGTAGTAGTCCTACAACTTCTAGACAACAACCATGGAGGACCAATTAGTTGGGCAAGGTTCACCAAGCAACAACGCATCAACAAACACCATGCCTCATCTAGATTCTCCTTTCCACCATGGTTTGAATGATAACGATGTTAAATTGTAGGGGTGGACATTCTTTCTGGAGTCATGTGTAATTGTCAATTTAAAACAACATGATAGATTACGTGCCATTTTGTTTTTGTATTGATCAAGGTAAATACACTAGAAGGGCTTGATCACAATTACAAAGCAACCAAGAAGGCGAACAAAATGAGTCTCACAAGAAGAAGGACTGAAACCAACAAAAAAAAATCAAAGGGGAACAATAAGGACCAACAAATTATTTTGACTAGAGCAATGAATTAAAAAAAAGTTTTGAAAGGAACCCAAAACTATCAATAAAGCCGAATAGAAAATCAAGGTTGTTTGAATCTAAACCTCACCAAAGGGTTGAGAAGAGGAGCAAGATGGAAATGGAATCTCCTACCATTTTTTGAAGAAGAGACCTCAATCCTTTTCCCTCGTCAATGTGGTCCTTCTCAATGGTTTTGAACATCTTCCCACTCACCAAAGGGCTTTGAAATGACAACTTAGGGTTGTCCTAACTAACTTTGAAGAAAAACCATTCTTAGAAGAGGGGCTCTCAAACACAACTTCAAGTTTTCTTTGTTCCTTACATGAGGAACCTAAATCCTTACTGTAGATGTAGATTTTCTGGAAAGATTAATGTTATAGCTGAACAAATTAAAACAATCAAGTCTAATCTAACAAATAATCTAAATCAAAACAACAAAGAGCGAAGCAAGCAAACATAATTAAACTAAACAAATAAATTGGAAAGCTCTCACCAAATATGTGTCCACTCCTTTGAATTATGTCGATTGCACTTCTCCATTTTGTTGTTTCATTATTCTTGCCCTCAGATTTTCAGTATTGATGCAAGCATAACCTTATTGAATGTCTACGAAAAATATCAAAGATAAGTTTCTTCTCAAAAGTGTATGATTTCGGGAGGAGGAATAATGATAATGACAGGCCATTTTATAGATTTTGGGTTTTCGAACGATCGGCTCAAATTCAAAGAGAGATTCGACGGACGCGATTAATGAATGTCATGCAATGTGAGTTATGCGTCAGATAGAACATGAGTTAGAAAAGACTGCAAGATAAAGATTAAATTAGAACGATAACTTAATCTTGTGTCAAGACTGTTCAAAAATAGAAAGAACATGAGTACCAGATTAAATAAACAATTTAATCTTCAGTTAAGAGTCTTTGAAAATAGAAGAAACAAACTTTGAATGTCAAAGACAAAGTTAGAACTCGAAGATGAAGAATTCAAATGCATACATGAATTAATTAATTAAATAAAGATATTTAATTAATAAACCTTTTCATGCATATGAGTTAGAACTAGTTAACTGACTAGTTGTGACAGAGAGTCCTCTTGCAGAGACGATCAGATACTGAACCCGGAGATAACTAGCGGATTTAAAATAGATCTTGAGTCAGAAGGTGAGTTAATGATTAGATAACTAAACGACAAAAGAATGTGACATAAACAATTAATAATGAATTAAATGTTAATTTAATTCAACATTCGAAATTGAAATGAATTTAATTAAATAAATAAAGATAATTTATTTAATTTGACTGTTGAAAAGGATAAATTGAATAATTAAATAATAAATATTTAATTATAGTTGAAATATGACAAAGGGGTAATTAAATAATAAATATTTAATTAAGAAGGAAGAATTAATCAGTTAGTGACATAATTAAATAAATATGATTTATTTAATTAATCAAGTTGAATAAAGGTCATTATGAATTAATTAAAAGGGGTATTTAATTAATAGAGGAAATATGTATTAAAAAGGGTAATTAAATAATTAACATTATTTAATCATGACCATGGATAATAGAAAATTATATCGAAAGTGGTACTCGCAGGCCTAGACCAATTTTCGATGTCTACAGTTTGCCCCTCTTTGATACAATGTCATTTCGGCGTTGTGTCAAAGAAAACATGCCCTGATTGTGCCCCGGTGTGAAATAGGTTAGGGTATGCCCCCTTAGGAAAATTGACAATTTTTTTAAAAAAAATAAAAATAAAAAAAAATTAGAAAATATTCCCGATAAGTCAATTTGATAGTCAAAAATGCTATGGAGTTGACATAATTGAATTTGGATGTAATATGGACGTGTACGGGTCATTTTAAGTTGGAAGGTTAAGCGGCCAATAGAGAAGGTCAAAAGACATGCCACCCAAACCCTAGGTATAAATAGGAATTAGGTTGAAAACCAATTCATTTGCACCCGGAAGAGTTGAAGAATTGAGAAAGTTGCTATGAGCTTAGGACGAAAATGTCTCCAGTTCCCTACACTGTGCATCGAGGTTATCGGATCTAGACTTACAAATGACTAGCCGACGCAGGACCACCAGTTTGTACCCTAAACGAACCTTTGAAATTTTCTTTTGCACATTTTTTTAGGCATGTAAAGTTTAATTCACAAATGCGGTCCTTTGCGTTCGACGCATATGCGTTCGTGTGCAACGCATGTGTCTATGGAATGACGCATTTGTAAAATGACATCTAGGCTAAGTTAGGCTAGATTATGCATTCAACGCATATGAATTAAAATGCACCGCATTTGTAGCTGTGAGTCGCATATGCATTTAGGATAGACGCATGTAGGATAATGCACATTTGTTTTCTTGAAACACATTTGTATGTTGTTGGAAATGGTTGGATTTTGTGCAACTCATATGAGATATGTGATGCAAATGCTTGTAATGCAACACATTTGTATGAATGCACCGCATATGTTATAGTGAGCCGCATTTGGCTGGTAAAGTTTTCCAAAAACAATTCAAAGTAAAAAGTTGAAAAACTTGACATGTTGGTTGAAATGCAGGTTGTTTTAGATTTGATATATACTCGAGAGACACGTCTTGATACTCTCGAGTTGAGATATGGGTTGGTCAGTGCCGAGACTCGTTTACTATGAATACTCGGACTACTGCATGTGCTTACTATGCCCACGATTTGGGCAAACAGAGGCATGTTGACTACATTGTGTGAGCGATGGCATTCAGAGACATCATCGTTTCATCTGTCGAATGGGGAGGCTACAGTGACATTGGAGGATGTATATAGGATACTGAGACTACCTATCAAAGGAGAGCGAGTGATGTATGATACCCAACGTGGGTTTAGTGCGCTTGCCATATTCTATCAGTATGATGATATTAGGAGTCTAGGGATAGAGCACTGCGAGATTAGATGGCAGGTGTTGGCGAACATATACGATAGGATAGACTGTATCCTATGTACATTGATAGGGAGATAGTTCTTCCAGACCGACAAGGTCATGGTTTTCCTGTTGGGTGGGGAGAGATGTTGGTGGGGATGCTAGAGAGGGAGACTGTGTATGCCTGGGGTCCATGTCTATTGGGCATGTTGTAGTTCCATCTACATGACATAGTATACAGAGATGCACAGTCTATGAGCTGTGGTACCACGTTGCTCATGGTTTGGGCATAGGAGTGCATTGCGGTATTTCGTCCGCTTGTTACTATAGAGCGATAGGCCAGATCTCCATATGTTTTCTGGTATACAAGAAACATCACTCAAAGTCATGTCAAAGATATAGGTTACTAGAGACATGCACTTGATATATTGGATCAGTTTACTTGGAGGCCACACATGGATTGTGAGAGATGGTCTGATGAGAATGAGAATTTGACTTACTACAGGCAGACATAGTACTTGATTGGTAGGACTGTTTTGAGTGTTCATATTATTGAGAGACACTTGCCAAATTGGGTATTGAGACAGTTCAGAGAGGTTCAGGATGAGCTTAGAGGTAGAGCAGAGTTTGCTCATTCATCCAGAGAGGTTCCACACTGGGGGCCTATGATTTCAGTTGCTACTGCGAAGGTAGAGATACAAGCTTTACAACCATTACAGTGGGGATGTAGAGACAAAGTAGCAGATCTAGGGACTACAACTGCATATGGCACATGGTGCACGGAGCATTGTCCAATTCCTTACACAGATTCGGATCAGCTGGCACCAGTTGAGAGATGAGGCACAAGCCCGAGAGGACGACGTAGAGGGAGAGGTGATGGTAGAGGTGGTGGTAGGGGTGGTGGTGATGATGGTGGTAGGCGAGGACGGAGAGGTCAGAGAGGTGGACGAGTAGGTGTACCATCACCTATTCGAGAGGCAAAGGCAGAGGATGTACCAATGATGGACCTCAGAGGTGGAGCAGAGGCATAGGTTGGAGATGAGCATGTTGCCGAGGAGGCAGTAGTAGAGGAGCATGCAAAGGTAGATATTGGTGGAGAGGACCTTGCAAAGGATGAGGAGGCAAACATGGATATTGATCCTCTTGGTATTCTGGCAGGTTATGTGGAGGATGATATTGAGGAGGAGATACCTATGGAGGAGCAGGAGAGAGAGCTCCGAGATTGAATTGTTGAGGGGAGATGGGATGAGGAGGTTCCTAGAGATAGTGACAAGGAGGCTTTGGAGGAGAGGTTGAGATTGATGACAACAGAGCTTGATGCCATGCGGATAGAGAGAGACAATGCTTTCATGGAGAGAGATCAGGCCATAGCTCAGAGACAAGAGATAGAGCAGTAGTTTACAGAGGTTAGACGCCTTTGCAGTGACACTTCATCTGATGGTATGGTACGTGAGTTAGTCAGATCAGTAGAGAGAGCTACTTATTACAGGGATTTATATGAGGCAGTGGTGCCAGCAGAGAGACAAGCTCCTAGCTTTTCAGAGGTTTGCAGCAAGAGATCACAGAGCAGGAGTCATACTAGGACTCAGAGTACAGAGGGTGTGGTAGGACCACCGAGGACAGATCCATATGACAGGCCTTCCACCTCATAAAGAGTACCTCCAAGGTAGTTTCCACCTTCACCATGTGACAATAGTGGTAGTGGGACACCTTGATATTGTTATATACGTAGACATTATATTTTGATCAGAGAGAGCCTGCGAGCTCGTTTTTATTTATGGATACATTTTGACATTGTACTATGACACATTATTTTGAGCGATATATATATGATTTTGGCAGCTTCTATATGATATGCAGTTTTATTTTATGGTGATGCATTGCTTCTATATGATTATGTTTCCTATATGATGTATGTATATATATGTGTTATGAATGAATGTTTCTACATGTGATGAGTTTATGAAGTGTCTGATATTATGAATGATTCTATTTACTTATGACAATGAATTTAATGTTCTATATGATTTTATTTATATGTGATGGTGAAATGTACATGTAATGTTTCCATTATGCATCTTATGATGATGGAATGCCTATTATGTAATGATTTTATAATTATATAATGAAGATGTTAATGCTCCTATAACTATATGAAATGTTTATAGAATGTATGCATATGTAGATTATCTAATTTTTTGTTGTGTCACAAGACTTTATCATTATGTCGAAGAAGAGAAATTTTAGCATGAATGAATTCAGAATGTTAGTAAGAAATAACGAAGGTTGATTGATTGAAAAACATATGATCTTTGATATTTTTCAATATATGCTATGCTTGATTTTTATCATAATTGGGCGGGACATGACACATAGATAGTACACACCATGATATGAGATAGACCATAGTGTACAAAGTCATCCATCTATGAAAAAATAGACAGTCGTAGACAAGGAGTGTCGGAACTCATACTAAGGACAAGATTGTCGTAGTTGTTTTGTTGAGACAAACCAAAGACAACAAACAAATAAAAGATGGGTCATGAGATGTCATTGCTCCTATAAATCCTTGATAGGACATCCTTGAGGAAACTAGTAACATGACTCAAAAACCAATGTTAAAAAGATAGTTGACAGACAACAGTCAAAGAAAAAGAGTCCCGAGACATCCTTGCTTCTCTAAATCCTTCTTGGGACATCCTTGAGAAAGCTAGTAATCAGACTGATTCACAAATCAATAAAAAGATAAGACAAAATAAGATATAAAGTCATAAGCCAAATAAAATTATTCGCCAAAACTTGATCTTGTGGGATTGTTTGATTGTTTTATGTTTGACATAGCATAATGTGAGGGATGACACATACCGCATAAGACGTTGAGTCTGGTTTCGACTTGTTGACTATCTATATAAGGCATGAAAAAGCTTAGTTTCAAAAAGACACGCATCGTATAAGATGTTGGAGCCTGATGGCATTGATGCGACATGCTACATGAGGCTATGACAATTTGACGATGTTTGTTGACAAGAAAGACATATCTTGCTAAGACATAAGTTGATCACTTTGACAATGTGTTTGATATTGACTTGATGACTGTTCGAGATGTTGCCTTGTTTGATGCATAACTTATTTTGATTCCTTGATTGATTAAAAGTGTGTGTGTGTATTGACCATGTATGACTTAAGATGATACCCTAAAGGACTGACCTAATGCGGCCTTGGAGGCTCATCGATTGATTAGCCTTACCTACGTTGTAAACGCAGAGACCTCGTAGTTCAAAAAAACTTTAATTGACATAACTGACTGAAGATACGTACTTAAATTGATGGCATACAACATGTGTGATAGCGAATGTGAATGTGATAAACCCTATTGGACTGACCTAGTGCGGTCTCGGGAGCTCATCAATTGATTAGCCTTGCCTATGTTGTACACGCAGAGACCTCATAGTTCAACATGACCAATGACTTTGAATGTTCAAAGATTCATGATTTTAATGTGTGTGATACATGTCAAACCTAGATAGACATACCTAGTTCCTCAGGGGCACATTGACTGATGGCCTTGCCTACGTCCAGTCACAGAGGCAATGTAGTTCGACTATATCTATGACTAACTTGAGTTTTTTTTGGGGATTTTCTGACATGTTTTGATTTTTTTTGTGTTTTGAAGTTTTCTAATGTTTTTCGGATTTTTTCAGAATATTTTCTGATGGTTTAATGCTATGTACAAGGTCTTCATGGCACAGAATAAGGATCTGCCCCCAGTCGAGAATAAGACATGTGAGATGGAGTGGGGAATGTGATGGAATAGACATGATGTCAATCGTTCCAAGCAATGGATAGGACAACCATTTATTATGAGGGATGGTGAAAAAATTTGATTGGAATGATGGTAGACGAAAGAGCGAGTGTGACTACTCACGGCGCCTGTTTGCCAAGTTTTCATCATGGTACTTATCCACAGTGCCACCGAAGCAGTTTTCACTACTGGACATATTATTTCTCTTTACTTTTTTGTTGTTTTTTCATTTTTTTTGGTGTTACAAAGATGCCTGTTTGCTAGGTTTTCATCAAGGTAACCATTTTTTTGTTTTTTTGTTTTTTTGTATTTTCTAGATTAAGACAAAGACTCTCAGAAGCTACGCATAGAACCTCTTCAGATGCAAGTTGTTGATTGGTGACAAAAGTGGCTCTCCTTAAGGGGTAGAGAGTTGGTACACTCCTGATCCAAAAGCTTTTGTGACAATATAAGGCCCTAACTAGTTAGGTTCAAAATTTCCTGGCTTTTCTCGTTCAACTTGATTCTTGGGATTCTCCATTAAAACCAGGTCACCAATGTCAAAGTGTCTATTTAGAACTTTCCTATTATAGCTTCGAAGAAGACGATTCTGATATGCTTGCAAATGGTCTAGTGCTTTTTGTCTTCGTTCATCCAGTAATTCTAGCTCTTGTAATCTGGATACACAGTATTCTTCATCGTCAATGTGACCTTTCAAGGATACCCTCAAGGAAGGAATTTCAACCTCAATAGGTAAGATAGCTTCAGACCCAAATACTAGGGAGTATGGAGTGGCACTAGTGGGAGTACGAATGCTTGTGCGATAAGCCCATAAGGCAAGATTCAGTTGTAGGTGTCAGTCACGACCAACGTCATTGATAGTCATCTTTAGGATTCTAACAATGGTTTTATTAGATGCCTCAACTTGGCCATTACCTTGTGGGTAATACGGGGTGGAAAAATGATGTTTGATATGGAATTCTTCACATAGATGGCGTACTTATTGGTTTTTGAATGGGCGACCATTGTCTGTGATAATGGATTGGGGTACACCATACCGACAAATGATATAGTTTAAGATAAACTTGGATATTTGTGTGTCGGTGATGTAATTCATTGGAATGGCTTCGATTCATTTGGTAAAGTATTCGGTGGCGGTTATGATGAATTTATGGTCGTTGGATGATGGAGGGTGTATCTTACCTATGAGGTCAAGTCCCCATTGGGAAAAGGGCCATGGTGATGTAATCAGACGAAGCTCCTGTGCTGGTGCTCTTATCAAATCTCTATGTATCTGACACCGTCTATATTTCTTTACAAAGATATATGAGTCTTTTTCCATTGTAGGCCAATAATAACCTAATCTCATAATCTTATGGGCTAAAGTAGGACTAGTCGAATGGGATCCACATATACCCTCGTGTACCACTCGCAAGGTTGTCTGTGCTTCTTCAGCATCAAGACATATCATTGGGGCGCTATCTAGGGTACGTCTATACAAGGTATCTTTGATGATGGTGTACTTAGCTAACTTACGGATAAAGGTTCGGTGTTGGTTATTTGACAGGTCTAGAGGTAAGGTTTGGTCAGTTAGATAGTCGAATATGTCTTTATACCAAGGGGAAGTAGGACCAACAATTGTACACACCATCGTAGAATCGGGGACATCATAGGCGAGGACCAATAGTTGTTCAACCAAAAACTCGAACTTAGGCACGTTGCTCAAAATATCCAATAAGGATCCCACGGATGCCATAACATCTGCAGTCTGCAGCCCTGTTCTGAATACGTGGTATTTTTTGAAAGGTAATGTCATCAAAGTACTTCTTGAAATTGTCAGCCATGCACTTATAAGGGGCAAGTTTTTCATCCTTAGTCTCATAATCATCATTTACTTTCCGGACCACTAGCTGAGAATCGCCAAAAACATGTAGACTCTTTATCTTCCACTGGGCTGCCATTTTTAATCATGTCACTAAGGATTCATACTCTGTTATGTTGTTGGTGCAAGGGAAAGCAATCCTGAATGATTTAGGAATGGTATCGCCTTGGGGTGTAACAAATAGGATACCTGCTCTTGAACCACGATTTGTATGTGATTCTTCAAAGTATAATTTCCATTTTGTTCTAGTGTCAACTATGAAGATAAATTCATCAGGAAAATCTGCCACTATAGGATGGTTTGCCTTTATGGGTGCATCCGCTAACTAATCTGCAATCACTTGTCCTTTTATAGCCTTCCTCTCCACATATTGGATGTCATACTCGCTAAGTATCATAACCCATTTATCCAATCATCTTGTTAATGTTGCCTTACTTAGGAGATATTTGAGGGGATCAATCTTTACGACCAATATTGTTTGGCGACTGAGCATATAGTGCCAAAGTTTTTGAGTAGCAAAGACTACCACAAGACATGCACATTCTATGTTGCTATAATTTAATTCATATCCCACTAAGGTACGACTGATGTAGTACATTGCTCTCTCATGACCTTGATCATCATTTTGTGCAAGAAGAGCCCCTAATGCTGACTGAGTTGCTGAAATGTATAGTATCAACAGTTTTCCATCTGTAGGTGGCATTAAAATAGGTGGAGTGGGAAATTAATCCTTGATTTGTTGGAAAGCTTCCTGACATTTAGGTGTCCACACAAATGGTACTCTTTTCTTGAGTAAATATTGAAATGGGTGTATTTTGTTTGCCAATTGTACAATGAAACGCCTGATGGACTATAATCTTCCCTGTAGTGTTCTTAGTTGACCAATGTTGACTGGAGGAGGCATTTCTATGATAGTTCTTACCTTCTCTGGATCTACTTCAATGCCTCTTCTGGAAATGATAAACCCTGGAAGTTTCCCTAATTTTACTCCAAAGACACACTTCTTTGGATTCAACCTGACGTTGTAATTCTCTAGCCTCTGGAATATCTTGTCTAGAACCTTCAAGTGATTTGCCCTTGTTTTTGATTTAGCTATATTGTAATCTACATAATCTTCCATGAAAGTATGTACAAAGTCATGGAAAATATTAGTCATTGCCCGTTGATAGGTAGCTTCTGCGTTCTTAAGCCCAAAAGGGCTAACATTCCAACAGTATGTGCCCCATGGATACATGAAATTTGTCTTGTGTTGGTCTTCAGTTGTGATTTTGATTTGGTTATATCCAGAGAAACCATCCATGAGGGATAGCATCTCGTATCCTACTATAAGATCTACTATCATGTCAATGCTCAACAAAGGGAATTCATCCTTAGGACATTCCTTATTGATGTCTCTAAAGTCTGTGCAAATGCGGATGCCCCCAGTTGGTTTAGTCACTGGTACAAGATTTTAAATCTAGTATGCATAGTCTATAGTTCTTATAAATCCAACTTCCAAGAGTTTCTTAATTTCTGCTTTGACTAGTAGAGCAATTTGTGGATGCATTTTCCTTAACTTCTATTTGACTGGCTTAATACCTGGATGTAATGGTAGGTGGTGCAGTATAAGGTATGGATCTAGCCCAAGCATGTTAGCTTATGACCATGCAAATTTTATTTGTCTCTTTGCGAAGAAGTTCTTAAACTCGGGTTGTTCTACCTCTGTCAATGATGCTACAAAGTATATGTGCCGAGGGTTTTCTTTTGTATTTATGTTGACTTCAATAGACTCTTCTACTAGCATTGGTGACTTTTCCTGTTCAACGGGGAGAATATTTAAAACTCTATCCTTGGGTGCCTCAGAGAGGTTTTCGCCCTCAGATACGTCCTTTATTTTGACTCTTTCTTCGTCCAAAGGCGCCTTTCGGCTTTCACCTAGGGACTCGCCATTTTTCTTTTTATTTTCATTTTTGTGACTAGAGGTGTAAATAGACTCCCCAAAATATGATTTGTCATCCAAGTCTATGGTAAAACCAACTTTATGATCCCCTCTTGGTATGCCTTCTCGAAGCCCCATGAACTCAGCTATTGCTTCGTCATTCTCGAATGTGTCTATGATGGGTGTACCTTGTTGATCCCAGTTGATAAGTTCAAGATATATGAGAGGCATGTCATCATCGGAGTTATTAAAGGTGGAAGTTGACAAGGTGAATATAGAGTGGTTGACATGGTCACAGATGTTTTGAACTAGCTCCTTGTTCTTTTTCCTATGGGTAGGTAAACTCTCATGTGGGACTATTGTAAGGGTCAAGTGCTCAAAAGATGGTTTGTCAGGTGCCCAAGATGCATGATCAAGGGTTGCCCAATAATAGTTCTTATACATTCTTTTTTGTACAAGTGTTTCCTATGACAGGGACTAGATGGTTTTGGTACAGGTTTTATCTTTAGGTCCAATTCTCCAAATAAAGCATCTATGTTCATGGTACTGGTAGAGAAAAGGGAATCCCATTCACAATCGCTTGAGTCGAGAGATTCATTGTAAACTGGGGGAAGTGGTTCATGCGATATCTTGATGTCTGCACAAGCACTCACTTCCTCTTGAAATGGTGATGAAGTACTAGGAAACCGAATTCTAAGTGGTTGAAAACCTAGCCCTAGGTATTTCGATCATGGTGAGACAGTGATCGGTTCGGTCCTTCCATTTTGATGTAGTCCTAACCCATTGTGCCCATCATAGCCTTCATTTTGCATTATCTTAAAGCCTTTTCCATATTGGTCCTTAGCTATTTGAATAGATGGTGAGGGGTATTCATTGTCTTCTTGGTACAACCAGGAGGTAATATCACCTTGATCCATAATTTATTCGCTTAACTCTCCTCATTTGGTCAATGTCATTGTAGGGGGAACACGAAATGTGACTACAGACTGTCTTCTATCTGGCATGGGTAGACCATATGCCTTAGGTGGAACCAATTGACTGACACAGTAGGATGCCTTCATGTAATATTCTCCACAACCCTTGTCTTGGATCTCGACCTTAGGAGTGGATGGTGGTGGTTTGCATGAAATGGACATGGTAAGATGTGATGGGTTAACGTATAGGGATAAAGTGGATGATGAAGCTTCTTGGTTAACTGGTACCTGTCGTTGTGGAATTTCCCTTAGGCTTGTACAATATTGAAAAGGATCTGGATCACCATCAATCGTGATCTCGATGCTATTATATGGGAATTTAAGACATTGGTGATATGTGGAAGGTACGACTTTCATTGTGTGTATCCAAGGTCTACCTAACAACAGGTTATACGGAAGGGTGAGATCCAAGAATTGGAAGCTGGTGTTCATAATTGTTGGACCAATTCTGATAGGGAGTGTGACAAATCCTTTGGATGATCTTTCCTCATCATCGTAAGCCTTGATGATTATACTCTTAGAGGTGTCTACGCATTCTTCTGAGAATCCTAATGCCTTAACCAATTTTAGGGTACACAGGTTCAAAACTGCTCCTCCATCCACCAAGACTCGTCT
This sequence comes from Sequoiadendron giganteum, assembly GCA_007115665.2. Lineage (NCBI taxonomy): Eukaryota > Viridiplantae > Streptophyta > Pinopsida > Cupressales > Cupressaceae > Sequoiadendron > Sequoiadendron giganteum. Next base: position 232,948,091 of record CM021104.1, on the reverse strand, counting down.
GACTTTGGTTTGATGGACTAGGACTTCAAGATATAATGGGTCATTATGATCAGACTTTTTAGTTGAGTAATCTTGTTGGGAAAATGTGGCATGATGTGAGTTGGTTAAATATCCCACCATTTCTTCAAAATTATTTACTCTAAGTCTATAGGAACAGTCGTGTTCTGTAAAGCTTTGTCAAGAATGGCTCGATGCTCAGGTGATAAAGTCAATAGTTCCAAAATGGATATTTGTGCGGGGGTTTTACTCAATTGATCAAGGAGATTGTACCTAAACTTGGAAGTTTGTGTTGGTGGCTTAGAAGGACCTAGAATATTTCTCTTAGTTTTGCATGTGTTTACAACACATTTCGGATGCTTCGTAATGACAACGGTATTGACATTTTCATTTGCAGCTCGGAGGTGATTTATGATTGTTCCTTTACCATAGTCATACTTGGTATTGGTATAATTGGTTGATGGATTATTCTTGGTTCCTGAACTGGAGACCTTTCCTTTCGTGTGGTCATGTAATGGGTCTGTGAAGACCTTATGATCACTGTTCTTGGAATTTTTCTGCCCATTGACCTCTATGGTTCTGTTTTCAAAAAAGTCTTGTATAATATTCTTTAGTTGTCGACATTGTTGTAGGTTGTGTCCGTTTGTTCGATGATAGTCACAATAGGCGTTATCATCCCACCATGAACGTTTAAATTGTCCAAGATCATACTCTCTTGGTTTCGAAGGTTTAATGAGATTATGTTTAATCAACTCTTTGAAAATTGTCTCGATTGGTTGCCCTAGAGGGGTAAATTCACGTGTAGGAAATTTGCTTTGTGGTCGTTGTTGTTGTAAATTTTGGACATCATTGGTTGTTTGATATGGACTATTCGACATGTTTTGATTTGGGTTGTAACCTCTAAGTGTGATAAACGGTCCTGTATGTATGGTTTTAGCATCAACAATGTCGTCATTCGTAACATTTTTGTTTCTAGACCAGAATTTGTTTCTATCATTGGGTACGTTTTGATGTTGGACAACGAGGTTTCTACCTGGTACTTTTAGTTCTCCTTTGTCAATAAGGCCCTTTTCAAGGATGATGCCCTTTTGTACCAAGTCTAGGAATGAGGTACAACAATGTACCCTTAAGTCACCTCTCAGTTTTGGATTGATGTTTTCAAGGAATATCATGACCTTCTGTTTTTCTGGTATTTCAACTGGACATCTGCTAGCTAGACTTCTCCATCTCTGGAAGAAAGTGGTGAAAGTTTCACCGTCTTCTTGTGTTGTGTGGCACAAGGTAGCAATTGTTACTTCATTGTTTATGTTAAAGGTAAAGTTTTCAACAAACTTCTCAACTAATTCACCCCAGGATCATATGCCATATGGTAGTTTAGAAAACCATTCCAGTGCTATCCTGATAAGGGTTCGTGGAAATAGTCTCATCAAGTATGTGGGGTCATATGATATGTCCATGCATGCCGTTGAGAATTATCTAATGTGTTCCAAAGGATTCTTCCTCCCATTATACTTAGGTAAATTTAATATAATGTATCCATGGGGGAAGAGTGTCATATAAAGCGCTTTGTCAAATGGACATGGACATAGATCTTGCACTGAGATAGACATGTTGTCCATTTGTTGTTGAAGAATTTGCATTTGGTTTTGGAGGACATCTACTTGTGTCAAGGACATGTTGTTCGTGTTGTTTGCATCAATGTAGATATTATGAAATGCCATGTTCTGTGACAGATTGTGATTTGGCGAGGGAATATATCCCGTTAGAATGTTCTGATTTGGATTGGGGATATTTCCTGTCTAAATGTTTTGATTTGGTATAGGAATCTTCCCTGTCTGAATGCTCTGATTTGGATTGGGAATATTTCCTGTCTGAATGTTCTGATTTGGATTGGGAATATTTCTTGTCTGAATGTTCTTATTTGGATTGGGAATATTTCCTATCTGAATGTTCTAATTTGGTATAGGAATCTTCCCTGTCTGAATGTTCTGATTTGGATTGGGAATATTTCCTGTCTGAATGTTCTGATTTGGATTGGGAATATTTCTTGTCTGAATGTTTTGATTTGGTATAGGAATATTCATGCCAACTTTGGATCTCTTACCAGTCGTGTTGGTGCCAAATGGGTTTGATGAAGTTGCCTTGCAGTAAATTGTAAACCTTATGTTATATCGAAAGGGGTTGGGTTCACAATTGACGATGTTTGATTTGGTATGCCAGTTGGTATTGTTGTGGTGATTTGGGGAATAGAAATACTTGACGTCACAGTTTGAGTTGGTTAAGTAGACGGTGTTTTCAAAGTATGAATATCAAATCTTGGTGGTAGTGTGGCACCTTCTACTAGCAACTTTGCTAGATAGCATTGGGGATCATTTTCCAAACACTCATCCATGAAGGATGCAAATTCAGGATCTTGTACGATGACATCTATGTCTTCAATGTAAATTTATCCATGTGTGTCTCTAGTGACGTGCTTTTCAAGCAAAGGTCTATTGGTCTTTCTTTCCCTGATGGTTGATTTGGGAAAAGATTGAAAATTCGTTGGGGTCTGACATTGATTTTTGTTTCTTTTGAGACCTTGTTTCGACCATGAAAATTTGCTCAAAATGGGGTAATGCAGACTATGTCTAAAAACTGATATGTCATATTTCTATGTTTTTTGGATTTTCTGACAATAAAGGATGTTGCTAAAATGATTTCTAAAAAGACATATATTAAGATGGCGTATGGTAGGACGAAAAATATGCAAAATCTCGAGTAGATTATGACGGTAAATGATTCTAAAATGGGTATAACCTACCACCTATGGAATAAGTGCATGCAATAATTTGAGTTTGATCAAGGAACCTGATTGTAGGACAAAGACTATCGACAAGGTGAATTTCCCAAACTAGACTGTTGAGCTGGAAAGATTCAGTGATAGGACCAAAGTGACTAGGTTCAATGATGAGGACAAATCAGAACATGAACGTATCCAATGACAAGGAAAGTTATCTATTATGTGATATGCAATTTCCTAGGAAGTATCTATATGCATGCAACTTAGGATGACTATGCCTAAGACGTATATGACACCTAATGATGCAAGGTTTTGAGCAATTTTTTCCAGTTTATGTCTAGGGTTGATCTTAAGAAACAAAAGTGAAATATGACAGTTATGTTTTCAAACTCGGTTTGCAAGTTTCTCAGTTTTCTATTGACAGTCAAATGCGGTTCACCTATCAGATGCAGTTCTATGTTTGATAGATGTGGTTTATCATGCACATGCGATGATTTGACTAAAACTAGTTTCGAATGTTGACAGGCTATTTTGACTTGTGACAGATGTGACTCACAGTAACAGTTGCGACTCAGAATAAAGACTTTGTGAACCTAAACTTGTTGATAGACAGTTGCGATTTTTCATTTGACAAATGCAGCTTGCATATACACATGTGACTCAAAAATTGACAGTTGTGGCTCGTAATATCTAAACTATGTAAAAGTAGACTTTTGTTGATAGACACATGCAACTTTTACCCTAACAATTGTGACTCACTAAGATAGATGCGGTGTTGAAAATGACAATTGCATTTTTTTGAAGATTGTTTTCCGGCTGACTCCATTTGTTGATCAAGTTTTTTGATGAATACAACAAAAACAAGCATGGAAATCAATGTGTTTTCAATTTGTGGTGATAGAACTGTTAAAACTAGAAAACATTTACAACCTAGGATTTTTGGACAATACTTGCTAAGTTCTTACTTGGATAAATCCAACTACACATATTCAAGGTGGATGACTACTAGCTTAACCCCACTAGCTCCCCTCCATGACACTCACTTATATGGGGCAACCAAGCTACTGTACCCATGAAACTCCCATGTCATACATCTCATCTCCACACATGAACCATAAATATGTAAGACGACTTCACAGGTCTGAACCTACTGCACCAACACATAGGTAGGATTTTGGAAAAACTACAACATGGTTTTTAGTAAGGGCATTTCGTTCATGGGGCACCATTCAGCTCGGCGAGAGACCATTTCTGCCCTTCTCGTCGGAATAGTGAGCATGATTTCTTGGGTTTCTCCCATAAATCCATTTTTATATACAGGGTGGAAGTCGTTGGCTAAAGCGTGTTACCGGTCTAAGTCGTCTTGGGGTGAGTACTTTTTCCCACCAAGACAGGCCCAAGTTCTAGAGTCAGTAACTATTTCTCTTACACCCAGGATCACATGACTGTGCAAGGGGAGATGATACTTTGATATATCGAATTGTAAAGGGTGACATAAATGTGCTTTCGCACCAGACAAAGCAAACACTGATTCTTTTTAATCCAAATGAAAATGATTTATCTACCAAACAAAAATATTTTTAAGTAAAACAAAGTCATTAGGTCCTGCATGCAAACTGATCAGTAGTTTGTTTGTTTTTTTTGTCTTTGGCTTTCGTCTTGCAAAAACTATTGATTTTTGGTTTTATTTGGTCGTCTATGCTTCGTCCTGCAAAAACTAAGTTAATCCACCTTAACATAGTTGTAAACAAACATTATCGAAAAAATGAAATAACACAAAAAATGAAAATGAAAACGTGAATGTACGAAAGTGAATAAAAAGTGAAAAATCGATTACCAGGCAGATGTGGCTTTTCAAGCCACAGATGTGGTGTGATGTTGATAGGAAAATGCGGTTCGTCTTGACAGTCGGATGTGGCGCGAAATGTTGACAGGCGAATGTGGTGCAAAGTGTCATAGATGCAGTACAAAATGGTGGATGCATTGCGGAATGTAGCAGATGAGGTTCACGAAAATAGATGCATCATTTCTTTGAGTGGATGCAGTGTGTCGTACGATAACCTGCAAAATAAAAGACGAAAAAATGGAAAGATGTTGCACAAATTTGAAGCGTGTTCACGTCAGGTTCACCAAATGTAGACGTAGATTTTCTAGAAAGATTAATGCTATATAGTTGCACAGATTAAAACGATCAAGGCTAATCTAACAAATAATCTAAATCAAAACAACAAAGAACGAAGCAAGTAAACATAATTAAACTAAAAATATAAATTGGAAAGCTCTGACTGAATATGCGACCACTCCTTCAAATTATCTCAATTGCCTTCTCCATTTTGTTGTTTCAGTATTCTTGCCCTCAGATTTTTAGTATTGATGCAAGCATAACCTTGTTGAATGTCTAAGAAAAATATCGAAGATAAGTTTCTTCTCAAAAGTGTATGATTTCGAGAGGAGGAATAATGACAATGACAGGCCATTTTATAGATTTTGATTTTTCGAACAATCGACTCATATTCAAAGAGAGATCAATGAATGAGATTGATGAATGTCATGCGATGTGAGTTCTATGTCAAATAGAACGTGAGTTAGAAAAGACTGCAAGATAAAGATTAAATTAGAACGATAACTTAATCTTGTGTCAAGACTGTTTGAAAATAGAAAGAACACGAGTTCCAGATTAAATAAACAATTTAATCTTCAGTTAAGAGTCTTTAAAAATAGAAGAAATAGACTTTGAATGTCAAAGACAAAGTTAGAACTCGAAGATGAAGAATTTGAATGCATATATGAATTAATTAATTAAGTAAAGATATTTAATTAATAAATGTTTTCATGCATATGAGTTAGAACTAGTTAACTGACTAGTTGTGACAGAGAGTCCTCTTGTAGAGACGATCAGATACCAAACTCGGAGATAACTGGCAGATTTAAAATAGTTCTTGAGTCAGAAGGTGAGTTAATGATTAGATAACTAAACGATAGAAGAATGTGACATAAACAATTAATAATGAATTAAATATTGATTTAATTCAACATTCGAAATTGAAATGAATTTAATTAAATAAATAAAGATAATTTATTTAATTTGACTGTTGAAAAAGATAAATTGAATAATTAAATAATAAATATTTAATAATAGATAAATGGGGTTAAATGAATAATTAAATAATAAATATTTAATTATAGTTGAAATATGACAAAGGGGTAATTAAATAATAAATATTTAATTAAGAAGGAAGAATTAATTAGTTAGTGACATAATTAAATAAATATGATTTATTTAATTAATCAAGTTGAATAAAGGTCATTATGAATTAATTAAAAGGGGCATTTAATTAATAGAGGAAATATGTATTAAAAAGGGTAATTAAATAATTAACATTATTTAATCATGACCATGGATAATAGAAAATTATATCGAAAGCGGTACTCGCAGGCCTAGACCAATTTTCAGTGTCTACACTTACCAATGTGATCCCCCATAGTAGTTTCCAACACCATCCCTTTGTAATGAGACTAAGAACACTCATCAAATATTTTGACCTCATTGGATTGCACTTTTTCATGAACATCTTGGTACAAGAAGAAATGCCCAACTTTGTGGAAATGGTACAACAAAGAGGTCTCATAATGAAGTTCTAACTCCCAAACACCGAACTTAGAGGAAAGTTTACTATTTTTTAGCAACTCCAAAATAGTTTCAACACTGACAAATTTTAGCAAAAAATAACTTTTTTCTAGATTTTGTGACATCGTCAATGATAACAAATGAACCAATAGCATCAACAATACCTCAAATGATACATTCATCCCAAAATTCCAAAGGGAGATTTGGGAGATGAACCCAAATAAGAACCATGTTAACCTTGGTAGCATCAAAATTAGAATTCTATCTTTTTAAAGAAGAAATGTCTTACCAAGAAACCAAGGACCTCCTTGAAGAACTTTGGTGCAGTCCTTAATGGGTTGAAAGGAGAATGAGAGGAATATGTTCATCAAGGCCATCACATGTATCAAAATTGAACAAGCCAACATTCAGATGCCTAACTACGAATAATATTGATGTTTGGTCTACAACCAAAAAATATCCCAATAAGGGAAAATTAAAAAATTGATAGAAGTTATGTCCACCCACACATCATAAACACTTAGAGAAAATTCTTGCACAAGAGGAGTCTAAATGGGAACATGGGGCACCACAGAAGGGGTGACATCCCCATCACTACTCACTGTATCACATTTAGGGGAGGAGAAGGCACATGAGGGACACATTTCAAAATGACCTAATCAACAAAGAGATGAACAAAGGCCAACACTTTGGAAGGGGACCCTTTACACAAGCCAACTCTAAAACAAAGAGAAGGCACAACATCCACCACTCATGAACCAATAATAGGTCAAGAAGGATCTGAGTCAATGTATTGTGGGGAAGTCTCACAAAGATCAACCCTCACAGGGCTCTCGCAAGACATGAGCTCAACTCCATCGTGTCCCTAAGAAGTTGACATGACTAGGAGGGGTGAAAAGGCCATTTACAAGGAAAGGAACCCCTTATGTAGGCAACTAAAATCCAAAATGAATGCAATCTCATCCAACACATGAGCCATAGGAGAAATAGGGCAAGTGCTCAGTAGCATGGCCTCAAGCAAAAGGTTCAACAATAATTTTTCCTCTTCAACATCATCCCAAGAAACCTCTTCATTTGTGTCCTCTACATCCACCTCACCATCTCCATCATCCACCTCAGATTTGAAACCCTCACCTCCACTCCAATTCTCACTCACGATTTTGATTTTTCATTGTTTTGAAGGCCATTCATTTATAAACAGTGAGTCAAGCTTGTCTATACCATAATATTATGTGATTGAGTGAATTTTTCTTGACAATACTATTATGTTATGTGACTGAGTGAAATTTTGTTGACAATACTATTATATTCATGTTTTTGATTTATACATCATAATATTAGTCTATGTCTACATATATAAGAATATCATAATGTTTGTCTATATATCAATTAATTAGTTTGCAAAAGGATTAATAATATTTCTATTATAATCGTGTTTCAAATTATATAACCATTTATCGTGTGTGCGAAAATATTTTAAATATATATATGTATGTATATATATATATGTGTATATATGCATATATATATATATGTGTGTGTGTGTGTGTGTGTGTATGTATATATATACATATATATGTGTGTGTATATGTGTGTGTATATGTGTGTATATATATATACTTGGGGAGGGGACCCTTTACACAAGCCAACTATAAAACAAAGAGAAGGCACAACATCTACCACTCACGAACCAATAATAGGTCAAGAAGGATTTGAGCCAATACATTGTGGGGAAGTCTCACAAAGAACAACCCTAATAGGGCTCCCGCAAAACATGAGCTCAACCCCATCGTGTCCCTAAGAAGTTGGCATGGCTAGGAGGGGTGCAAAAGGCCATCTCCAAGGAAAGGAACCACTTATGTAGGCGAAAATCCAAAATGAATACAAGCTCATCCAACACATGATCCATGAGAGAAACATGGCAAGTGCTTAGTAGCCTGGCCTCAAGCAAAAGGTTTAGCAACAATTTGTCCTCTTCAACATCATCCCAAGAAACCTCTTCATTTGCATCCTTTGCATCCACCTCACCATCTCCATCATCCACCTTTGATTTGAAACCCCCACCTCCACTCCAATTCCCACTCACCATTTTGTTTTGTCATTATTTTGAAGGCCATTCATTTATAAACAATGAGCCAAGTTTGTCTATACAATAATGTTATGTGATTGAGTTAATTGTTCTTGACAATACTATTATGTTATGTGACTAAGTGAAAATTTGTCGACAATACTATTATATTCATGTTTTTTATTTATACATCCTAATATTAGTCTATGTCTATATACAAGAATATCACAATCTTTGTCTATATATATATCAATTAATTAGTTTGCAAAAGGATTAATAATATTTCTATTATAATGGTATTTCAATTTATATTTAACCATTTATCGTGTGTGTGAAAATATTTTAATTTTATATATATACACTCAGGGAGGGGACCCTTTACACAAGCCAAGAGAAGGCACAAAATCCACCACTCACGAACCAATAATAGGTCAAGAAGGATCTAAGTCAATGCATTGTGGGGAAGTCTAACAAAGAACAACCCTAACAGGGATCCCAGAAGGCATGAGCTCAACCCCATTGTGTCCCTAAAAAATTGACACGGCTAGGAGGGGTGCAAAGGCCATCTCTAAGGAAAAGAACCACTTGTGTAGGCTAAAATCCAAAATGAATGCAAGCTCATCCAACATATGAGCCACAGGAGAAATAGGGCAAGTGCTCAGTAACCTAGCCTCAAGCAAAAGGTTCAACAATAATTTTTCCTCTTCAACGTCATCCAAGAAACCTCTTCATTCACATCCTCTACATCCACCTTAGATTTGAAACCCCCACCTCCACTCCAGTTCCCACTCATTGTTTTGAAGGCCATTCATTTATAAACAACAAGTCAAGTTTGTTTATACCATAAAGTTATATGATTGAGTGAATTGTTCTTGAATACTATTATGTTATGTGACTGAGTGAAATTTTGTTGACAATACTATTATATTCATATTTTTTATTTATACATCCTAATATTAATCTACGTCTACATATATAAGAATATCATAATGTTTGTATGTATATATATATATATCAATTAATTAGTTTACAAAAGGATTAATAATATTTCTATTATAATGGTTAATAATATTTCTATTATAATGGTGTTTCAAGTGATATATAACCATTTATTGTGTGTGTGAATATATATATATATATATATATATATATATATATATATATATATATATATATATATATATATATACCTTAATTAATTCAACTACTTGCATTAACTAAAACACCACAACTTGGAATACTATTAACCAATAAAATTACAATATATGACTCCATGGTACCCCCCCTCTACATGTCTTAAAACCCTTAGGTGGTATATATATGTATATATTTATGTGTAAATGTGTATATATGTATATGTGTGTATCTCAATTGATTTTAAATTATATTTTTGTTTATAACATACAAAGTAGGACATATCATGGAATCATATATTGCAGTTATATATGTATATATAGCCCTTAACACACACATACATATTATAGAGCTATATATAGTTTTTAATATATAAAAACTGTATTTCAATTGATATCAAATTGGGTTTAAAGTTTTTATGACATGCAGTGTGGGGCATATCATATCATGGACTCGTATATTACAACTATATATATGTAACAGAGATATATATACCCTTTGATATATAAAAACTATTTATTAGTTCATGCCGATAGGCAGGTATACTATTGCATTCATTGAATTTTATTTTCAAATAGTTTCTTGGCCAATGAAATTGTATTGTTTAAAATATTTTTGTCTTTTTCCTATAGTTGGGATTTAAGGACATATTTTTTGTGTTTGAATATTATGAGTTATCTCTTTTTCTATTGGTTGGAGTAGGTCTATTTTTTGTTTTCATTTAAGTAAATCAGGAAAATAGGAGGACATTATATATTATGGCAAATATTTAATCAATGGTTGCAAATTGTGAGCTTTGGCAACGAGATGGTGGGTACTAAAGTAGTGAATGCATGTTTAATGCATTAAATGCAAACTTTTTGAGATGTGTTGGACAGTTGGTGGGTACACAAGCAATGAATGCATAGTTAATTCATGAAATCTCAAGCGAATGTTGGGTTTTATTTGTGCTTATTCTCATTTATTTATTCTTTGTTGAGAAGCTTGTGCATTTTTTAGCTTTGGGTTGCCATCTTCGATGTTTTTTATTTTGTGCAATGCTTGAACACGGGAGGAGCTGTAGGAACGGTTTACTACTAGTGAGTGGCTTGTCTGTCTGTTTGTGATACTTGATAACTATATGTATTGCTCATTGTTATAGGAAAAAGTGAATGGTTTGAGCAAGGTCTTGGAGGAATTGAATGCATTAACTATGTGTTCATTGCTTGAGTGGCCACCAGTCTATCAACAAAGCTCGCAAAGAAAATTGTGCAAGATGTGTTGGAGGGATGGTGGGTACACAGCAGTGAACACATACTTAATTCATGAAATCACAAGTGAGTGTTGGGTTTTATTTGTGCTTATTCTCATTTTTTTATTATTTGTTGAAAAGCTTGTGTGTTTTTAGCTCTTGGTTCTGCTCTTCCATGTTCGTTATTATGTAACAATGAACTAGTAGTGAGTGGCTTGTATGTGTGTTTATGATACTTGAAAACTAGAAGTATTTCTTGTTGTTACAAGGGCTAATGTGGCAAGTGGGTACAATAGATGACATATGTTATGTAACCCATAAACATGTAATAGTTGAAGCAAAGGAGAATTATCATAGGAAAAATTGAATGCTTTGAGCAAGGTGTTGTGAGTGCTAGGTTTTATTTGTGCTTACTCTCGTTTTTTAATTTTTTGTTGAAAATCTTGTGTGTTTTTAGCTCTTGGTTCCGCTCTTCCATATTTGTTATTTTGTAACAGTGCACTATTGGTGAGTGGCTTGTCTGTGTGTTTATGAAACTTGATAACTAGAAGCATTGTTTGTTGTTACAAGGGCTAATGGGGCAAGTGGGTATAGTAGATGGAATATGCTATGTAACCCATAAACATGCAACAATTGAAGCGAAGGAGAATTATCACAGGAAAAACTGAATGCTTTGAGCAAGGTCTTGCCGACTGTGGAGGCATTGAATGCATTAACTATGTGTTCATTGTTTGAGCGGCCACTAGTCTATCAACAAAGCTCGCAAAGAAAATTATGCGAGATGTGTTGGAGGGTTGGTGGGTACACAAGCAATGAATGCATAGTTAATTCATGAAATCGTAGGCTAGTGTTGGGTTTTATTTGTGCTCATTCTTTTTTGTTTATTATTTGTTGAAAAGCTTGTGTGTTTTTAGCTCTTGGTTTCGCTCTTCCATGTTCGTTATTATGTAACAGTGCACTACTAGTGAGTGGCTTGTCTGTGTGTTTATGATACTTGATAACTATAAGTATTGCTCATTGTTACAAGGGCTAGCAAGGCAAGTGGGTGTAGTATATGACATATGCTATGTAAACCATAAACATGCAACTGTTGAAGTGAAGGAGAATTATCACAAGAAAACTGAATGCTTTGAGCAAGGTCTTGTCGACTATGGTGGCATTGAATGCATTAAATATGTTTTCATTGCTTGAGTGGCCAATAGCCTATCAACAAAGCTCACAATTTTTTTATTTAATGTCTAAATGTTTACAAAAAAAATTCACGTTGGTCTAAAATTTTGCAAATTTTATCATTGTTTTTGTGGTTCATGTTTATGAATAACGTGTTATATGTCATGGACTATGATCATTTGTCTAATTTGTCCCTAGAGAAGGAACCATTTCTTGCAATTGGAGTTGGAAGCAAACATCTATATGACTACAAATATACTCCGTTGTTGAACAAGGAACTAAAAGGTCGAATTCTTGTATCACTCTTCCCCTTTGTTTCCAATGAATTTTAAGTCTTCCAATGTGCCTAAAAATTATTCTTTGGAAGAGTTGTGAACAATAAAGGAGAAGCTTGGTTCAAGAATCTGACTTACTGAATAGACAAATGAGCATAGTGAATGGCATGCCATGTAATTCATAAACATGAAACTTTTTTTTGTCCACTATTGCAATTGTTGAATTTGCTTTTGAAATAGTTTCTTGGCCAATCAAATTGTATTGTTTAAAATATTTTTGTGTTTCTTCTATAGTTGGGATTTAAGGACATATTTTTGGTGTTTGAAAATTATGTTTTATCTATTTTTCTATTGGTTGGAGTAGGTCTATTATTCATTTTCATTTAAGTAAATTAGGAAAATAGGACGACATTATATTCTAGAAGATATTTAATCTTGAAGCAGTGAATGCATGTTTAATCCATTAAATGCAAATTGTGTGAGATGTGTTGGAGAGCTAGTGGGTATGCAAGCAATGAATGCATGTTTAATCCATTATAAGCAAATTGTGTGAGATGTGTTGGAGAGCTAGTGGGTATGCAAGTAGTGAATGCATAGTTAATTCATGAAATCCCATGTGAGTGTTGGGTTTTATTTGTGCTAATTCTCATTTGTTTATTGTTTGTTGAAAAGCTTATGTGTTTTTAGCTCTCCATGTTCTTAGTTCTAGGAGCAGTGCACTACTGGTTAGCAGTTTTTCTTTATGTTTATGATACTTGTTGATTAGAAGTATTGCTTACTGTTAGAAGGGCTACGAGGACAAATGGGTATAGTAAATGACATATGCCATGTAACCCATAAACGTGGAACAATTGAAGCCAAGGAGTAGGTGACTTGCAACAAACGAGAATTATCACAAGAAAAACTGAATGCTTTTAGCAAGGTCTTGTTGAATGTGGAGGCATTCAATGCATTGACTATGTATGAAATTATATTGTTTAAAACACTTTGTTGTAGGCTAGTGCCTATCCAAACAATGAATTTAGAGTTAATGCATTGTATGCCTCTACAAGGAATAAGGCCTTGCTCAAAGATCTAAAAGATTATTGTTTTATTTAGCAACAACAAACTACAAAATATTGAGATTGCTCCCTATCACTAATACCAGCATATCATGTTTCTTAACGCACTTGTTGGTTTCATTTCTTTGCTAAAAATGTTTAATGCAATTCCTATGTTATTTTCATTTAATAGACTATTGTTTCTGATCCACCTGCCATACCATTTAATGCATTAACTGCTTGAGTATCTACCACCTTGTCATCAAAGGTGGTACAATTTGCATTCAACGATTAAATATTTTCAAAATATATAGTTCCCTTCTATTTTCCTAATTTAGTTTAACAAAAATGAATAATAGGCCTACTCAACCCAATAGAAGAATTGTAACAAACGAGAATAAAGATAGGAAAAATTGAATGCTTTGAGCAAGGTCTTGTTAACTATAGAGGCATTCAATGCATTACCTATGTATTCATTTCTTGAGTAGCTGCAAGCCTATCAACAAAGCTCACAAAATTTGTATTTAATGTCTAGATGTTTGTAAAAAATTATCTTGCACAATTTGCATTTAATAGACTATTGTTTTTGATCTGCCAGTCATACCATTTAATGCATTGAACATTCATTGACTCCTTTAGTACGTATGGCCCCGTTGTCAAAACTAACACAATTTGCATCCAACAATTAAATATTTGCAAAATATATAATGTTCTTATAGTTTCATAATTTACTTTAACAAAAAAGAATAATAGGCCTACTCCAACCAATAGAAAAAGAGATAAATTGTTTATTATCTCTCAATTGCAAATGAAACCATTGCAATAGTAACCTGCTTGTTGGCTTCAACAGTTTGATGTCATTTTTCATCTACTATACCCATTTGTACAATCAACCCTTATAACAACAAAGAATACTTCTACTCGCAGCAGGACATAAATACTAATATCAGGACAAGGGCAACCACTTAAGTCACTTTGTAGAATGAATACAGTTGCAACAAGTTACTATTACAATTGTTGAATTCGCTTTTGAAATATTTGTGTGTCTAATCAAATTGTATTGTTTAAAATACCATTAACACACTATGAGGTATTGGGATTTCTCCTTATGACTAGCCTCAACATATTGTTTTTGGCAAGACTTCTCAATGATGTAAGTGCATTAATATTTGAAAATAAATTAATTAATATTTAAACCTCCGGTCTAGCTATAAAGTTGTTATTCCTATTGACTTTACTTTTTATGGCCTATTTTTCATGGGCATATCATGTTTATGAATAACATATTATCTTACACAATCTGCATTTAATAGACTATTGTTTCTGATCCACCAATCATATTATTTAATGCATTAAACATGCATTGACTACTTCAGTAATAGTGTCCTCCTATTCTCCTAATTTACTTTAACAAAAATGAATAAAAGGCCTACTCCAACCAATAGAAAAAGAGATAAACTGTTTATAATCTCTCAATTGTAAATGAAACCATTGCAATAGTAACCTACTGCTTGGCTTTAACTGTTTCATGTATCTTGGTTACATAGCATATGTCATCCACTATACCCATTTGTACAATTAGGCCTTACAACAAAAAAATAATACTTTTAGTCGCAATAGGACAAAATTTCTCATACATATGTAATCATATGTTTCGTGTTTATGAATAACATATCATATGTCATGGATTGTGATCATTTGTCTAATTTTTTCCTATGACAGGGACCATTGCTTGCAATTGGAGTCAAAGTCAAAGATCCATATGACTGGAAATATTCTTCGTTGTTGAACAAGAAACTGGAAGGTCAAATTCTCACATCATTCATCTCCTTTCTTTCCAATGAATTTTAAGCATTTCAATGTGTGTAAAAATTATGCCTTGGAAGAGTTGTGAGCAATAAAGGAGAAGCCTGGTTCAAGAATCTGAGTTACCAAATAGACAAATGAGTATAGTGAATGGCATGCCATGTAATTCATAAATATGAAACTATTTTTTGGCCAAAAGCAAGTTACTTTAGTAATTAGAGTTATGCATAATTACAAGAATGTGGTATGGAATCCATATGCAATGTTTCTCTTTGTGCATCGATTAGATTGTATAATTTAAGTATATTTTCCTATTTGTGTTTTTTTATTCAGCACATTGACCTAATATTCATTTGCTTGTAAGCAAATCTGATTAATCTACTACGTGAAACATTGCATATGAATTGCATATCACATGATTGAAATCATGCACATCTCTGACAACAACATTATTGCAATCAAATTCTTGCAAAGGTCGCTTGATTATCAATTTTTAGATAGATTTAGACAATTGACATAATTTTTATAGACATTCAAAGAATCAAACTTCTTTGGAAAGAAAAGAGATAAATCATTTGAAATTCTCACCCCATAGTCTCTTCTTCAAGAATCAAGTATATTTGCACATGAAAAGTTATTATAAATGTTATGTTGAATGCATGTTTAATGGATTAAATGTAACTTATGTGAGATGTGTTGGAAGGCTAGTGGGTATACAAGCAGTGAATGCATAGTTAATTCATGAAATATTAGGCGTGTGTTGGATTTTATTTGTGCTTATTCTCATTTGTTTATTGTCTGTTGAAAAGCTTGTATGTTTTTAGCTCTAGGTTCCTCTCTTTCGTGTTCGTTATTCTGTGCAATGATTGAACACATAAGGAGTTGTAGGAATAGTGCACTACTAGTGAGTAGCTCATCTATCTATTTATGATTCTTGAAAACTAGAAGTATTGCTTGTTGTTACAAGGGAGAATGGGACAAGTGGGTACAACAGATGACATATGCTATGTAATTCATAAACATGGAACAATTGAAGCGAAGGAGTAGGTGACTAGCAAGGAAAACTGAATTCTTTGAGCAAGGTCTTGTCGAATGTGGAGGCATTGAATGCATTAACTATGTATTGACTGTTTGAGAGGCCACTAGCCTATGAGAAAATCTCATAAAATTTTAATTTAATATCTGAATTTTTGGAAAAATTTATCACATTTGTCTATTTTTTTGCAAATTTTATCATGTGTTTCTATGTTTCATGTTTATGAATGGCATATTATATGTCATGAACTATGCTCATTTGTATAATTTTTCCATGTAACATAAACCATTGCTTGCGATTGGAGTCAAAGGAAAACATCTATATGACTGCAAATATACTTGGTTGTTGAACAAGGAACTGAAAGGTCAGATTCTTGTATCATTCTTCTCTTTTGTTTGCAATGAATTTTAAGTTTTCCAATGTGCTTTAAAATTATGCCTTGGAAGAGTTGTGAACAATAAGGGAGAAGCTTGGTTCAAGAATCTGATTTACTGAATAGATAGATGAGCATAGTGAATGGCATGCCATGTAATTCATAAACATGAAACTTTTTTTTGTACAAAAGCGAGTTACCATTGCAACTATTGAATTCACTTTTGAAATAGTTGTTTGGCCAATCAAATTGTATTGTTTAAAATATTTTTGTGTTTTTTCTATAGTTGAGTTTTAAGGACAAATTTTTCATGTTTGAAAATTATGTTTTATCTCTTTTTCTATCGATTGGAGTAGGTCTATTATTCATTTTCATTTAAGTAAATTAGGAAAATAGGGGGACATTATATATTTTGAAAAATATTTAATCTTGAAGCAGTGAATGCATGTTTAATCCATTAAATGCAAATTGTTTGAGATATGTTGGAGAGATGGTGGGTATGAAAGCAGTGAATGCATAGTTAATTCATGAAATCTGAGGGGAATGTTGGGTTTTATTTGTGCTAATTCTCATTCGTTTATTGTTTTTTGAAAAGCTCATGTGTTTTTAGCTCTCAGTGTTCTTTATTCTACGAACAGTGCACTACTGGTGAGTGGCTCATTTGTCTGTTTATGATACTTTATAACTAGAAGTATTACTTGTTGTTACAAGGGATAAGGGGAAAAATGGGTGCAATAGATGACATATGCTATGTAACCGATAAAAGTGGAGCAGTTGAAGCCAAGGAGTAGGTGACTATTGCAACAAATGAGAATTATCACAAATTTAATAGATTATTGTTTCTAATCCGCCAACCATACCATTTAATGCATTAAACATGCATTGATTGCTTCAGTACCTACCAACCCGCTGCCAAAGTTGTCACAATTTGCATTCAATTCTTAATTTTCTCATTTGCAATTGTAATATTTACTTGGGAAATCAAATTTGGCTGTCTTGCATTAGGTCTACTATTCATTTTTGTTTAAGTAAATTAGGAAAATAGGACATTATATATTTTGGAAAATATCTAATTACTGGATGCAAATTGCACAAGGTTTGCCAACGGGCTGATTGGCACTATAGTAGTGAATGCATGATTAATTCACTAGGTCTATTATTGATTTACATTTTAAAAAATTAGGAGAGTAGGAAGACACTATAAATTGTGGAAAATATTTAACCAATGAATTACATATCCCATGATTGCAATTACACATATTTATGATTGCAAAAGCAACGTGTTTTTAGGCAAAAAATAGTTCCATGTTTATGAATTACATGGCAGTCATTTACTATGCCCATCTTTCTATTTGGAAAGTCAGATTCTTGAACCAGTGTTCTCCTTTATTGTTCACAACTCTTCTAATACATAATTATTAGACACATCAGAAGAATTAAATTTAATTGCAAACAAATCAGGAGAGTGATGCAAGAATCTGACCTTACAACTTGTTGTTGAAGAACCAAGTCTATTTGCAGTGATATAGATCTTTGTCCCCCACTTCAATTAGAAAAATAAGCACAGTCCATGACATACAACATGCTATTCATAAACATGAAACATAGAAGAACACAATAAATTTTTCCAAGCAAGGTCTTGTTAACTGTGGAGTCATTCAATGCATTAACTATGTATTCATTGCTTGAATAGCTACCAACCTATCAGCAAAGCTTGCAAAATTTGTATTTAGTGTTTGGATGTTTGCAAAAATTTATCACTTTAGTCTATTTTTTTGTAAATTTTTGTGCGTGCTTATGTGTTACATGCTTATGAATACCATATTATCTTGCACAATTTGCATTTAATAGACTATTGTTTTTTATTCGCCAGTCATACCATTTAATGCATAAAACATGTATTGAATGCTTCGGTACCTATCAACCCACCACCAAAGCTAGCACAATTTGCACCTAGTGATTAAATGTTTGCAAAATATATAATGTCTTATTTTCCTAATTTAATTTAACAAAAATGAATAATAGGCCTACTCCAACCAATAGAAAAAGAAATAAATTGTTTATTATCTCTCAATTGTAAATGAAACCATTGCAATAGTAACCTACTCCTTGGCTTCAACTTCTCCATGTCATATGTCATTGACTATACCCATTTGTACAATTAGGCCTTATAACAACAAATAATACTTCTAGTCGCAACAGAGCATAAGTACTCATATCAGGACAAGGGCTCCAACTTAAGTGACTTTGTAGAATAAATACAGTTGCAACAATTTACTATTGAAAATGTTGAATCCGTCTTTGAAATAGTTGCTTGTCCAATCAAATTGTATTGTTTAAAATATTTTTGAAAAACTTGTGTATTTTTAGCTTTGGGTTCCCCTCTTCCATGTTCTTTATTCTAGGAACAATACACTATTGGTGAGAAGTTTGTCTATCTATTTATGATACTTGATAACTAGAAGTATTTCTTATTGTTACAAGGAACAAGGGGAAAAATGAGTACATTAAATGGCATATGCTATGTAACGTACAAATTTGGAACAATTAAAGCGAAGGAGTAGGTGACTATTGCAACAAACAAGAATTATCATAGGGAAAACTAAATGCTTTGAGAAAGGTCTTGTCGAGTGTGGAGGAATTCAATGCATTAAATATGTATTCATTTCTTGAGTAGCCACCAGCCTATTAGAAAATCTTGCAAAATTTATATTTAATGTTTGAATATTTGCAAAAAATTATCACGTTGGTCTATTTTTTTGCAAAATTTATTATATGCTTATGTGTTTCATGTTTATGAATAACATATTATATGTCAGTTTGTTGACTATGGAAGCCTACAATGCATTAACTATGTATTCATTGCTTGGGTAGCCATCAATCTATTAGCGAAGCTTGAAAATTTTGTATTTAACATCTAAATGTTTGTAAAAATTTATTGCGTTGGTCTTTTTTTTATAAATTTTATCATGTGCTTTTGTGTTTCATGTTTATGAATAGCATATTATATGTCATGGACTATGCTCATTTGTCTAATTTGTCCCTGTGACAGGCACCATTGCTTCTAATTGGAGTTGGAGGCAAAGATCTATATGACTACGAATATTTTTGGTTTTTGAACAAGAAACTAGAAGGTCAGATTCTTGTATCATTCTTCTCCTTTGTTTCCAATGAATTTTAAGCCTTCCAATGTGTCTAAAAATTATGCCTTGGAAAAGTTGTGAATAATAAAAGGGAGGCCTAGTTCAATAATCTGACTTGTTTAATAGATAGATGAGTATAGTGAATGACATACCATGTAATTCATAAACATGAAACTATTTTTTGGCCAAAAACAAGTTACTTTTGCAATCAAAGTTATGCATAATTGCAAACATGTGATATGCACTCCATATGCAATGTTTTGCTTTGAACACCAATCATATTTTATAATTTAAGTATATTTTCTCATATTTATTTTACTATTCATTACAGTGGCTTTAATATTTATTTGCTTGCAAGCAAATTAGCAAGATTGAAGCACATGATAAATTTTGGAAAATATCTCTAATGCATCACAAAACATCAAATGCATAGTTAATGAATTAAATACTATGCCAATACAAGCACACTTGTTGGATTTTCCTTTGATATGGTCAACTGGTGCGACAAATTCAATAATCTAAATATATGTAATTTTATTTCTATAGTGAGTTTTGTTTGAGAAATTTTCCTAGTAAAGCAATACTTTTTTAGCCCAAAGGTTAGAATGCTAAATAGGTGTAAATGGGAAGGCATGTGTATGCTTTGACGTTATGCATACTTGGTACATGTGGACTAGTTGCATGGAGGGTAATAATGGTAGGGATGTTATGTGTAAAACAATGCATTTAATGCATTGACAGTTAACAAGACCTTGCCCAAAGCATTTAGTTTTCCACATGTAGTTTGCTTCATGACTTTTACTGTTTCATGTTTATGACATACATAACATATGTAATGTACTCTTACTTTGGTACGATTTCTAAATTAGGTTTTCTAAAGAATGCAGTAATAACATTGAATATTTGATACTCTACAAGGAAATAATAACTCATCTCTATGGCATTCTACAATAATTGCTTGTTCTTCTGCAAATGTCCTTTGCCTTCAAAACAATAAAACACTTTTTCGTGCCCCAACGTTCTTCACAAAATTTGCAAATCATATTCTATTGCATCAATCAAAGGAAAAATTTGTTTCAAGTCTATATTGTCACACGTTTACATATAACATCCTTGCCATTTTCACTATCCATGCACTCAGTCGACATTTGGAAGGTGTGTAGCATAGCGAAGCATAGATAAGCATTCCCATTTACACCTATTCACCATTAACACACTATGAGGTATTGGGATTGCTCCATACCACTAGCCTCACCATATTGTTTTTGGCAGGACTTTTCAATGATGTAAGTGTTACTAATTTTTAGCTTCTTGCTTAAAATTAGTAAAGATTTAACAAGTGTTTATTTGTTGGTACATAAATTTTGATGTTAAAACTGGTGGGACCTTTCTTTTTGAATGAAGAATTTTCTTAGTTTGATTTGTTCAAATCGTTCAAGTAGTTAGGTTTAAACTGTTGAACAGTTCAAACAATCCAATAAACAAGTTTTCACTTAGAAAGGGAAAAAAAATCAAAGATTGACGTGAAAGGCTGAGTTATTTTTCTGCAACGTTTATCATTGCTAATTATAAAAAGAAATTGAAAATCAAAGAGAAAGAATGCAGAGATAATCATTCATCATGATTACAAAACACACGATTTTAAATTGAAATTTTATTGCTTCAAATTGTGTAATTGGAACAAATTCAAATTGTTGATTATAACAGCCATTACATATCATGAACAAAGGATTCATTGAGAAATGTGCTTATGTGATCCCACACAAGCCATGGGTAGACTGAGTTGGTTCAATTCAATAGGAAGCAAAAACTATATAACTGAAGAACAATTAAAGGGAAATAACATGAGAAAGGAAGGCATGTCTATCATTGCCTGGAGAGTTGGTGTAGGGTTGATCCCATGTGTTCTTCTTGATCTTCATTGTCTTTAGACTCTAGCTCCTCCATTGCTCCTAAGCTCCTGAACTTGCAAATGTCTCAACAGTTTGTTAGAGCTCAGGTCATGAATTCCTAAAACATGTTCAGTTCAATAGAAATACAATTTGAACTTGTTATTGAATTAAATCAACTTGATCAAACATCTGAGAGATAAATGAAATAACTACCAGGTCAAATCAAAAAGGAACCATTGAATCTATTGTTTTTACTAACTGGTTTGTTTCATGTGCAGATACAGGAAATGTTTGTTGCTGATTGTCAAGTTTTCAAAATGAATGGGGAAAATGTGGCTCCCACAAGGGTAGAGCCCAGCTCATTAAAAATGTTTTGTGCAGTATAAACATATTGAAATCTACATTGTGTTTTGCAATAGGTTCCAAAGAACAGTATCATATGAGAAACAATTATATCATCATGATATATGCATAACCTTTTATGTATATTTTAGGTTCATGTAGTTATGTCATTTACAAAAATTTGATATCAAAAGGCATAAAATGAAGAACAACAAATCAAAAGCAGAAATGAATGCTTTGCTTTTGGATTTAAAAGGACAACCTAATCTATTATCACAGATTTATTCATGCTAAGAGGAGAATAGATTATTAGTTCCTAGCAGATCATAAGCTGATATTAATAAGTATTACAATGCTCAACAATTGAAAGCATAAGAGGTCATCAAAAAATTCAATGCATATTACTTATATCAGATGAAGCAGTCATAAGAACTTTTGCAATATGATATCAAACACATAATGATGGAGGCCAACTTGACTTCTTTTCAGTCATAAAGGAAAATTTACAATGTTGAAAAACATTAAGAAGACAACCATAAAAGAAGTTCACAATGAGCAACAAAGGCTTTTGAGTGCATGTTTCCAGGTTAGCTTATGCTATGGCAATATAAAAGAATTTATTCATGATCAAATTATAGAGAGGAGTCCATGCACATAAAGGTGAGGTTTATGTTCTAAAAGGATCTCCAAAAGTGAAGGCACAAAATAAATTATGAGAGTTTGTACATTTAATGGAAGCAACATGAAAATCAAATGCCCATAAAGATTTAGAGATTATCCAGTTCACCTAGAAATGTACATTTCATGGCGGCCTTCAGAATTTCAAGGAAAAATAAACATAGGAGATTCTCCAAGCTTATATCATGGCGACTTGAATCTATAAAGGGTTTGTGTTTTTTGCAAGAGAGAGGTTTGAATCCTTGGAAAATAATAAGAAAAACCCTAAATAGTACATAAATGTAATGGCGACCCGAAGTTTTATCTTTTCTAAGAGATTCTAAACACAGTACAAGGAAAGTTTGAGTATTTTTTTAAAGGAAAAAAATCCTCTAGAAGAAGTAATGCAAATCTTGTGGCCACAATATGGAGAAGCTAGAAACCCTCAAAATCTTGCATACATACACAAATAGTGAGGTATCAAAAATGTATTTCGAGACTCTTTCACATAAAAGTTGTAGCCATTAATATG
This sequence comes from Sequoiadendron giganteum, assembly GCA_007115665.2. Classification (NCBI taxonomy): domain Eukaryota; kingdom Viridiplantae; phylum Streptophyta; class Pinopsida; order Cupressales; family Cupressaceae; genus Sequoiadendron; species Sequoiadendron giganteum. The sequence continues at coordinate 232,924,988 of CM021104.1, read as the reverse complement.
GAGAATTCTGGAAAAATACAGAGGCAAGTGTAATAGACGTTTTTTTTATACACATTCCTTGAGCTCGAATGGAGCATCTTTCAAAAAGAAGTGAAGAAGGTTATGGAGCTCAAAAAAATACATATTAAAAGTATTATAACTTACCCAGTCGACATGCAAGAAGGAGAAGCCATTTACTTCTAGCAAGCTCAAACATAGTTCATTCATGGAGGCAAAACAAAAGACCAAAAGTAGAAGAATATTATAAGTCTGTTGGAGCCGCGACCTAAAAAGCTTCAAAAGCTTACAAAAGATGAATGATTTCTTTCCAGATTCGAAGAAACCTGACTTACCTTTCGTTTCCTGATTCAGAAAGATCTAGAAAAGGCTTCAAATTAGCGAAAAACACAGAGTATTTCTAGCTCAAGACATGGCTAGGGTTTAGCTGATGGCGATGCTTCCCAGCAACAAGCAAAGTGAAAAACAAGATGAAAATAAGTTTTTTCTTTCTTTTATGTTTTATTTAGAAAACCCTAAAGGCTCGATGGGAGTGAAAGGCTTTTGCCTTAGGTTTTTCTTTATCAAAAGCTTTATTCCTTTTTGATAGATGGGTGTGGCCTTTTCTATGCCTTGAAAGATTGTAATATCTTTTGAAAGACTTTGTCTTTTATTTTTGATTTACCAATTTTTTTTGCATTATATGTCAAAATGTAAATTTTTATTTAAAATGATTATCATAAATCATTTTAATAAAGATATTTATTTGAATGCAAAATAGAGGGGCCAAATATTAATGTAAGACTTAGTCTTAAATAATTTGCATTTGGCTTAGTCAAAAGTCTTTATTTTTGCATTTTGTTCAAAATTTGTAAATCTCTATTTTAAAATGATAATTATAAATCATTTAAAATAGATGATATTTGAATGCAAAAATGAATTGTATTTATGACATTTTTCAAAAGCTTAGTGAAATAGGGATTTCAAAATGGAGTTTTAAAAGCTTTGCATAGATCTTGGAGATGTTTGAGAGATTTGTGCCAACATGTTGGAGATAAATCAGGAGTTTGGAGCCCAAAATCAGGAGTTCATATTCAGTTTATTCAGTTTTGAGTTCTTTTTTACTTGCCTTGAGTGAAGGAGCAAAATGAGGCACAAATATGGAGTTATCTTTCAATTTTGAGCCTAATTTGGAGGGATTTTAATTTGCATACGGCTCACCAAGTTGTTGAAGTTTTGACAACTCTTGGTGGAGTTGGTTGGCAGTTTCATGCCTTGTTTGAAGGAGAGGTGGACAACACATATTTTCTTGGAGCCAAAAATTGAATTTGAATTTTGGATGACTTTTCTATAAGTCTCTCTCTTCTTTCATTGTTGGGGTTAGTTCTTGGTTTGAAGATTGTTGTGAGAGCATTACTCAGACTTTGATACTAATTTTCATAATGAGTACTACAAATTTGTGATACAAATACTCCTTATTTATCAATAGAAATTTATTTCCTTCACCTATTTTCTTTGTTGTTTAGTGTTGGTTGTGAGTTGCATGATAAAGTTTTGTGTTATCCTTTATTTTATCAAATTCCTTCAATGCTGGATGTAAAGAATATTATGTCATAGTGCAGGTTAATTTTAGTGATATCTTTCTCTTGCATTTATATTTGTGAAAACATCATTGTTTTCATTTTGTTTAAGCATTAGAATAGTCAGAGGCTTACATAAAATTATTTTTGCAAACATAAATCACTTTGTTGTGAAATTGTTTAACTTTATTGAGTCTTTTATGAGTTTTCTCAGGTTTCGAATCATATCTTTAGTTGGTGTATCACCATTTTCCTAGTTTTTTAGTTTTTGCATTACCTTTCTTACCCTTTTCCTTTGTTAAAACCAGTGTTTTTCAAGAAAAATCCAAGGGGAGCTAGCCCCTTTATCTGGAGGTTCATTTCCCATTACAGGTTACCCACAACTTGGGAATGTCCCCATGTGTCACGGGCTTGCTGAGTTGATAGCTTAGCAAAGGGTGCAAGCTTTAGTGACAACAGTAAGTCCATTAATATTTGAAAGGAAATTAGTTAATATTTAAACCTCAAATCTAGCTATAAAGTTGTTATTCCTATTGACTTTACTTTTTATGACCTATTTTTCATGGGTATATGTTCTTTTCTAAAATTAGGGTAAATAAAATTAATTATAATTAGTTTATTTAATTGGATGAGTCGAATTTAGAAATAGTATTTAAATATATTATAAAAAATATATAGATGGTTAAAATATTCAAAAATAATTTGACATTGAAGAAGACAAAATACTTTTGAATTTTTAACTTATTACTAATATTTATATTGTATATGTCTTGTATATAATATAAAATAAAATACTTATATATTTTTAATATGTCCATTTTGTAAAATTGCTTTTAAATTTTTAACTTATTACTAATATTTTTATTATATGTTAACAAATAACTATGTTTAGTAAATCTTTTCTTAAATATAGCCTTCTTTGTTTCTCTCAATATGACATTCACTTGCCCATTTTCCTATTACCATCTTGACAAATAAACTCTCCACCTTCATACTAAACCAATTTAAATTCCTGAATTACTTTTATATAAAAATTTATTAATATTATTTAGGAAGCACACAAAAAAATGAATTTTAATACACTTATTCCAACAAGTTTTAGTGCACAAAAACAATAAACAAATTTCACAATATCAATAACAAACTCCACCCTTTATATTTTGTTTTTCACATGATATAGTCCTTTATTAGTTTTTGTTGATATAGGTAGGTATACTATTGTATTCGTTAAATTTTTTTTTCAAATAGTTGTTTGGCCAATGAAATTGTATTGTTTAAAATATTTTTATATTTTTCCTATAGTTGGGATTTAAGGCCATATTTTTTGTGTTTGAAAATTATGATTTATCTCTTTTTCTATTGGTTGGAGTAGGTCTATTATTTATTTTCGTTTAAGTAAATTAGGAAAATAGGGGGACATTATATATTATGGCAAATATTTAATCAATGGATGCAAATTGTGTGAGCTTTGTTTCATTTGTTTTGCTTTTCTACGTTCAATACACAACTCTAAATTTCAACTAAAATTAATCAACATATACTAGAAACTTACATTTAAGTTTTACTATTCATTTTACAAATCTTGAATTGCAAATTAGGTGAAAAACATTTTGTAAATCAATTGTTGTAGCTCAACAAACTTTCTGGCATGCAAATGCTTCTAATTTAAATAGGGGACAGAGGACTGTATCAATGCAACTGTATTCATTGTACAAAGTTGCTTAAGTGACTGCCCTTGTCTTGATATCAATACTTTTGTCCTATTGCGACTAGAAGTATTGTTTGTTGTTATAAGGCCTAATTGTACAAATGGGTATAGTGGATGACATGCTATGGAACCAAGATACATGGAATGGTTGAACCCAAGGAGTAGGTTACTATTGCAATAGTGCACTTGTAATTGAGAGATAATAAAAAATTTATCTCTTTTTATATTGGTTGGAGTAGGCTTATTTTTTAATTTTGTAAAACTAAATTAAGAAAATAAGAGAACATTATATATTTTGCAACTATTTAATCATTGTATTTTAGCTGTGGGGTGGTAGGTACTGAAGCAATCAATGCATGTTTAATGCTTTAAATGGTATGAGTGGCACATCAAAAACAATACTCTACTAAATACAAATTGTGTGAGATTTGTAGGTGGGCTTGTCAGTACACAAGTTGTGAATGCATAGGTAATGCATGAGATTTCAGAGAAGCGGTCAAGTTCATTTGTGCTAATTGTCATTTGTTTATTTTTTGTTGAGAAACTTGTGTGTTTCTAGCTCTGGATTCCCCTCTTCCATGTTTGTTAAGTCTGTTGAGCCTTTGAATGCTGGAGGGGCCATAGAGTTTTGTTTGAGCAATTTTTCCAATAACTTAATTTTTGTGGCTAAATCAATAACCATTAGCATTCACTTTATGATAAAACATAGGAAATGCATTAAACATTTTTAGCAAACAAACAACAATGAAAAGTGTCTTAAGGAACATGATACACTGGTGTTAGTGATAGGGACCAATCCCAATATCTAGTAGACTATTGTTGCTATGTAAAGAAAAACTCTTTTAGATATTTGAGCAAGGACTTGTTCGTTGTAGAGGCATACAATGCATTAACTCTAGATTCATTGCTTAGATAGGAACTAGCCTACCAACAAAGCTTGTAAAATTTGGATTTAATGTCTAGATGTTTGCAAAAATTTATCGCTTCGCTCTATTTGGCTTATTTTATTAAAGGAAAATGATTGTGGAGGCATTTGATGCATTAACTATGTGTTCATTGCTTGAGTGACTAGCAACCTATCGACAAAGCTTGCAAAAACTTGTATTTAATGTCTAGATGTTTGCAAAAAATTATCACGTTGGTCACTTTTTTTGTGTCCTTTTATGTTTCATGTTTATGAATAACATACTATATGTCATGGACTATGCTCATTTGTCTAATTTCTCCCTCTAACAAGAATCGTTGCCTGCAATTGGAGTCAAAGGCAAACATCTATATGGCTGCAAATATACTTGATTGCTGAACAAACAACTAGAAGGTCGAATTATTGTATCATTGTTCCCCTTTGTTTCCAATGAATTTTAAGCCTTCCACTATGCCTAAAAATTATGCTTGGGAAAAGTTGTGAAAAACAAAGCAGAAGCGTGGTTCAAGAATCTGACTCACCGAATGGACAAATGAGCATAGTGAATGGCATGCCATGCAATCCATAAACATGAAACTATTTTTCGCCCAAAAGCAAGTTATTGTTGTAATTATTGAATTCTCTTTTCGAATAGTTGCTTCGCCAATCAAATTGTATTGTTTAAAATATTTTTGTCTTTTTCCTATACTTGGAATCTAAGGACATAATTTTGGTGTTTGAAAATTATGTTTTATTTCTTTTTCTATTGGTCAGAGTACATCCATTATTCATTTTTGTTCAAGTAAATTAGGAAAATAGGAGGACATTATATATAGATTATAAAATTTGATTCACTAGCAAGGCTTGCATATCAAGTGCATCGAGCACATTTCGGCAATAGAGCTCACACAGTTTGCATTTAATTCTTCAATATTTGGTAGATTTTATTATGTGCTTGTGTGTGTCATGTTTATGAATAGCATGTTATATGTCATAAACTATGCTCATTTGCCTAAATTGTGCCTGTAATAGGAACCATTGCTTGCAATTGAAGTAAGGAACAAAGATCTATATTGATGCGCATAGACTTAGTTCTTCAACAAGAAGCTATAAGGTCAAATTCTTGTATCATTCTCCTCCTTTGTTTCCAATCAATTTTAATTCTTCCAATGTGTCTAAGAATTATGTACTAGAAGAATTGTGAACAATAAAGGAGAACGTTGGTTCAAGAATCTGACTTCCCAAATAGACAAATGAGCATAGTGAATGACATGCCATATAATTCATAAACATGAAACTATTATTTTCCCAAAAGAATGTTACTTTTGCAATCAGAGATAGGAATAACTGCAATCATGGGATATGCATAATTTATTAAAACGAAAATCAATAATGGACCTAGTGCATTAATCATGCATTTACTGCTATAATGCCAACCAACCCGCTGCCAAAACTTGTGCAATTTGCATCTAGTGATTAAATATTTGCCAAAATATATAATGTCCTATTTTCCTAATTTACTTGAACAAAAATGAATAGTGGACCTGCTCCAGCCAAGGTATTCAATTTTCCCTTTTGTAATTCTCATATGTCCATTATGCCTACAATATTTTTTGTTGTTGTAAGACCTAATTGTACAAATGGGTATAGTGGATGACATATGCTATGTAACCAAGATACATGGAACAATTAAAGCCAAGGAGTAGGTTGTTATTGCAATGATTTCATTTGCAATTGAAAGAATAAATAATTTATCTCCTTTTCTATTGGTTGGAGTAGGCCTTTTATTCATTTTTGTTAAAGTAAATTAGGAGAATAGGAGGACACTATTATTGAAGCAGACAATGCATGTTTAATATATTAAATGATATGACTGGTGGATCATAAACAATAGTCTATTAAATGTAGATTGTGCAAGATAATATGTTATTCATAAACATGAAACACAAAAGCACATGATAAACATGAAACACAAAAGCATGTGATAAAATTTGCAAAAAAATAGACCAACACAATAATTTTTTCAAACATTTAGGAATTAAATACAAATTTTGCAAGCTTTGCTAATAGGCTCATCGCTACTCAACCAATGAATACATATTTAATGCATTGAATGCCTCCACAGTTGACAAGAGCTTGCTCAAAGCATTCAGTTTTCCCTATGATAATTCTTGTTTGTTGCAATACTCACCTACTCCTTCGCTTTCAATGTTCCATGTTTATGGGTTGTATACCATATGTTATCTAATGTACCCATTTGTTCCCTTAGCCCTTGTAACAACAAGCAATAATTCTAGTTATCAAGTATCATAAACAAACAAATGAGCTGCTCACCAGTACTGCACTGTTCCTAGTATAAAGAACATTGAAGAGGGGAACCCAAAGCTAAAAAACACAAGCTTGTCAACAAAAAATAAACAAAGAGAATAAGCACAAATAAAACCCAACACTCGCCTCAGATTTCATGAATTAACTATGCATTCACTGCTTGTGTACCCATCAACTGTCTAACACATCTCGCAAAGTTTGCATTTAATGCATTAAACATGTATTCATTGCTTCAGTACCCACCAACCCACCACCAAAGCTTGCATAATTTGAATCCGTTGATTAAATATTTCACATAATATATAATGTCCCCCTATTTTCCTAATTTACTTAAACGAAAAAATGAAAAATAGACCTACTCCAACCAATAGAAAAAGAGATAACTCATAATTTTCAAACACAAAAAATATGTCCTTAAATCTCAACTATAGGAAAAAGGAAAAACATTTTAAACAATGCAATTTCATTGACCAAGCAACTATTTGAAAATAAAATTAAACAATTGCAATAGTAACTTGATTTTGGCAAGCAATACTTCTAGTTGCAGTGGCATAGAGGCATTGATATCAAGATAAGGGAAAAAAACATTTACTTCTTTTAGAAGGTCTTATTAGAAATCTGGAAACAATTTTCCCTCTTTCCTAAAAAAAAGCAACATAACTAACAAGAAAAAGCTCCACTAGTTAATTAAAACTTTATTCCAAGGGCTATCAGCCTATTTAATAACAAACTACAAAATTTAGTGAGCTATAACAATTTATTTACAAAATATTATTCCCAAGATTTGCAGATCATACTCTAATGCATCAACCAATGGACAAATTTGTTTCAAGTCAATATTCTCATATATTTGCATGTAACTTGTCCACATGTACAAGATGTGTAGGATGTGGAAGCATAAACAAGCATTCTTGTTTACATTTTTTAGCATTGTAACCTTATTCTAAAAGAGTATTGTTTTATCAACTATTGGGATTGCTCCCTTTCATTAACATAAGCATATTATGTTCCTCAAGGAAATTTTGGATGTCATTGTAGTTTAAGATGTTAACATTGTAGGCAATATATGCACATGTCTATTCAATGAGAAAATGTCCTAACTACTAAACCTAACTTGGAAATCCTACGAAAGTGGGTTACTGCTACAATCTTCTTCTTTGCAATTGAAACATAACAAACAAAGCGTTGCTTTGCTAAAAATGTTGACTGCATCTCCCAAGTTTTGTTATAAAGTGGATGCTACTGCTTGCTGATTTACACACAAAAACTAAGTTACTAGAAAACTTGCTCAAACAAAACTCAATCAAGTATCAACTGAATCTTTGTATAATTTGCATTTGATGCTTAAATATTTGTCAAACTTTATTATATGTTTCTATTTTTCCCGCGTTTATTTTATCCATCCTTTTAATTCAAACTATAGTAATAAAACCATATATATTCCCTTTCATTTAAATTATTGAATTTGATCAGCCAACTAAACCTATCAAGTGCAAAGAAAATGATTGCAATAGTATTGGTCTAGCATTTATTGAATTCATTGAGCATTGATTGCTTTATGTTTATGAATAACATATAACATGTCATCCACTATGCTCATTTGTCTGATATGTCCCTATATCAGGAACCATTGTTTACAATTTCAGTGGAAGACAAACATCTACATTGGCACAAATATAGTCGATTGTTGAACAAGAAAATGCAAGGTGAGATTCTTGGATCATTGTTCTTCTTTGTTTGCAATGAAACAATTTAATGTCTATGCAAAATATCACCTTTGTTGTACTACACTTATGTGTAGAGTACTAAAGATTTAGCCAATCTAATACTTTATGCAATCTCAATGGAGACAAGATATCAGTATAGAAATGATAAACGTTGATAAGTATGAATATGCAAGGTGCTCACAAGTTTGCAACATAGACAATGTACTTAAAAATAAGGGGCTTTGTAGAGTAGGCACATTTAAGTATAATATTGGAGACTATTTGTTTGATTCGTTACTAGTACTGCTAAGCAATTAGTGTACATTAGTCGAAATATGAAATGGAAAAGTAGATTATTTTATAAGTTGTCTAGCAAAAGTAGATAAAGATGCAATTAAATCATACAACATTGAACTAGACCTTGAAACCTTGTATAGACTGCACAAAGTGCATGATCTTGATACATATCTACACAGAATGTGCTTTCCCGCGAAGCCAGGCATGGGCAACAATGAAATCGACTTATGGGGAGATGTGTTTTGTATTCAATGGCTATCCAAATGCTTGAATATATAAATATGTGTTTGGAAAACGACACTAGGGAGAAAGTAATTGCACTTTAACAAACTAGCCAATTTGCCAGCATATTCTATACCGTTCCATGATGCAAACCCTCAAAAAAGGCATTTTGAACCTTATGTATAGTACTATAGACATAGATAAGCATATATCGGTAATACATTCTCCAATGCATTCTGCAATACTATATCACTACTTTGCAGAGAAATGATGGATCCAACAAAAAGGCCAACACAAAAAATGCAAGACATGGAAGAAGACACAAGAAAACGGTAAACAATTTATTCTATTTCCCTATCATATGCATTTTTGCATTGTCCAAATATAAGATTTACATTTTCCTCCATTCTTCCAAAAACAAAAGTCAAAAAGACCATATCAATTGACGACTTAAATGCAAAAAAAATTGGTGACACATTCCAAGGAGGCGTCCTTGTTGTCTACAAAGCAACATTGGACAAAGTCAACAAAACACATGAGGTACTGTGTGCAGATCTCACAGACCTCAAAGCAAAAATGACAATTACACTGAATATCAATGGAAACCTTGTGCAAGAACATCAACACAAAATAGTTTCAGGTTTGGGAGTTTCAATATCAGGCTTCCAAATTGCGCATAGAACAAATTATGATAGAGGGGACTATGATTGCATACTGATATTGACAGAGACAAGCACAGTTGAAAGCATGCCTCGCTTTTATGAAGACTACTACTTCATTCAAGATACAACTATCAACCAGCTACTAGCGGCCACAAATCAGTATCCAATTGGAACAATAGGTGCTTTGGTTGTTGGCGCTAAGAAAGTAGGCAACCAATATGCAATTGATATCAAAGATGGCATAGCAGAATCTGACAAATCACAGGTACAAATGTCTCCCTAGCATATGCCACTAATCCATTTTAACCCTTTTTATAGCATTGTGGTCTCTACTAAAAAAAATTGTAACAAAAACTAGCATCCTCATTGCCACGTAGCTGCAACTATGTACGTCTCATGAACAACAATACTTGCAAATAGAGGAACAACTACACAGGAACAAAACTCCAACATTTATTTTCAAGAATATCCTAAAAAGCACAAATCAAAAGAACTCGTTCCACATGGGTCGATCAACATTTATTTGCAAATTGAATAACAAATGAACAATGGACAAGTAACTGCTTTGAGACAATCATCATTTACGATGACTTTTTAAATATCTTATCGCTCTCTCATTTAAATTTTTTGAAATTGCCCCTTTTAACAATCTACGTTCGCATGTTTCAGGTTTTAGGCACATTAAAAGCAACAAACACACTTTCAAATCCATTTGAAGCTTTTTGCCCAATTTGCAATTATAAATTCAACACTTACAACATGCTCCAATAGGAAAGCACTCATTGCAACCAATGTGACAACGAAGTGAGTTACATATACTCACTTCATCTTGAAACTATCATCATAAAAAATGACAAACAAACAACCCATTGTTTAGTTCAAAACCATGTCATCTAACAACTTTTGCCTACTCTTCAGAACATGAAATATGAAGACTACATCAAGGACAAATCAACAGTTATATTTGCACTATGGGACTTCATCACCAAAGGCCATTTCAGCCTCAATCAAAACATTGTCATTACATATGCTATTTACCTTAATGAATGAACATCATATGCTATAGCAAGGTACAAAACAATACTGATACAAATACTTTTTTCTCTTCAATTTCCAAAGTATGTTTAAAATTATATAAAAATATTGCTCTTGTACTAATCATAATAATGACATTGTAGGTGACAAAGAAACAAAAGCAAGTGCAGAGCTACCTGCACTTTTGTTTTTCTTATGCTTATGTTCCTAATTGTTTGGCCTATATCACTACATTTCATGTTTTATGGATTAAAACTTCTTGCCACTCTCATTTTATAGTTGACATATTTTTCCTTTTTATTTTAGACAATACTTAATTTTCTCACGTTCCCCTTAAAATAGATTAAAATCCAATATTATAGCTTTTAAGTATGCTATATGTTAGAAACATAAAACATGCATGTTTTTAATGGGCAAGTTACTATTGCAATTATTGAATTTGAATTTCAAATACTTGGTTGGCCAATCAAATTCAATAGTTTAAAATATTTTTCTACTTTCCTATAGTTCCAAATTTAAGCATGTATTTTTCATGTCTCTAATTTATTATTTATATCTTTTCTTATCACATGGAGTAGATGTCCTACTCTTCTTTGTTTAAATAAAGAAGAAAAATAGAAACATATTATAAAGTTTGTCAAATATTTAACCATTAAATGCAAATTGTACAAAGATTAACTTGATACTTGATTGATTTTTGTTTCAGCTATTTTCCCACTAACTTAGTTTTTGTGGGTAAATCACTAAGCAACATCATCCACTTTATAACAAAACATAGGGAATGCAATGAACTTTTTGAGCAGACCAACAACACCCAAAATTTCCTTCAGAAACATGATATGTTGGTGTTACTCAAAGGGACCAATCCTAAACATGAAGGCTTGTGTATGTTCCAACGTCCTACACACATCATATAAGCGAGCCAAGTACATGAATGGTGAGAATAGTAAAGTTGTCACATGTAAACATGTGACAACATTGACTCGACTTTGCCTCACCGAGGAAATGGGTACAGTACATGATATATGCTATGTAACCAATAAAAATGGAACAGTTGAAGCCAAGCAGTAGGTTAAATGAAAATTGTGTAGGCTATCTCCTTAGGCTAATTGTCACGTATAGATTTTATTGATTATTTAAATGCAATTAGTAATCATGATATTGTTATTTGAATTGAAGTTAAATTGAAATGAAATTGAATTTGAAATTGAAATGCAATTACAATGATTTGAAATGCATTTTTATTTAAAATTGGGGTTTGTCATTGCTGATGAAAACTCGAGTGCAAGTGAACACAGAAACAGGTGAGCGTGATTGAAGGCGAGAACATCGATCAGGTAGAGTCGTTTTTAGTCATTAGACGTTTATGAGGATGATGGAATCACACACACTCACTTAGTTGATATTTTAATGCATTTTTTTTTTGTGATTATTGTGTTTGCAAATTTAAAATTGAGTTTAATTGATTTCTCCAAAATGTGAAAAAAATATGTTGCTTTAAATGACGATTTTATTATTTTGAGAGAAAATGGATCTTATTTAAATAACTGAATTATTTATGTCAATATTTTATCATTGTTTAATAATAATGATGCTTTTATTTTGAAATTAATGGAATAGATTTTTATTACGAAATTTATTAAAATGTAATAAATAGAGTGTTATAAAATTAATAGTTTTTATTTCTCATTTGAAAATTATGAAAGAGAAAAGATTTAGATGAATAAATTAAACAAAGATCTAAAATTGAGTTATTGAAAACAAATTGGAAAACAAATCATGTGCAAATTGAAATTGATTTCAAACAAGTAGTTGAACAGATTGAAGAAAATATCTTCAATAACTTGGAGTTTAAAAATTTGAACTGGAGATCAACCTCAAATTGTGGATCTAATTTCTTGATAACTCCACCAATGCATGAGAAAAAGAGCAGTCAAAAAAAGAAAATGGGAATTGGAGAGAACGGTGGATCAAAAAAACCCGTTTTTGATTTCTAAGGAGAAAAGAGACACAAAATTATGGATCTTGACAAGGAATTTGTTTGATTTTGTGAAGGCAGAGGGAGATTGATTTCCTTTTGAATTTTCTTACTGCTCACACACTCCATGCGGCCAGAGCAGAGAAGGGAGACTTGAATTCAAGTTATTGCTTATGTTGGACACACATCTCATTCCCATTAGGCACGGCCAGGAAGGAGAAGGTGCGTAGGGATAAGATTTTTTTTATCTCCATTGCTGATTTCCCCCCTACTCACCACACGCATGGGAAGAGAAAGGCACATGCTTGGAGGGAAGGTAAAGCAGAGGAAAATAAGACAACTATAGGGCACACAAAAAGGCACAAATTCCCCTCCTTTTCATCACACGCAGCTACAGAGAATTCTTTCTCCCCCACTCACCACACGCAACCTGTAGAGGAGAGGCTTGGCGCACAGAAAGAGAGGAGGTTGTTGTCTGCAACCAAAAAGACCGTCCACCCACCCCACGTACAATGAAGAAGGGGTGTGCAAGAAAAGGGAAGAGGCATCAAATAAATAAAAAACATAAATATATCTCTATCTCACACAAGCAACAAATAAGATAAGGCAACAAGAAGAATATAGAAAGGAAATTAAGGGAAGAGAAGAAGAAGATTAGACAGAGCAGCTACAAAAGATCTGACAGAGGAAGCAATAATCAATTTGCAGAATTACCAAGTAAAAATTGAAAACCAATTTACAAATTTTGTAGAAGTGTTAAAAAATTTCTTCTCTAAATCTTGTATTTAGTTTAGAATTCAAAAGAGAATCTCTATTTTATTAATTTAGAAAAGAATAATCTCCAGATTTTGATTGTAAATCTATTAAAATATCATTGTTCCATTACATTCTGTAGAAACTTTCAAACAATCAAACTGTAATTTTTCCAGGAAACATTGAAATTAGAAACATAAAATTGTAGGCAAAATAGGATTAGAAAACAATGAAAAACAACTAAATTATAAATTTAGGAGAGAAATTCAAACTTGGAAAAAAAAAATTTAGACAGAAAAATTTATTTTAAATCAAACTTGAAAAGAATTCAAAATAGAATAGATTTTGATGAAATATCTTTTAAATTTTTAAATATGATTTCAAAATAGAAGATAAAATCAGTAAATTTTGCAATTAAAAACTCAATCATTCAAAACAGAAACAGAAACAATTTATTTAAATTTTGTTAATGAAAAAGTGTTTATTCATTTTCTGAAAGTATTCAAAACAGAAAATAAATCAATTAAGTTAAAATTACGACTTACTTGGAAGCAAAATGAACTAGAACATGATTAAATAGAGGAGTAAATAGAACAAAAGAACGCGTGCTCTTTTATGACTATTTTAAAATATGTACTTAATTTACATACTGGAGATAAACCTTATTTTTATTTAATTTATTCAGTTAAAATACTAAATTAATGATATTTATGTTTTAAAACGATGAAAAGAACAACATTTAAACTGTTTTTGCTTCAAACAAGATTTTTGTTGATTGTTTTTGGAAGATTGTATTTGATTGATTGGAACCATGCATGCTTGATAAATGAAAGTGCATATCATGTTTTTGGGAAAGTTATCTTCCGGAACGGATGTCGAATATGGGTTATTAGAGAGTGTAGTTTTGCTTTTCCAAAACTGCTTTATTTGTCGTGCATGACATTTTACTTGGCCAAGTAACTTAAGGACCATTGAAATAGATGGAATTAATGAACTCTCTACCATATCCTAGTATCAAACTTGCTTGTTTCTTAAATGAATTAGAAAAATGAAAATGTTTGTGGTTTTACTAGTTATACTAGGCACGCACTAGATTCCATCTTGCTTGTCGACTGTTTTTTTGCTAAGCGATCCGTGGAGGGTCGAGTATTTCTTGAATGACTAAGGAATTCTGGGGAAGCGTAAGCTTTGAGGTTGGGCAGAAAAAGCGCCTGATCCTTGTTCTCGTCTTCATTATTGAAGAAATGCAATTGGATTGAAGATCAAAGAATGTCATCTTCATTTATGTTTTATGTATTCTTGAATTATGTATTGAAGAGCTTAAGATGATTGAATTCCTAAGTCTCGAATTGTAACTTATATTACAACTTCTTTTGTATTATTATCAATGTCGTGTATTATGACACGTTTATGTATTTAAATTGGAATTGTATATTGAATCTATCTTATCGACTTTAAGTCGTTTTTGGAATCGACTAGTTTTTTTTTATGATGTCTAAATGAATGAAGTGTCATCCTTATTTTGAATATAAATGAAATTATTTAAAGTTTTGTCGATGTTTGATTTAAAGAGTTTCGCTCTTTACACTAATGCATTCTACAACGGTAAATGCATTGTCCAATTTCCCAAGTAAAGCAATGTTTTTCTAGACTCAAGTCACAATGCTACATATGTGTAAATATGAAAGCTTCCTCCTAACTATATTTTCTTGAAACAAATTTGTTCGTTGTTTGATGCAATCACTGTTATGGATCACTAAACTTTCTAGTTTGTTATTAAATAGGATCATAGCCCTTACAATAAAGTTTTTATTAACTAGTGGAGCTTCTTTCCGACAGTTTTGTTGCCTATTTTTACAAACACAAAAAAATTCTTCACAGTTTCCTAATCAGACTTTCAAGCAGCAGTGAGTGCTTCTAATTCAAGCACATCGAAGATGACCCTATCAGTACAACTGTATTCATTCTACAAACTCAGTTAACTGGCTTCCCTTGTCCTCAAATCAGTACTTTTGTCCTCCTTCAACTACAAGTATAGCTTAATGTTATAACGCCTTCATATTTGCCAAATTCTCATGTATTTATCTTTTGCAAATTTGTTTGAAACAAATTCATAATTATAGCCACTCCAAGGAATAGGTAATGTACAATCTGATTAATGTACTAAGCAAAACATTGCATGTGAATTGCATATCACATGGTATTGTAGCTTGCTTGTTGGCATAAATTAGACAAATTCAAACAATTGGCATAATTTTTACACATTCGAAGAATCAAACTTCATTGCAAACAAAAGAGAAAAAACATCTGAAATTTTGACCTTGCAATCTTCTCTTCAAGAATCAAGTATATTTGCAGTTGTGTAGGTCTTTGTCTCCACTCCAATTCCAAAAAATGGTTCTTGTTACAAGGGCAATTTGAACAAACAACCACAGTCGATAATAAATAATATGGTATTCATAAACATGAAACACAAAAGCACATGACAAAATTAACAATAAAATGCAAATTGACTCATCCTTTTGACGATATACACTTCATATGCCTGGATTTTTGCTCAAAGGCAAGTTTTTGTTGTAATCAATCCATAGTCACTGCATTTCGTGCATTTATAATTAACAAGACCTTGCCCAAAGCATTCAGTTTTTCATATCTAACCTCCTTCTCCGCTTCTACTGTTTCATGTTTATGATATACATAACATATGTCATCTACAGTTAGTTTGCTAGGACTTCTAAGTTAGGTTGAATCGATCCATAATCAATGCATTTCATGCATTCATAGTTAACAAGACCTTGCCCAAAATATCTAATTTTCCATATGTAGCTTGCTTGTTGGCTTTTATTATTTCATGTTTATGACATACATAACATATGTCATGTATTGTTATTTTGGTAGGATTTCTAAGTTAGGTTTTCTAAACAGTACAGTAATAGCCATCTCCATTTGTTTTACCAAATACTGAGAGTTCTTGTACATTGACTCTTTCATACTCTACAAAGCAATAACAACTTACTTGTATGGCATTCTGCAATATTTGGTTCTTCTACAAATGTCCTTTGCCTTTGAAACAATAATACACTTCTCTCTGCCTCTATGTTCTTCACATAATTTCTAGATCATATTCTAATACATTAATCAAGCAACAAATTTCTTTCAAGTCTATATTCTCACACGTTTACATGTAACACCCTTGCCATTCTCACTATCCATGCATTCAGTCGACATTTGGAAGATATGCCATTAACACACTACGAGATATTGGGATTGCTTGATACCACTAGCCTCGACATATTGTGTTTCTCAAGGCACTTTTCTATATCGTTTCCCTTCCTTAATGCATCACTTTAACAGTTTGATAACAATTATTTTTAGCGAGACTTTTCAATGATGTAAGTGGATTAATATTTGAAAGGAAATTAATTAATATTTAAACCTCTAGTCTAGCTATAAAGCTCTTATTCCTATTGACTTTAACTTTTATGGGTTATTTTGCATGGGCATATTTTCTTTTCTAAATTTAGGGTAAATAAAATTAATTATAATTAGATTATTTAACTGAATGAATTGAATTTAGAAATAGTATTTAAATATATTAAAATATTTAACTATATGGGAGTAGGAATATATTCTATTGTACCTTGTACTCAATGAGTATATTCTATTGTACCATATCCACCAATTATATAATCAACGTCTATACAGATATTCACAAATATTACTATTATTTGAACACAATAATATGACATCAAAGAAGATAAAATACTCTTAAACTTGTAACTTATTACTAATATTTATATTTTATATGTCTTCTATATAAAATAAAATAAAATGTCTTACATATCTAGTCAAAACGAATTATATGTTTAGTAAAAAAAATTTCAAGACCGACCTTTGTTTCTAACAATATGACATTCACTTTGCCCACTTCCCTAATACTACCTTAACAAATAAACACTCCACCTTCATTCTAAACCAATTTAAATTCCTTAAATTACTTTTATATAAAAAATTATTAATATTTTTTAACAAACACAAAAAAAAAAAGAATTTTAATATACACTCGGTTTTACAGCACAAAAATCAAAAATGAATTTCACATTATCAATAACATACTCCAACCTCTATATTTTGTGTCACATGATATAGTCTTCTATTTCATTTGTTCTATTTTTCCACATTTAATACAAAACTCTACATTTCAACCAGAATTAATCAACATATACTAAAAACTTACATTTAAGTTTTATTACTCATTTCACAAATCTTCAACCATATTTTCCTTTCCCCTACCAACCTGAAAACTCCTTAGGGTGGGGTCCCATGGGGGAGCTTCAGGGTCTACTTTTAAGGAGCAAGATGTCTCATTAAGTAAAAAAAACTGCTACAGGATTAACTGGAATATTTTCCTAAAGAATAGCAGCTCCTACCTTTTAGGATTGCAGATTTGAGGGGGTGAAAATGGGGTGGAGCTGGAGATTTCCCCTACGGTTTAAGCAATTTATCTTCCATTTGTCAATCATCTCAACTTTTAGATTCCCGTCAAAAAACAATTGGAAGGAAAATGTTGAGTATTTATTTGAGAACAGTGTGTGCAGCAACAACTAAGTTCATGGGATCACCAGCGCCCTTAAATTTGGAGCTTAATATTTTTGGTTGAACTGCACTACTAAGTTCATGGGACCACTAGCTTTAAAAAGTTCCTAAAAATTCTTAGCATCACCCACTGAAACTTTTCAGGAGGCCCCCCTCCATGGGACCCCACCCTTACTTGACAGTAGGAACTCGACACACTGCTTCACTTGTTTCAATTGATTACAAACTAGATTTAAAAAAATTTATGATATGCAATGTGCCACATATCATATCATGGAGTCATATATTGCAGCTATATATAAACTGTTTAATTGGGTTTATATATATATACTCTGTTTAACTGGGTTTTTTTATGACGTGCAGTGGGAGGTACCATGGAGTCATATATTGCAATGAGGTATCATCTTGGATCACGAAGCGACCTCCAACAATACCTAGATTCTCCCTGGCAGCATCGTCAAAGTTAAATTTGGTGGAGCCCTCGAAGCGAGGAAACCGTAACTCGCAGGCTCACTACCTCTTGATCTTTATGTGTTCTTCTATTATGCTTGCCATTTATCCCTTGAAAATAAGTGCAAAAAACAAAACTACCTAATCATTTTTGAGATTTTGACAAAGCTAACGTCAAAGGAAGGCATTAAGATCGATTGGCAAACAAACATTTATATTTACTTGATACAAATTAATCACCATTTTTAGAAATTTAATAATATAAGCCACAGACGTTAATTAAGAAAAACTCAGAAACCTTAAGCCTGAATTTCACAAGTTTTCAAACTAAATTGATGCAGAGAAGGGATTGAAATCTCAATAAGCTTTAATCATACATTTTTCCCAATTGCATACGAAAAGAAATTGAAGCACGGAACGGCTACAAAATATGCAGACTTGAGTGCAAGAAACAACGAATAATCTCCATGTCCCCTTCTTATAACAAACATAAACCTCAAGAAAACTAGAAACAAGCAATCAATACGCCCTTTTAAGATAAAAATGAGCAATACAATTTCAACCGACTGATATGGAATTAAAAAATATAGTTTACTACATATTTGACCCTATAAAACCCCCTTATTTGGCTTCAAAATGCTGTTAAAAACCTCGAGAATCTAAGTGGTAAAATTTGGCTTCCAACCAAAGCTTTGTTCGTATGTAAGGATAGGTGAAAATGAACAAGATGAGGAACAAAACATAAAGAAGGAAGACAAGGCTGGCTCTCAGTGTTGGCTACCTTGGCTTTAAATGCAAAGGTTTGTACTACTTCAGCTCACATTACTCTAATATTTCTACATTTTATATCAATAATCCCCTTTGCACTTTCAAAACATCTAACATAATTCAAGTATGCTATAATTTAGTTACTTTTTATATTTTACAACCTAGTTAAAGTTAGGAAACCGCCTCCACCCCACCCAATATTATTGAACAACTTATCATGCAACTCTAGCAACCAGTCCATTTCACACTTTAATTGAATGAAATGCATCCTAGTGTGGGCTTGACAACATAAAGTCACTTCAAAATATTTAAACTTCCACGGTGGGCAAGGTACATTACCATGACCATCTATCATCAATATTTGAAAATGGGTTTTTTACAATCTATGAAATTAGTGTAAAAAGTCTATACAATTTTACAATCAGATTTTCAAATCACACTCCATGGTCTATCATCAAGATGAAGAGACAAAATGATAAAAGGTGTTGCAGAGAAATCACCTATAAAAACACAACATGCCAAATGATGAGCGGATGGAAGGAAACCAAAGCAAATAGATGATAACCAATTAAGAGAGAATGTGGGAATATAAAAAGAAAAGTCAAAGAATAAGAAATGTTGTAAAACATGACATGATGGGGAAATAAAGAGAAAAAAATATCTATTATGCAAATAATACACTAGAACAAAATGTAAAAAGAAATAAAGGAGACATAAACCAACAAAACCAAGATTAAAAGCTCAGAGGATTTGTTATGAGATTTATGTTTTTAGTTTAGTATATCATATATGCATAATAGATGATTTCTTCTCTTATTTCCTCTTTATATCATTTTTTACAACATTTCCCATTCTTTTAATGTTTTTTACCTACCCACGCTCTCTCTTAATTGGTTATCATTTCTTTGCTTTGGTTTCTATTGTTCCATCCCTCTTTTGGCATCTTGTGTTTATATGTGGCTTATCGCAACCCTCTTTATCATTCTCTTTTCATAATGATGGATCACAAAGTGTGATCCAAAAATTGATGGTAAAATTGCAAGCAGACAGTTTTTTCCATCTACCACCATTTTTTTGGTTTCTTTTATAGAAGTTTTGTGTACCCAAATCATTTTTGCAACCCAACTTGGTAGCACAAAGTCTAAGTTGATACCTCTTCAGCTAAGAGTTAAGGATTGAAAGGTACCCATTATGTCAAAGTCACCCAAGGCATTATCCTGAGGGATGAGGTCAAGGGCCTTATACTCAGCAAGATTTGATCCCTAGTGGGCTAGTTCATAATCATTCAACTTCACCAATAGGCCAAAGGCCCTTTGACATCTATCACCATTCACAATAAACCTTGTTGCACAATTCACCTATGCACTTACCATTTATGCAGTTAAATCTCAACTTCATAAACTATGTTGGACAGATAATGGGTGCAAGAATACCAAATAGCTGTCTAAATTAAACTGTTAAGATTTTATCAGAAGACCAATGAAATCAAACTCAAATATCAAATGATAATCAAAAACAAATTTTAAGAACCATATTCAACGAAGACCAAAAGCAAATTTACCTGATGGTGTAAAGATGCAAAAACTTCTATCAAGATCTTTATGAAATGTTGATGTTATAGCAGCTTAGGGCTACACTTCCATTGCACACGCTTCAAGGAGAAAGCATAAATTAAATGATAGCCTTCCGGCTATTTGCTGGGTTTTTCTCCCTCGAGAGGAGGGTTTTCCCAGGGTATCTTGTTGTGTTTATTATCTTATGTGTTGCAATATTTTAAGTACTTTCAGTTATATGATCTTATCTAAGAAACACTAACATGGTATTAGAGCGGGTTTGAAAAAGATCGTGATCAGATTTAGTTTGAAGCACTCACTCTAATCTTTTTTAGTCTATCTCCTAATTCAAATTTCAAGATGGTGAATGGTCTGAAAATCGAGGATAGACTCGAAGGAGTTTTGAACTACACATCATGGAGGTTCAGGATCATGCTCACATTGGAAGAGAATGATTTGGCTGAGTTTGTGAAAACAAAAGTTCCCAAACCTGGGGAGGAAGAAGAGAAGTTGCAATGGAGGAAGAAAGATACTAGGGCAAAGAAAGTGTTGGTTGATTCTGTCAAGGATCATATTGTACCGATTGTCTTCAAGTTGGATACAACAAGAGAGATGTTTACAACTTTGGAAGAGATGTATGAAATCAACAACACCAGTTGAGCACTTGCACTGAAGCAACAACTTCATCAGGTGAAAATGGCAAAAGGAGAATCTGTAATAACTTACTTCATGAGG
This sequence comes from Sequoiadendron giganteum, assembly GCA_007115665.2. NCBI lineage: Eukaryota > Viridiplantae > Streptophyta > Pinopsida > Cupressales > Cupressaceae > Sequoiadendron > Sequoiadendron giganteum. The sequence goes on along the minus strand of CM021104.1, from coordinate 232,903,737 downwards.
ATTTCAGAGATAAGAGATCAGCTCTCCACAATTGGTCATATGATTGATGACAAAGACTTGACTATGCTTGCTCTCAATGGTCTTCCGCTTTCATGGGAGTTGTTTATTCAAGGAATCAGTGCAAGATCTAAACTTCCCAAGTTTGATCGATTGAGAATTGACTGCATTCAAGAGGAGTCAAGGCTAATGGCTAGGGGCATTGGTCAAAGTTCAAAGAATGAAGAAATACATGTTCTTGCCTCTCATTCGTCGAAGAAAGGAAAAGGCTTTAAGAAAGGGCTCTTCAAGAGGAATCGAGAAAATGGAAATGATGGTGCTCCTGCCTTCAAAAGGAAACGAGACTTGTCCAAGATTCAATGCTTTCAGTGTGACAAGTATGGCCACTTTGTGAAAGAATGTCCTCTCAAACCTAAGCAGCAGGTTGCCACTGCAAGTGTTGAGGAAGTGGCCCCACAGAAGGACTCGAGTGATTATTTGTTCTATTCAGCCCTGTCAAGCAATGTATCCACCGATGACAACACTTGGCTGATTGATAGTGGTGCCTCTTGGCACATCACCGGATTCAGGGGCATCTATCAAACCTGGTAGAGAATGACTCTAGTGAACAAGTTGTTATTGGAGACGATGCTAGGTATTCTGTGAAAGGAGTTGGGAACTCCTCTCTTCACTTGGATTCTGGCATAACGTTGGAATTGAATGATGTTCTATTTGTTCCAGGCATAAAGAGGAATCTTGTCTCCATTTCAGCTTTAGAAGACAAGGGTTATCAAGTTGCATTTTCTAAAGGCAAAGTTCTTATATGAGCAAAGAACTCCAACTTTAAAACTGCTCGGGTAATTGGAGTTAGACATGAATGTCTCTACAGGCTATGCACTCGTCCCCTTCAAGCTCTTGTGCATAACTCTTCCAGCATATGTGATCTTTGGTATCGAAGATTGGCCCACATTCACTTTTGAGCATTACCTATTATGGAGAAGATGGTCACCGGTCTTCTAAAATTCAACCAGGAACATGAAGGTACATGCAAAGGATGCGCCCTAGGCAAGAATACAAAAGGTACGTTTTATTCTAGTGAAAGTAGGTCTAAATGTATTCTTGATCTCATTCATTTTGATTCATGTGGTCCAATGTCTATTGCATCTTCTAGTGGTTTTTTGTATTACATTATTTTTATTGATGATTACTCTAGAAAGACTTGGATTTATTTCTTGAGATCTAAAGAATCTGAAGAAGTATTAGAAAGATTCAAAGAATTCAAAGCACAGGTTGAAAATCTGTCTGGAAAAAAAGATCAAGGTTTTGAGATCCTATAATGGTGGAGAATACACCTCTAACACATTTCGTGATTTTTGTATTGAAGCAGGGATTAAGAGGGAGTTCGGTGTTCCCTATAATCCACAACAAAATGGTATTGTTGAAAGGAAAAACAGGTCTATTGTGGAAGCGGTCAAAGCTATGATTCATGATCAAGATCTGCAAATCTCTCTCTAGGCTGAGGCATCTAGGACAACCGTCTATGTTCAGAACAGGAGTCCCCACAGGATCTTGGAGAATAAAACTCTTGAAGAAGCATTCTCAGGGGTGAAACCAGAAGTTAGTCATTTGAGGATCTTTGGTTCATATTCCAAAGGAAAAGATAACAAAGTTAGAACCTTCTAGGAAGAAAGGAAATCTGGTGGGCTACAGTGAGACATCGAAAGCCTACAAAATCTACATTCCAAGTCAGAAGTCTATTGAGATTAGTAGAGATGTCACATTTGAGGAAGATGTTGCTTTCAGAAGATCCAAGGGCACTCCTATGGAGATCGATGAACAAGAACCTCCTCAAGATATGGAAGTTGACCATATTCCAGAGAACCTGAAGGAGGCTCCAGAACCTAAAGAAGATGATGATCCAGTTGAACCCTTGGATCCTAATGATGGGCCTTTAGATATTATGATTGGAAAGAAAAGGCCTCTTTGGGCTCGTAGGACAATGCAGGAGGCAGAAAGTTTTGCAACCCCAAGAGGAGCTTTCAGAGAAAGCAAGAGACCTCATAAGTTCTCTAGTTATGTTGCCTTGATGGGTCAGATTATTGAGTCAGAGCCTTCAAACGTCAAAGAAGCTTCTAGTCAACAAGTATGGAAAGATGCCATGACTGAGGAGTATTAGTCCATACTTAAGAACGATGTTTGGGATATAGTTCCTAGACCCAAAGGCAAATCTGTGGTGTCTTCTAAATGACTCTTCAAAATCAAGCATGCAACCGATGGGAGCATTGAGAAGCACAAGGCCATATTTGTGGCTAGAGGGTTCTCTCAAAAAGAGGGAGTTGACTATGAAGAAACTTTTGCTCCTGTGGCTCGATATATGTCTGTCAGAACCATCATTGCTATTGTTGCATCTAGAGGATGGAAGATTCACCAAATGGATGTAAATACAACCTTTTTGAATGGTGTAATAGAAGAAGAGGTATACATTGAGCAACCCGAAGGATTTGAGGTGTATGGGAAGGAGTCTCATGTTTGCAAGCTAAAAAAGGCCTTGTATGGTCTTAAGCAAGCTCCTCGTGCTTGGTACGAAAGGATTGATCAATATCTATTGAGTTTGAGTTTCTCAAAGAATGATGCAGATTCTAACCTCTACTTCAAAGTAGTAAATGGTGAAGCTTTGATTTTGGTTTTGTATGTTGATGATTTGATTATCACTGGTGAGGAACACCTAATTCTAAAATGCAAGGAGTTAGCTTCAAAGTTTGAGATGAAGAATCTAGGTCTCATGCATTACTTCCTTGGCTTAGAAGTTTGGCAAAAGCCAGATGAGATGATTCTAAGTCAAGGCAAGTATACTATTGACATTCTCAAAAAGTTTGGTATGATCGACTACAAACCTATGTCTACACCCATGGAGACTAATCTAGATAAGTTGAAGGAGGCTGCAGCTAGTTCAGATCCAGTGGATTCTACTATGTATAGACAGTTGATTGGTTCATTGATGTATATAGTTAACACTAGACCTGACATCTGCTATGCAGTGAGTGCACTTAGCCAGTTTATGTGTGAACCAAGGCAAATACATCTTGTTGCAGCTAAACATATCCTGAGATACTTGCGTGGCACAATTGGATATGGGTTGAGATATTCTTCAGGTGAGGACTTGGAGTTACATGGCTTTACTGATTCTGATTGGGCAGGATGTGTCTCAGATCGGAAGAGTACCTCTAGTTGTTGCTTCAGTTTGGGTTCCGCTATGATTTCTTGGTGTAGCAGAAAACAGTCGTTAGTGGCTTTGAGTACAACCGAGACATAATACATTGCAGCTCGTGAGGCAGTGTGGCTTCGTAAGCTCCGTGCAGGATTGTTTGGACAATCAATGGAGCCTACTATTATACATTGTGATAACCAGAGCTGTGTAAAGCTTTCGGTCAATCCTGTGTTTCATGACATAACAAAGCATGTTGAAATCAAGTACCATTATATTAGAGATATGGTACTAAGAAAAGCTATACAATTGAGGTATATCAACACTGATGAGCAGACGACAAACATTATCACCAAGGCTCTCTCCAAGATCAAGTTTGTGTACTTTCGAGAAAAACTTGGTATGGTGGAGAATGTAGCCTTGACTGAGAAGGAGTCTCAATATCAGTGATCTTTAAAATTGATAATGCATTTCTCTATTGAGAAAGATTTGAGGTGTAAGCCCTTGGTAATGCATTTCTCTAATGAGAGAGATTTGAGGTGTAAGCCCTTGGTAATGCATTTCTCTTTGAGATTTGAGGTGAAAGCCCTTGTTTCCACCCTCTAAGAGAGCCATGGTGGATGTCATGTGTGTGACTCCATGACAACATCACGTGAAGGAATCCATGATGATTTACTTGTACTTGTGTTTCACCCTCTGGAGGAGCCATGGTGAAAATCACATTGAGGTGACAACATCACATTACGTGATGAGCACTTGTACATACCATCTATGGAGGTAGCCATGATGGTTGATATCACATGAAGTGATATTCTATTTGTTTTCACATTGAGATGATGTGTCTTGTTCAGGTGGAAGTATCATCCCTAGCTGAGAGGGAGTGTTGATGTTATAGCAGCTTAGGGCTGCAGTTCTATTGCACACGCTTCATGGAGAAAACATAAATTAAATGATAGTCTTCTGGCTATTTAATTCATATTGCTAATATTTGATAAACATAAAGGACCGACCCTATAATGGTTCGCATGTTTTGTTTATTCTTTGGGCCGATCTACATTGTAATTAATATATTATGTATTCTTCAAAGGGGGCCGACCTAAGTTGAGGAGGTGCCTCAAATGTATATATACAAGGTCTCTCCTTGTCATTATTCATTTAAGTTCTTCAAGCAAATTCGCATCTAGAGCAGAGGTTCACACCTTTATAGCAGCAGTCCGAATTCAAAGAAGATCATATTCATTTGTACATTTTGCATCTAGGAGAGGTGCAATTTCATTGTATCAATTATTGGCCATTGCTGGGCCTAAGTTGTAAGCAGATTTCTGCTCCTGTTTCTATAATATATAAGAGGACTATTTGCTAGGTTTTTCTCCCTCAAGAGGAGGGTTTTCCCAAGGTATCTTGCTGTGTTTATTATCTTATGTGTTGCAATATTTTAAGTACTTTCAGTTATATGATCTGATCTAAGAAACACTAACATGAAATCCAGCATCTGCATTTCTCACCAAAGTGATAAATAAGTGAAAGCAAAATCAACAAGCACTCCAAGCAGCAATCAATTCAATTTTTTACAGAGGCCTTCAATCAACCAAAGAACAAGAGATAAAACAAACAAACTTCTGAAGCTTAAAAATGTTGTAACTGCTGAAAAACGGATGGAGTAGGCCTGCTGCATTGAACTATATTTTTTTTAGGGGTGCATTATTTTACACTAACACCTCTTTGGAAAACAGCATCCTTTTTCAGACACAGAAGACCATAAGTACACTTTAGGTATGATCGACATGTCAGCAGAGCCAAACAGCTTCCTGTATCTTTACAATCAGGCTTTTCAAATCTTGGGCCATCAAAACACTTGAGCATGAGCATCTTTATATAAAACCCAATTGCCATTCAGGGATAAGCAAATTTTCACTCCAGAATCTACTTCGGAAGTGGAAGCCAAACCCTGACAGACTTATTGGGGGATTGTCTGCAGAGTTGAAAGTTGGAGATCACTACCTAATATATAGGCTTGATTTATTCAAAAAAATTGTCCTTTGGAAACAATTATTTTCAGCTTTTCAAGAAAAGATGGCCATAAACTACACTTTAGGCATTATGGTAACTATAGGCTTTTAAAATATTGGACCCTCAATGTGCTCCCACTAACCTACCGATATGCTGTTTTCCTGAGAAACTAGAGCCTTGCTCAACATCTTCCGAAAGGAAATGAATTTTTTTTCAAGCTGAGCATTTTTAGATGCAAAACAATTGCCATTCTAGCCAGGAAGTTTGGCATGGCCACAGTTTTCTCACCGTGGTGTTGCAACAACCTCCAATATCATCTCTGGAAACCTGAGTAATATTCTGTGTACCAGATTTCTTCGATGATGGTATAGGGTTTCAGAAGGAGGGCATTGCCTCTCTTCACTAGAGACCAGCTATTTAGAAGTTCAATATCAGCAGATCCAAGAAGGTGACATCTACACAAGGAAAATGCAGAAGGAATTTGAATAGTATTTAAAATCATTCAGAGCGCTCATTGAAAAAGGTTACTCATTATATATATGCTAATAGTTATTAGTTATAATGCTTGAAAACTGGATCTTTGGTAAAGGAGTATCACTACCATCTACCAGGCTCTGCTAAAAACAGCCATTTTTCTAGACACTAAAATACCTAAAGCTGAGATGTAGATAATTTTGACTCTTCGACGAATTACCATCTTTGGGAGCATTATGATGATGTAAAAGACCTAGTTTTGAAGGGCAGTCTTCTTGACACTGGCTTGCACTTGAAAAATATATTTTGTAATTCCTTAGCTAAACAATCTCAATTCATAGAAGACAATCCAACTGATCCCTGGAATATATAAGGAAAAAATAATCATAAAATGTGAAATTGTGAAAGACTCGGCTATCATAGTCATCATTTGTGTTTGTGTGTGAACATGATATATCATAGAGGAAAAAGAAAGAGCTTACTTTTACTTATACTTCCATTTAAAGGGCTAATTAAATCCCACCATGTACAGAACGCAAATGGCTATAACAGCCATCACTGCTGTCAAAGGACTCTAGACATACCCAACAAATATGGTTTCCACACTTACAACTGATATGATTACAACCATCAGTTTTCTCAATTATGAAACCACAGGAAGAACATTTTTTGACATCCACTTTGCCTTTGCACCATTCTTTGAGAGAAGCATCGGGATCTTGTTTAAATTCTTTATACTTCTCACAAGACAAATATGGATGATATTCTAAATGGCAGGTGGTACACAACTCTACTGAACAATTGCCACAAACAAAGAGCTTTCCAGAACTGGATACCTCATATACAGATGGGCAATCTGGAGTGGTGCAGAACCTGTAGGTACCTTTACTGGAAGCTACAAATGCCCCAAGTGAAGCTCGAAATAACTCATCCAATTGTTCAAATGAAAGCAAAGATCTTAGATCACAAATTAAAAACAAAGAGTCACAGTTTTCACGAGCACAAGCAATTGGAAAGCCCTCATGATGGCGCAGGGCTGAGTTACATTGGTCAACCAAGCACGACCTGCAAAAGGCATGCCCACATCCTTCAAGTCTATAACAGTCTTCAATTTCACAGAAGCAAATAGGGCAATCATTTTCCCCTTCCTCAACTTCTTTCGGCATCTTATTCACAGTTCCCTTTAAACTATTTGCAGTTTCTGCGATGACACACCCAGCTTTAGTTTTTGCCTCTGTGCTACCTTGTACAGACAAAATATGGCGCCTTGTGTCAAGGGTAAATTCTGCTTCAGGAATCAGTCTTTTAAGTCCAGATAAATCTACCCCAAATCTTTCAACAGTCTCCTTCATCAAACCATGCGGCACCCCTTCCCCTCTAAGGGATATTTCATGGTGTTTGTTTTCAAGAAGTAGCTTCAAACCATCTATGAGATCTGTGGCAGCTTTTTCATTCTTGTCAGATGGACCAAAAATTTTGATGCTAAGACTGCGCCTTTCAAATAAAATGTAAGTCTTAGTCTTCTGTTCCAAAGATCTTAGAAGCTGGACCCCTTCTCGAGTAAAAAGCAGTTGTATAGCTGCAGGATCAAGCCTATCATCCATTACAACAGTTCCTTTTAGTAATTCTTCCAAAGAAGATCTACATTTTACAACAGCTTTCATTGTGTTTGATGAGATTCTCAATTTGTAGCATCCATACTCAGACTTGTTCAAGATTAGCTTCAAACCTACAAAGCAATTAGTTAGAAATCAGACTACTGTCAGTATTGGAATAACAGTGCATATTCTCAAAAGATAATAAAATGATTGATGCACCAATCAGTTAATAACTTAATAGTAATACAAAGACATCATTCATATTTCCTACATAACACTTATTTACAGTGCAAGCTAACATGCGAAACACCAATATTATTCATTAAAATTTGAAATGTTTCTGATGTTTGCTTGAAAAAGAATGATAGTATGCTTTTGCTGAGAACAATGTATGAAATTAAGATAAGAAACAGTTAGAACTACTTTACCAGTTGCTCTAGTGAATCACCCTCTCCCTCCTGACAAATAAATCTAATTCCTTAATGGTAACTACATTTCTACAATGTCCTAAATTGCCATCTTACTTGTATGCATGTCAAACTGATCATAACTACCTGTAGCAGCAGCCATATCTGTGCAAGTCATTTGCATGCATACCACAATAATAGCGACCATTTCTAAGGATTTGTAGTTATTCCTAACTAATAACTACAATACATAACTGTTCTCCAACCTAACAAACAACTCAAGTAATCTTTTATGATGTTGTTGACATGAAAAAAGCTGATTATCCAAACTTTCAAGCTGACAATCTGTGATAATATGGTGGTCCAACCTTGACAGGTAATTCCTGATTTCTTGAACAAGAATTCTCTCTATTGAGGTGTCTATGTCCCTCCCACATCTCCCAGCTGAGAATTATAATAATATAATAATAATGATAAATTTTGTATCTATGGGCCGAACTAGTTTGTTTTTCCTGGGCCAACCTATTTCTTTTCAAGCCCTCACAAACAGGTAAAAGAGAGGATGATTTGACTGGTTAGAGGTGGCTGATTATTATTGCATGAAGTTTTGTACAACTTTATAAGTTGCTGCACATTCAGGACTTAAACCCTGATTTGTGTGAGGAGGATAGATGAAACCCTAACCTGCTTTCATTACCATTTCCATTTCTATTATGCAATTTCCTTATATTCTCAAATCCCTGCACAAGACTGGAACTTTGTGTGAGCAAACCTATCTAAATCTGTGTGCTGGTAGTTTGCAAATAAGATTTGAACAGGGCACATCTTGTTTGGACTGCTGGGCAAGTGCTGGCAAATTGCAAATCAAGGCTAACAAGGCGAAATCAATGTTTGATCTCCTGGGCTACTAAATCACAGTTTTCCCAGTGCAAATCAGGTCTGAAGAAGGGCAAACCATCATATCTTGGAAAGCCGCAGGTCTGGGAGCCCTGGACGAGCAGCCCGCTCTTCATCAATTGTCATCAGCACCAGATATGGGTGACTGAAGAGTCATAATAGGGTCTGCACCAACATTTCAGGTCTAATCCTAAGACTGGAAGGCTACCAACTCCCTTCAGTTTTCAATCAGATGTAATTTGCAGACAAGATCCATGAAATCAAACATGTTACAGAGGTTTGATTTCTGATCTGGGCACTCATAAAATTGTATTTCTCAAAGAAAAAGAACAGTGAGATCAAACCTCATTGTACCAGGTGCATGAATAGCCAGTCTGTTTCAAATTCTGAACTGTTTAGACTCCAAATCTGCTATAGCTGTGTTTCTTGTGTGTTTAATTTTCGATAGGGATTCCTTACTAAAAACTTAGAAAACAGCCATGTCACTGTCATTTCAATTTTTTTATTCAGACTGGATGTGTGAATCTGTGAACCCTAGCTGGTTAGGGCAAAATATAAAACCCTTGGAATATTTCATGACGGGATAGGGAAGGGATCCTCAGACTTGAACACTCAAGGATGGAAGTGAAATCCATCCCCAATTAATTTTTCCACAGTCAGCCTGCAGTTCATAGTTTGTGCTTTCCCAAAACAATCCGTAAGGAAAAATATTCATCTCTTCTTCATGGTTAACAGAACAATAGATACCAAGCAGTCTCTCTAAAAGAAACAAAAGTCCTTCATAACTGGCAACTGAATGGTAATTCCACTGTGTTACTGGATCCCTCTGCCGACCAGCTGGATCCCAGTCTGATTCGAACCAGATCAGGGTACTGGTCCAATTCGCCTGTCGGTCCAGGCTGGGGGCTTCCAAAGGCCACCCGGATCACTTGGGGCAACCCTAGGACAAACCTGGGCAGATCCAAGTAAACCTGCAGGGAACCCATCCCTGCAGCATCACTTTTTTGCACTTAAAATAAAATAAATCTTTTAACTATTTTAGTCAATTGATTTGACTGAGCGCACCTATGAACCCTAATATTGACTTGCAAAACACATTTGACACCAAAACAAGTCCATTTTGCTTCATTTCTTTTGCAAATAGAAAATATCATTCCAAGAGGCTAAACATTCTTTTTTACTTGTTGAATAAACAAATAGAGTTAAAGATTGATCTTTAAAGGTTCTACAACGATTGCATTGTCATTCTTATGCATTTACAAGTGTTCATTGGCTGCCAAGAGAACATCGAAAGAATTTTTTGCAAAGAGGTAAGTTTCTTTCAAAAAAATTCCTCCATTTTTGTTTTACAAACAAGAAACAAATTTTTTGCTTTCTTTATATATATGTTTCCATTCTTCTAGAAATGTATCAAAAATTCAAAAGAGCTAGGTTTTGTATATCTATTTTTTGTGTTCAATTTTTTGTTTTTGTTTTGAATGTGTTGTTTACAAAATTTCTTGCCATAGGAATCACAATGACAACTAGTTCTAGCTCCACGGCTCAATTTAAATTCAGAACAGATCCGAGTTCTCCTCTATGGAAATATGTTTAAATGATACAACAAGGTTGAGGTGGTGGGAGTTACATTTGGATTTACAATGGGTGTGATGTTAGATATTCTAGTTCATATAGTCGAGTGAAAGCTCGTTTGTGTGGAATACATGGACAAGGCATCAAACCTTGCGTTGGAAAGGATGGTGTAGCTATACCATCAGAGGCAGTGATAGGATGTTTTATGGAGCATGAACAAGTAGATGAACAAGCAGGCTGTAAATCAAGTCACCCCTTAATAAAAAAAAGATCAAAGGGTATGCATCCCGCATCTAGTCCCAATGTTGTGGTAGCAAACCATCCATTTTTTGCCACATCTCATCCTCAAAGTGAACAACTCATTATAAACAAAAAACCAAAGGGACCTTTGGAAAGTGAATTTCAAAATGAGAGTTGAGACATTGTCGACCAACATGTAGCAAGATATATTTATGCAAATGGATTGTCCTTTAATGTTGTTTGCTCTCCATATTGGAAAGAGATGTTGAAAAAAAATAATGAAGCTCCAAAAGGGTATAGAGGCCCTGGTTATGAGAAGGTGTGTGGCACCTTATTGGAAAAAGAGGTCACAAATGTTGAAGATGCATTGCAGCCCATAGGGGATTCACAAGTTGATAAAGGTGTGTACATTGTTTTAGATGGGTGGAAAGATGCAAAATATCAGCTCTTGATCAATGTCATAGCGGTGTCCCCTAAAGGGGCAATGTTTTTTAGAGTTGTTGATTGTGACGGGCAAGTGAACGATGGCCAATTCATTGCTGATATTCTTATTGCAGCCATTAAGAAATGGGGTCCCAGTAACATCATTCAAGTAGTAACAAACAACGCAAAGAATTGTAGAGTTGTCAATTTGTTGGCTAAGGAACGATATTCACATATCTTTTGGACACCTTGTGCGGTCCACTCTCTCAATCTTATGCTACAAACGATTGGGAATAAAATCAATTGGATCAAAGAGTTGTATGCAGAGGTTGAGGACATCCAAATGTCCATCACCAACCACCACATATTTCAAGGCATTTTTAGATCGTTTTCAAAATTGGAGCTATTGAGGTATGTGAAGTAGTATAAAATTTTACATTTTAATAGTTTGATTGCATATTCTAATTCTCCTTTAAAGTTTGTTTTTAAATTTTAATTATTTTATTTTGTATTTTTAATAGGTTGCAGAGACTTGTTTTGCATCTAACACAATCATCTTGAGATGACTTGTGAAAGTTAGAGAGGCACTTTCTAGCATGGTGATTAGCCAAAATTGGTCTATATGGCGACAAAGCAACTCTGACAGGGCAACAAAAATTAAACAAATGATATTAGATGAATCATGGTGGGATCATGTGGAGTATCTCCTTAGCTTCACTGAGCCCATTTTGAGCATGACATGGACAAGCTTGGCATTGGAGAAATATATGATGGCATTGACTCAATGATTGAGAAAATGAAGAGCATCATAAATGTGAAAGAGCAAGACCCTAAAGAGACTTTCTTCAAACAAGTGCATTCAATTGTGAAATATCCCAAGCAATATTTGTGCAAAATTTCTGATTTTTGTAACATAAAAAGATGCCCTAGTTTTCTGATTTTTTATTTTCTGCTTAAACTCGAGTGTGCTGATATAATTTTCTGAGCTTTTTTGATGCATGAACAATGGTACATAATGCAACCAAAAAGTAGATAAACTTATAGCAAATCACAGTAGCATTAAATCATCAACACAGTTCAACTAGATCCATCAATATGAGCCAATATGTTTCTGAAATACAACCTCTAGTCTGCTACTAAAAATATGAATGAAAATTACAAAGGAAATTGGGCCTCAAACATGTGCCACAACATGAAGAAACCCCAATAATATAGATGCAAATTATCCCTAGCTGGGCGAAGCTGCTCCAGCCACAAACATGCAACTAAATGACGAAGAAACAACTCAAAACCCTACCAAGGTGTGCGCTGGCCTGCTGGACTGATGTTAGGGCTTTGCCACCCTAGAAAATCTGAATTAGAACCTCCAACTTGCATAACTCGCCCTTCAATCAGAAATCTAAATGCTGATGCAAAACTAACATGAAACTAGCAATAACCTCCATTGAAGCACGTATGAACCTCCGTCATGAAGTCCTCCTTGGAAGAAGCTAGGGTTTTGTCCAACTTCTCCTTAATTCTCAAGGGTTTTCGTCCTCAGAGAATTCACCAAAGTGCAAAGCAAAAAAGCAAATGTGAAATATTCCATGATGAAAATGCCTCCAAATGACCTTGTATTTATATGAAACTCCCTCTTTTCCTTGCAATATGGCCAACCTAATTTGGGCCCCAAAATTTGAATTTAATATTTATTTATTTTATTTTTATTTTATAATTTTTTTTTAATTAATTTTATTTTTTATCTTTTATTTTTTTTCTCGCCCAAAAGGGACATTACAATCCTCCCTTCCTGAAATTGCTTGTGCTCAAGCAATGACAAGCATATCACCACCTGGATCCCGTATCATCTCACTTAGTCACTACTATATGTATCAAAATTGAGAAGATAGTTGTACCTCAAGGAGCTATCAACACCAACCAATCCTCCAACCTCGAAGGTGTCCACGTGAAAGTGCAAGCTGCCCTTTATATGTGATTGGAAGAACATATCAGCCCCTCTTATGTTGCTGTTATAAATCAGAACAGCAACCTCCCAACTGAAAATCGGACTCAAGTGAACGCAAGTACCATCGACAATGTCATATGATGATAGAGTATCATCCATATGCCATTCCCCAATTGTGAAGCAATGATCTCAACTTCTCCAAAGCACCCAAATAGTTGTTGTCTCATGGTTATGCTCAAAAATGTGACTGCTGTCATAAAACAGAAAATCAGAATTTGCATCATACCTATTTGTAGTGTCTTCAAGGGACTCAATCAATTCTTCATACTTTATTAGTTGTCCATTGCCAAGTGCTGGTCCAACATGAGTTTCTCCATGAAAATCACAAGCCTTAAGGCTGATCCTCTTGGCTGTCATAACATGATAATGTGAAGATAAAGGACTGCTGTCATACATTAGAAAATTAGTCCTTATTCCTTCTCAAGATTACAAATTAACCAATCAACAAATTCATTAATCTTGGAGCAAAGGAGCTCAAATGTTTCTTGGTCAAACTCTATGGAGTTTTCTCTTCTTATCTCTTCACTATCCTTAGGGTTTTCATGATAAACTTGCCATCCCTCCTCATAGGGGTCAGTCTTAGTCAAACAACTCTTAACAATAGCATAACCTTTATCTTGCAAATAATCAAACATTTCCAAGCATTGCAGATTGTCATAATAAGGTTTGATTACTTTCATACCTGAGAAGTGAGTGGGTGTCTCTTGGACATCGACAATCATTGGCGCATCTTCAACACACATTCTTGGTTCTTCTTCAGGTTGCTCTATCATGTCTTTATCACTGTTTGACTGTTCTTCCTCTTCCTTTTTTTTCCTCATGTAGTAACCATCAAACCTTGATAATCTCAGGTTCACCTAAGTACGCATCAAAGATTCTGATAATCTCCTTACTCACGGTTATAGCCATTCCTATCAATCTTACATATTCTTGATATGTTAGAAGATCCTTATACTTTTGATACCTTTCATACCATCTAGCAATTTTGGAGACCGTGATTTCATCGTCCTCTTCCTCACTCAGTTGCACAATTGAACCCAAAGGCTGGCAGGATTGAGGCTCTGCTACCACTAAAATATCCCAAGCAATATTTGTGCAAAACTTCTGATTTTTGTAACATAAAAAGATGCCCTAGTTTTCTGATTTTTTATTTTCTACTTAAACCCTAGTGTGCTGATATAATTTTCTGAGTTTTTTTAATGCATGAACAGCAATACATAATGCAACCAAAAGTAGATAAACTTATAGCAGATCATAGTAGCATTAAGTCATCAACACAGTTCGACTAGATCCATCAATATGAGCCAATATATTTCTGACATACAACTTCCAGTCTGCTGCTAAAAATATGAATGCAAATTACAAAAGAAATTGGGCCTCAAACATGTGCCACAACATGAAGAAATCCCAATAATGCAGATGCAAATTATCCCTAGCTGGGCAAAGCTGCTCCAGCCACCAACATGCAACTAAATGACGAAGAAACAACTCAAAACCCTACCAAGGTGTGCACTGGCCTGCTAGACTGATGTTAGGGCTTTGCCACCCTAGAAAATCTGAATTAGAACCTCCAACTTGCACAACTCGCCCTTCAAATCAGAAATCTAAATGCTGATGCAAAACTGACATGAAACTAGAAATAACCTCCATTGAAGCACATACGAACCTTCATAATGAAGTCCTCCTTGGAAGAAGATAGGGTTTCAACTTTCGTCCAACTTCTCCTTAATTCTCAAGGGTTTCTGTCCTTAGAGAATTCACCAAAGTGCATAGCAGAAAAGCAGATGTTAATATTCCATGATGAAAATGCCTCCAAATGACCATGTATTTATATGAAATTTCCTCTTTTCCCTCCAATCTGGCCAACCTAATTTGGGCCCCAAAATTTGAATTTAATATTATTATTTTCATTTTTTTAACTTATTTATACTTTTTGCTCGCCCAAAAGAGACATTACAAATTATTGAAGAACGATGGAACAAAATGACCACTCCATTACATCTTCTTGCCTTCGCATTGACTCCAAAATACTACAGTGCTAAGATTCTTTTTGTGCCAAGAAGGCTTCCCCATATAGAGATTTTGAAGTGGCTGAAGAGTACAAGGCAGCATTCTGTAGACTCTTCTCTAAAATGGAATTGCAAGACGTAGTCACGAATGAGTTCATTGATTTTGTGCACTCAAATGGTCAAAGTGTTGAGGCTCTTCGTGATAGGTTTAAGAAGCATGCTCATAGTTTGTGGTACTTCCATGGCCAATTCTTCCAACACTTGCAACCCCTCGCAATCAAAGTTTTATCACAAGTAAGTTTAATAAATTTTTATTTTTTAGTCCTTAAAAGTTTCAAATTTCAACTTTTAGTTTCATTTATAGTTTTTCATTTTTTTTTCATTTTTTTTTTACAATGTGTAACTTTAATTGTTTACGTTGTCTTCATAGGTTTCCAGTTCATCTACATTTAAGAGGAATTGGAGCACATATCCTTTCATGTGCTCAATAAAGCACAATAGATTGCACTCCAGAAGAGCAGAGAACTTAGTATACGTGCATTCTAACATGCATCTCCTTTCCGCACAAACAACATGACTACAAGGAAGGGGACACAAAGTTGTGGGATATAGAGCTAGAGCATTAGAATTTGGATGCTTCCACTTCCCAGCATATTGCATATGAGGATTCCAAAAGCCAACACACTTTTAGTGTAAGTGGTATTGGCAGTGCCATTGGCACTGCTTGTGGTTCATCTAATGTTCCTAATCATCTAATGTCAACGATGATTATGATGTCAATGATTTAGAAAATGCATTTGATGATTAAAAGTGTTGAACTTGATATTATTATATGTTTTAAATGGCATTCAAGTTTATATTAGTTTTGTTGTTTATAACTTTATATGATGCTATGTGATATTCTAATCTTAATTATGCTTCTGAGCTACATATATACATGTGTGTGTGTATGATTTTTACATTTTTTTGTACCAACAAACCCAACCCCCAAAAATAATTACCCAGATCCACAAACCCGAACCAAGACTAGTACCAAAACTGGAAATATAGTAACTCCAAGCATTTATGCTACCATGTAGAGATGGAGATGTGACCGGTGATGTGGGGTTTCAATAGGAAAGGGAGTAGGTGCAAACATATATCTTGATAAAGGGAGATATATTAGGTTGATTGAAAATTTTAAAAATTTGCCAAAGTCCTCTCAAACACAAATTAACAACCTTTACTTGCCATGGCACTATATATATTACATGTCAATTTAATCCATTATTAAACTTGCCATCCCTATTTCTTCATACAAGGGAATATGTTAGGTTGGTTGAAGATTTTACAGTTTTCCAAAGCCCTCATGAACAAAAATTAACAACCTTTACTTGCCATGGCACTTTATACATTACACATCAATTTTGTGCACTAGGCGAAATATGCTAGTTAATATAAATTCCAATGTTTATGTTTTCGCTACATCTGATATCAGTTTACCATCCACAATTCAAAATTGATTTAAAAAGCAAAATTTATATACCAGTTTGCAATTGCAGCCTACCAACCACAGCTTTTAGTCTAATACACAATGAAGAGATGTTTCATTAAACTTTGAACTTCTTTAATGATGTAGGAAACGATGCTACAACGAGTCTCTAGAATATGACTATATAGGTATTTGCATCAAGGACTTTTGTAAGGGACATGATGCCAAGAGACATATCCACAGCTAAATTAGTACATTGTGTTTATGAGTATCCAATGTATAACTTTATGATAAGTTACACAAGAAGGTTGGTGTATGCATGCATGTATGTATGTGTTTCTATCTATCTATATATAGGCCTTGTGGTGAAGGTATTGAACTCTATAAAATCCACAAGAAGAGGTTTAAACCCCCCTGGGTATAAGGTATAAATACAAGAAATAGCTAGGCTATACTGGGCTTGCCTGTCCCAACTCCTATACCCGACATAGCCCAAGCAACTAGCCAGGCCATGGTCTGGGCATACCAAGCATACCTAGGGGAACCCACATATTCATAGCAGAAAAAAGGCTAACAAAAACATTTTTACAACCTAAAAAACCCTAAATCACTCCAAAAAAAAACCTAAAAATTAACCTTGAACACAAAACACAAACATTCCAAATTTCAATAACTCATTGTTTGTCATTACTCAAGGTTGTTGGTTCTTAAATGTTTAAGGATTGTTTGTCATTACCTTTTTGGCAACATGTCATAATGATTGAGTAGCTTACTAGAAGTAGGGGTTAGCTTTGGCATTGTAGTAATCCAAAGATCAGGTCAAAGTTGGTGGGCCATTGGGTCAAAGTAGCAACTTTAGTTGAAAATTTTCCTAAATGTTAAGTGTCGGATTTTGCATATTACCCCCATACCCGAGTGGGTTCAATTTGGATATGAGTTTAGGTGGGTCCAGCCTCGAGTATGCCCAAGGTTCTGCCCAGGCACCCCGAGTTCCTTGTGGGTCCTTCGCCTCGAGTTCCCTATGGGTCATCAAAAATGCGAAACACAAAAAAAAAAAAAAAAGGCAAAAAAAGTCAAATAACTCGTGATTTTGCCCTATAAATGCATGAATGCACCTCACATAGCACTAGGACAGCAAATACTTTTCATAAAAAAGTGCCAAATAACTAATTTCTCCCTTAAGTGTTAAAATTGTGAAATGGTGTGCGACAAGAAGTTTTATGTGGTTTCAAAGGTCTTAATTTGAGCTTGGTGGCAGGGGCGCTGCCCCTCAACCCCACCCTGTATCGCAATAGGGAATGCCCCTAGACCCCATGAGGGGTGCTGCCCCTCAACCCCACCCTGTATCGCAATAGGGAATGCCCCTAGACCCCATGAGGGGTGCAGGCATTGCTCCCAAACCCCCACGAGGGGTGTTGCCCCTCGGCCCCACTAGGGGCGTTGCCCCTAGACCCCCACAAGGGGTGCTGCCCCTTGACGCTGCTAGGGGCGTTGCCCCCATACCCCTACAAGGGGTAGCACCCCTCAACGCCATTGAGATCTCCACTCCTAGACCCCCACTAGTTATTGGAATCTCTTCTCATATAAGAAATTTGATTACAATGAGGGGATTTGGGAGTGAAGATTGGAATCAACAAGTTAGGACTATCAAGCTTTGGCCATCAAGATTCCGCATGAGAAATGCAATTTTGTACTCAATTTGCATTAAAATCAATCAAATTTAATTCATTTATGGACTCGTTGGATTCATCTTGTCATTGAATTTTGCAAAAAAAAAAGTGTTTCAAAAGAGATTTAAGCAATTTTTTAAGTTGCCAAGTTTTTCCTGAGTTTTTGCCTAGTCGAATTTTTTGGGGCTAGCGAGTTTTTGCCGGTCCGAGTTTTCCAACTATGGTGGAGGGTACATTAGTCACATTTTTTGGACACCATGTGTAGTCCACTCTCTCAATTTGATAATGCAAAAGATTGGCACACAAATTGAGTGGGTCAAAAAAATCTACATGGAGGGCGAGGAGATCCAAATGTTTGTGACTAATCATCATATGTCACAAGGCATCTTCAAGACCACCTCCAAGTTGGAGTTGTTGAAGGTAATTTAAATTTGATTTTTTAATATATTTTTTAATTTTTTATTGTTGATTTGTTAGATTGCCGAAACTCATTTTGCATCTCACACAATTGTCTTAAGACGACTTGTGAAGGTGCATGAGGCCTTGAGTTCTAAGGTCATCAACAACTTGTGGAGTGTATGGAGGTAATCAAGCACAGAAAGAGCCCAAAAAGTAAAAGCATTGATCTTGGATGATGAGTGGTGGGCTCGTGTGGAATATGTTTTGAATTTCACCAAGCCCATCATGAGCATGATTTGGTATGCTGATACTGATTGCCCATATTTGGGTGAAATTTATAATGGCATGGATTCCATGGTGGAGAATAAGACCAATAATAGAAACCAAGGCACATGACCATAATGGCAACCAAACCCCAAACCCACACCCAAATCAGCAACTTAAAAATAAATAACAAATTCCCTTGTAAGCCTCAACAAGGGAGTCTCATAAACCGAATTGGTGTCTTGCTTGGTGGTGATGTAAAATGCTATATTTATATATTGCATAGTTATATTCTAATGGCTGAAAGTGCTTTTTTTCAACAGGTTGAAAACAGTTAGTTTTCTAAAAAGGGCATACTGAACCTATGAGCTAATAATGTAATTTGATTAAGGCACTGGAATAAAAGTAGAAATATTTTTATCTCACCTAGTATTAAAGCTTTAAGTTAAGATGTACTGCTAAATTCAAAGGCAACATGCAACACAAATCAATTAGAAAGCCTTGCCAAATACCTGCATTTTGCTTTTGAAAAGACTCGATCATGCTCAGTAATTCCATTTTTAGTACAGAATAAATTGGAGCAGGGCAAAGAATAGTGCTGTGAAAATTTTGTTCGCAAGTTATCTTTTGCCAAGGCATACAAACAGAAAGAACTTTTCCTTGAAGATGAGACAATGCCATTGCTGCCCTCAGATGTATGCTGCCATCAAATGTAACTAGAGCACGAGTAGTGAAATCTTTTGGATCTGAATTGCATACAATCACCTGGCACTTGTCTTGAGGCACAAACTTTGTGAGCTCCTCTAACAAAGCTGTCTCACAACTCGCACTTGAAGGCTGTGGACTAGCATGCTGTCGAATAAGACCAACATCCACAATTTTGCGATCAGTGACATGTAATAAGGCCTGCAATATTTGGATTTCAGTGACCTCTGTGTCTAGACCAGTCATAAAAACAGATCCATCCGTTTTCCCACGTCTACAATGCACAGGAGATCTACCTATGAACATGCCAGAGCAGGCATATGCAATTCGATCAACATCTTCACGTTCACACCGAATGACAGCCATTCCCTTACTCTGCCGCCGAGGCCATGTAAGCATTGCTTTGATAGCTGGAAATCCAGGTCTTTTATGATCCATTACAGGAGTCATGTTGAAAGGAGAGACAGTTAAGAAAGAACCTACTAGCTCCATATTTTTGCCATGGGAGACTGCTTTCTGAGCTGCTTCAGGGGTAAAAAATGTTATTATACCCCATTTTTCAATACCTAATCCTTCATTTCCTACCCCCGAGTGCTTTTGGAAACCAGCTATGCCACTGGTGCAATTTTCAAACAGTAATAATAGTT
Organism: Sequoiadendron giganteum; assembly: GCA_007115665.2. Lineage (NCBI taxonomy): Eukaryota > Viridiplantae > Streptophyta > Pinopsida > Cupressales > Cupressaceae > Sequoiadendron > Sequoiadendron giganteum. The sequence continues at coordinate 232,883,765 of CM021104.1, read as the reverse complement.
CTCTATCATCAAGAACTTTTACGTTTGGATGACAAACCTCAACACTTAAGTATTTATCCTCCATTTCGAGATGCTTTATTTCTGCACCAGCACCAAAAAGAGCCACAGGAGAGTACTTTCCACGGGGTGCAAAGAATAAAGACTTTTCCATGCAGTCATTATACATCCACCTCCGTTCACATTTCAACACATCTTCCAGCAAGCCATATACCTGGCCCATTTTCTCTGCCACAGCAAAAAGTTGTATTTCTTGTTTATCATGATCAACCTCTATACCCAACCTATGGCTGTTGCATCTTTGCTGAATGTGATCAACAAGTGAATGTAGATTGTAATTAGCCTTCCCACTGACTCTTTTTAAAAGACATCTTCCAAGTCCAGTAATTACTTTCTTCTGCATTGTAAGTTTTTTCAATAGAAAAATATCATATGAAGGAAGAGGTTGTATTGTGGAAAGCCAGTCCTCCTCTACAACTGTCACACAAACCAAAAACTGTCTTGTCGTACATAAAAGTTCACCAAAGACAACCCAGGTAGGTTTGCTACCAAAAACTAACAGTGAGCATGAAGGATGAAGATATGCTTGCTGTCCTGTAGCAGCTATGTCATAGCCTAGACGATCATACCCTGAAAACATGGCTACGTTTTCCACCATTGAGGATAGAATAATTCTCCTCAACACTATTCCATATTGGTTAGGAACAAATGGTAACCAAGACCAGTGCCTTTGAACAATTATATTCATCTCATGCTTAAGACACAATTCCATTTCTGTTATAGCATCTTTACACCGCATCATGGTCTTAGCATTAATACTGTTTTCCCAGCACCATCTGTTTCTCCTTCCTGGGGGTTCATTATCCCATGCCTTGTAAACAGCAAGGAAAGTAAAAAGATCTCCATCTGGATGACAGAAACGGAGTTTCAGTCGATCAGCCTTCGATTTTTCTGCTTCTGTACCAACCCTGCAAAAGATACTACTTGCATTTGCCATTACAGCAGCCAGAACAAGGCCTTCCCTACCCAAACCCTGAGAAACACACTCTAGGATAATCTTCCCTAATCGAGGTTCTACTCCCAGTTTTACAATGTTCAAACCAGAATCAGTCAATTTTAAATGTTCCTGGCAAAAATCCACTGCACCTAGGTGGAATAAATTATTTACAGCCATGTCAATGGCATCCCGGCTTGGGGCTTGAACAAAATCAAAAGATTCCAGGTCCTGAATACCCAAAGCTAGAAGCTTGAGAATAGCAATGCCAACATGAACTCGCAAGATTTCTGGATCTCTATAGGATGCCATAGCACCAAACTCCTCTTCTGAGTAGAGACGGTAGCACACTCCAGGCTGAGTGCGCCCAGCACGACCAGACCGTTGAGTGGCTGCACTTTGACTAATTTGGCACACCCTCAGCACATTCATACCCGTTTTAGGGTCAAACCTGCTCTCTTTCACCATGCCAGAATCCACAACAAATCTAACACCAGGTATTGTAAGAGATGTCTCTGCTATGTTTGTTGCAAAAATAACTTTCCTTTTTCCTAAAGGTACATCCGCAAATACACTATTTTGCTCTTCAATTGAGAGTTTTCCATGCAATGCAAATGTCATTGCTGAGGATTTCTGAAACTGATCTCGAGCCCACTCTACTTCAAACTGAGAAGTTAAAAAAGCCAGAATCGCTCCCTCTTCTTCTTTTGCATGAATATCAGCAACTATCCTTATCATCTGAGTGACATATGAAGGAATATTGAGTCGGCCATATTTTATAGTAGAGCTTTCTGAGGCTTCCACCTCATTTGCAACATACTTAATATCCACAGGAAAATTCCTTCCTGGAACGTGAAAAATTATGCAACCACAAAAAAAATCTGATAATGTCTTTGCATCTGCCGTTGCAGACATTATGATAAGTCTTAAATCTGATCTTTTTAATAAGCATCTTTTGAGCAGTGCCAAAAGCAGATCTGTACTTATGCTGCGCTCATGAGCTTCATCTACTATAATGCAGCTAATGTGTGCCAACTCTGTGTCCGACATACATAGTTGAAGTAGCCTGTGATCGGTCATATACGTAATCTTGGCTAAGGGTCCTTCTTGGGGTACATATGCAGTGCAACAAGCAACAGAGCATGTGTCTTTATAGCATCCTCTGCATTCTCCTGCAACACGTTGTGTAAGAGACATTGCAGCAACTTTCCTGGGTTGCGTGCATACCAAGGAACCTTTCAAAGTAAACCCTGAGTCTGCAAGAAACTGCACTAGTTGGGTACTTTTCCCAGAACCAGTTTCTCCAATTAGTACCATTACCTGTCATTGGCCATTATTGAGGCTGTAAGAGAACAAACACTCCAGCTAAAATTAATCAGGCATAAAAATGCAAGTGATTTGTTTTTAAATTGTGCATCTTCTATTACATTGAAAAGCAATAAATAGGATTGTGGATCCAATTTAAGCCACAAAGCATACCACCCAATACTCATGACAAACACTTAAAGCCAAGCTAGAATAGCTTTGATAAAGACAGTCCTGACAAACAGTTAATGGTAAAAATATATTTTTGACAAAATAGAAAGACAGACAATCGAAAGTATAAGGGGCACCAACAACTCTTGAACAAAATATATATATATATATATATATATATATATATTGGTGCTCCTTGACAACTGAAAGCAATGGAACTCATACGCAATGGGCAAGTAAGTCATTAAAAGGTCCAAAAGAATTACCAATGAGAAATGTCTCCATAACTGAAGCTCTGCTGAATATAGGATTCAAATTCTCAGTAAAATAGCAGAAAGAAAACTACAATTCCCAACTTGAATTAAGAGATGCACAGAAGTCCTGTCCTTATATCAAAATTTGGAATGTAATGCAAGAGAAACAAAGCAGGACAGAAATTCCACAAGACATTGATTCCAGCATATAGATCAGAAAAGATAAAAGAGACTCAATGCAAGCTAAAAATTTAAAAAAACACAAACAATGCGACACTGTTGAATTATACTGGTGGACACTTTTGAACTGTCTAGAATTGGTAATGGAAAGTAAGCCTGGATGTGTTAGCCATGCACAAAATAAGCAAGAACGTTTCTTTGTTAAACAGAACTTTAATTGTTTTAAATGATTTTAAAATATAATATAAATATAGCATGTTTACAAGTAAATCAGTTTTCACACCCTTAGCTAATGCAAAATTTTAAACAGAGAAGAGTCCAGCTATTTGTCGTTGTATAATTTACTTAAAACCCATCAGAAATAACGTTTTCTGCAAGCATTTCTTTAAAAAAAAACCCAATTTCTCCCTTCCTTCTTACAAAAGGAAATTCCACGAAGCTCCCACATATCCAACAGGAAGGCTCTAAGAGATAAAATCCAAGAATTTTTCTGACAGTTTAAATTTTCATATTAAAATCATATTTTTAAATATGACATTCCAGTAGCTCCTCAAATTGGCAGAAACTCGATGGACAGAAGCAAGGGTTCAGGCCTAGCAGGTGCAAAGGAAAAGTAAAGGTATAGACACAAGACTTTTGATGGTGAGTGGACAGGGAGGAAGGAGAAGAGGTCCAATTCAGTGCCCTTTGAAAATCCTGCCCAACCAAGGTGTTACAAAATTTTGCCTTGAGTTTCTCAGCTAGTATTCTCACAGTGATGACACAGCAGCAACAGCAACAGGTCCAGACCTGTGCACAGCAGAGAGATCAGAATGGAGAGGGATACAGCACCGGTCTTCATTTCTATTTCTGTAGGAAGCGGGTGCATGCATGCCTCCAGCACACATGTGACAGCCTCACTTTTAAGAAACTTGCAAAAAATAATAGAACTGCTCCTGTATATTCAGAATATATATCAAACCCCACTCCACACTACATCTCGATATGAAATCCAAACACATACAATACTCCACATGTCTCGTGTGAGTCTCTTGCCTACAATATAATACTCAACTACCTACCACTAGTACTTATCCACATGTAAGGTAAATTCTTTTATTCTAATTAACTAGTGCGATGGCATGCAAAGCATACGCATTGCAATCCTTATTCATTACTACCTGACTATAATATCATATCCCTTAATTTCATCATCTTGATCCCTTAATTGTGGGGATTGGGTTAAGGACAGTAACTGATTGTTTGCTTTGCATGCATGATTTGAACTTTTTTCTTGCAATATGGTGTTTTGCATGCATGCTTTGTTTTTTTCTTCTTTTTCTTTTTGGATGAAGAATACCTGCATCCAATATCTATACCAATTTATCAATCTCTCTTTTGCACATGGCATAAAAATATGGCCTACTCTTAAATGGTTGTCCCTCTAGAACTAGCCAAATGCCATGATCCTAGTCTCTTTTGGGTGGTAGACCCTTTGGCATCTCTCCAAATACTGATAGTGCATGGCAAGATACTGTTGTTTTGGGCACTTTTAATTATTCCTTGATGTCACATTTGTCTCTAGAGCTGCTGCTTCTTTCTCATTTCCCATAGGAGTCGCATTAGTTTCCCAAGTCTTGTGCTGTAAATCTACTCTTAAGGATTCCGCAATACTCTTGAGAGAAGCTAATTGTTTGAGTATTTCATCAATATGTTCTTTCTTAGCGTCTGTAGTGATGCCACCAAAATAATTTTCACAATTACTTAACTTAAATCAACATAAGCTGAAATTTTTACTGTACCTTACTTTAGTGAAAGAATCTCACTTTGGTGAAAAAAAATCTCCAAAAACTCATTGTTTTGTAGCCTTGAGAGTGAAATTGGGTGAAACCCTAATTTACATTAACTCCTTCACAAATGCTTCTAATGGCCTTCAACAATCCTCCACATTTTAGAAAAAACTTAACAAAATTGGGATATATATGTGCTTAACAACACAACCTCCTAAACCAAAAAGATTGCCTCATTTCTTGCCTTCTAGGTACCAAGATCATGGTTTGATACCCCACTTGTAATGAAATTATTTGCAAAAGAGAAGAACGTGGTAGGAAATAAGAAGCAAATTCCTGATAAACATAATTCACAATATGATGATAATAAAACTAGCAGCTACCTCTTACATAGACCATAGGTATGCCATGGACAACATCCAAACCAACCCTACTACCTATATAAAACTAAAGAAATGATCATTTGACTTAATTAAAAGTTATGATAGCCACAAGTCAGCCATACCCATCCCAATGTACACTTATAAGTTAAGGACATAGCATTAGCATTTGGCCAATTGGGATTCAAATTCCAAAGAGCTTCATCTTGACTCCAACAACTATAGGAGAAAAGATAACTTTCTAGCCATTTTGACAGCAAGGATCATTACATTTGAGCAATCTTAGGCCCACCAAGTTGTGGCCCAATGTTTTTAGTAATTGCAAGTAGTATCCATAATCTAAAACAAATGAACAGAGATTATAAATCAGCATGAAGATCTGAAAAGAGTACTACAGCATAACAACAATCTATTAGGAACAAAAGTCTTGAATAAAGGTGGCTAGCAAGAAAAGGGCACCTTCACTTGTTGAAATGATTATACAGGTGAAATTTAAAAAAAAAGAGGCTCAACAACCAAGGCCCTTAACCTTTGAATTCATCACTTTCCTAAGCTCATTGATATTTTCATCTTGAAAGCTAGACCAGCTTTTTCACACGACCATTTTGACCTAAAGAAAATCTCCCTTAATACTACTAAGATGATTCCTAATACCACTCTTGTTATCAAGTTTCAGCCTACAAAAGAGAATCTACATGTATTAAAATCCAAAAAGAAATTACCACCTTTCCCAACAAGGTTTATTTAAGTTCTATATGCATATTTCACATGACTTCAAATGGATGCGATTTGGAAGAATTACAACCAATTGTACTTTCCAAAAGAGAAAACAAATGGAGGGAAATGATTCATTATTCTCCTCTCCAAGGGTGGGTTCATGCTTACCCATCCAAATGATGGGACTCTCATGTCTTTGCAAGGGATGTGAGTATCTCTATCGCATGCTAGAACATTAATGGTTTTATGAGGTTTACTCCAAGCACCTTTCAAAATGCCACTGCATTGTGAGACCTTATCTTTGTTGCAATACCTATTCTTACTCCAATATTGCAGCCATCTATTGCTACACTAGAAGTGCCCTATACCCATGCCATACAAAGAGTACAACAATGGAAAGCTTTGCGAATGTGGGACTTGATTCACAAAACAACCTTCGCAATTGAAAGGCTGACTCCTTCTACTCTAAAACTAACCTAACAATGAGAAGATAAGGGATAGAAAGAATATGAAACTTTAAACTAACTAGGAGGTGATGCACCAAAGTTAAAAGCCCTTCTAGTTGCACAAGGATTACAAACACATGATCTAATAGTCAAAGGAGATAGAGAAGACATGGCTACAGTGATGAGAAGCAAGGAACAATATTTGTGCAATCATGTGTATGCAAAAGGTCAACCAATGCTCAGGCGAGATCAGCAAAGCCTAGATTCAAACAAAAGCTACCTGAATACAAATTAAAAAGTAGACAGAAAATATATCCCAACAAAACCAAATAAACACAAAGATTAAAGCATTTCAATTACCAAAATGAACATATTGATAGGCAACACAAAAGGCAAGAACAATCACACATTTTTAGTACCTATCAAATATTTGCAATAAAAGAAATATAACTGCCCTCAAACTCAAATCTGCAATTCCTGTTATGAAAATGGCAATTCTTTGATAGAAAAATCCTTCTCTAGTAAAGAACACAAAATTCTTAAAATAAAACTTGGTAAAACTCCCTCAATTCACACCATCTCTGCAAAATCTGATATGCAAATACCTTTATCCAGGCAAACTTATGCCATAGACAAATCATTAGTGATCTCCCTTTGCAACTTTTCACATCTTTCACAATATAGCTTGCAGGATTGATTTGCAATTACTGAACACAAAACCAAGTTTTGAATTAGAATGCAATTTTTTGCACTAAAATTTATGGCAACTAACAGGGTCTTTTCCACTTGCAAGAAAATGAAAGAACCCAAAAGAAAAAGTTATCTGTCATAATCAATTGGGAATGGAGTCAAGTAGGGAAGAAAGGATAAAAACAAAGCCACCAAGCTCAAACTGAAAAACAATACCTAAAAATTAGCCTAAAACTGAATGAACACACATAACTCACGTTTCCTGTCTGCATTTCTCTTCTTGAACCAGGAATCTGAATTGAACTCTAAATACCAAAGGAACAAAAACCTCAATCGTAACTGAACCACTACCCAAACCCAAAAGAAAAAGTATCTGTCTTAATAAATTGGGCATGGAGTCAAGTGGGGAAGAAAGGAGAAAAACAAAGCCACCAAGCTCAAACTGAAAAACAATACCTAAAGGCTAAAACTGAATGAACACACATAACTCACATTTCCTGTCTACATTTCTCTTCTCGAACCAGGAATCTGAATTGAACTCTAAATACCAAAGGAACAAAAACCTCCATCGTAACCGAACCACTACCCTTCTCTGAACTGCTGCAAGTATTTGTTGGAAAACACAATCTGCAGCTTTACTTGAACAAACCCATCTACCAGCATGGAAAAATGATTGCCTCTTAATATCAACATACACCACAAAATCAGCTACACAATGGCAATCATGCAAACAAAATATGTTCTGAAATATATCAAAAACTTGTACCTCCATACATTCCGATATTCTGTCAATCAGATTCCTGATTTGCTCAGTCACTCCTCATGCTCTAAATGTTGATCAGGAAGCTGATTTGAAACATGTAGGGCTTTTAAAAAGTTTTCTAAGAGCTCAAGCCACTGATCATGCTCCAAAATGAACATATCTAGTGACCTTACGTTGCTGGTTGCATCTTCATCTTGTCATTTCTCACTCTCATTACTTTGGAAATTGCCAAAATTTGGCACTCCCCAAGATGAATTGAAACCTCATTGGAAGACATCCACGGATGCAAGATGTGAAATGTTTGTCCAAAGACTGAGAGAAAGAAAGGCATCTTCATCTTGTCATTTCTCACTCCCATTACTTTGGAAATTGCCAAAATTTGGCACTCCCCAAGATGAATTTAAACCTCATTGGAAGACATCCATGGATGCAAGATGTGAAATGTTTGTCCAAAGACTGAGAGAAAGAAATGCATCTTCATCTTGTCATTTCTCACTCTCATTACTTTGGAAATTGCCAAAATTTGGCACTCCCCAAGATGAATTTAAACCTCATTGGAAGACATCCATGGATGCAAGATGTGAAATGTTTGTCCAAAGACTGAGACCTCTCACTGCTGCAACATTCATATCTAAAATTCATGTGCTCACTCTCTTCAAGGATGAGAATGCATCCTTCTTTCAAAATAGCAAACAAGTTTCTCTTTTGTATCCAAATGCAAATCAGCAATCAACTCTTCCACATTCATTGATAAGGGCTCCAAATCAAAGCCTAAACCATGTGCTAAAGCTACATCCTCTTCAACAAGGAGAGTATACCCCTTTTGGAAGACCAAAAACAGGTCTCTACTTTACTCATGAAATAAGACATCTCCTTGATAAACACTACTGCAATTATTTTCAATAAAACAAGGCATCTCCTCAAACAAGTCAACAATGTCATTGTCTACATGTCCTTCAGGAATATCTTGTCAAATTTGTTCCTCAAGAGGAGATAGAGATTCTTCATCTATATCAGAAGATTCACCAACCTTCATTGCAGCCAAGAAGTCATATATGCCTTCATTGCAGCCAAGAAATCATATGTGCCTTCATCCTCAACAAATTGTCCATTGTCCGATCTTGCATTTAGAGTGCATGGCTCTTATCCTTGTTCTATACAGGAATATTTATGCTACAAAACAGCTCCTATTTCCTTTTTTCTTCTTCATAAAAAGCCTAAGAAAAGCCCTTAAATGAATTGAAACTTAGGGAATACAAGGATGTGCATGAATTCAAATCTTCTGCATGCAAAAAAAATAGCATGTTCTTGCTGCAAAAAACTGTGAGGCAGCAGCACCACCTTCCTTTTTCTCATTTTTGAAAGAAAATGTCAAGGCCTGCACATTCTTCACCTCTGAAGAAAACTTCATTTTGGACCACAAGATTTTGCTTTACAACTTTAGAACAGATTGAATTTTGAGGAGAGCATGCATTGGGCTGCTTATGTTTCAGTATGCTAGGCTGAAAATTGTTGAAATTTCCCTAATTAAGCTTCAGTGGGTTTGGAATGACAAGCTGCATAGGGGAATTCAGGGCTGCAAGCTGCCTTTTGAAAGCCATACATTTGTTTTATAATTCTGAAACAGGCTTTTCATTTCAGCCACCTCATTTGGACCAAAAGACTCCATATAAGAGGTGGGTGGGCTCAAAATCTTTATTGGATCACACTGGATAGCTTGGAGGAGTTCACAATTTGGAGGGAGCAAAGAAACTGAGGGTTACAAGAGCAATTCTTCCAAACTCTATTAAGGCTTTCTCAGCTTGGACAGCTAAATCATAGGCTTGTGGGACAGTTTTACCACCTAAAATTATAATCATCAAAACCATTTCAGAATCAAGAGATTTTAAATAATAAATAAAAGTAAAACCTGGTGGAGGACGCACATCTACAAGTACATCTCCCATGTCTTTTTGAACCTTGAGTTGAAACCACCCATGGATTCCATTAAAGCTTTTTTATGGTGATGAGATGTTGGATCAATAAAAATTTGTCTGCCTTCTTGAACTTTTCATACAACAATGTTCCCAACTAATCCCTGTCGGCAATGCAAGTTGAATGGAAATATGCATCTACACAAAATAATTTCCTCATAACCCAAATAAAGAAATCTATGCAAATAATTATTCAGAATCCATATGCAAAAGAATAGACAACATACCATCAATGATCACACAAAATATACCTTGGGAAAACCCTCAAAAGGGAAAAACCCAGCCTCCAAAAGTATCCATCACTCATGTATTATTCAGCAATAAACATTACAATACATCTTCAAAGTCCTCCATGAACACCTTTGAAACATCAAGTCCTCTACAAGCACTCCATGTGAACAAGCAAGTAACCACACATCCCATGCCATGCTTCAACCCTCGCAAATGCTAACAAGAGATGCTCTCAACAAGCCAATTATCCAATCTTAGACAACTACCCATGTGTTTCCTTTTATAGCAACAAGCTCACACAAAACCACCAAGTGGTATTACATAAAACCATGTGACTAATACCATGAGCTTACAAAACCATTCACCCCTCATTTAATATTGGTACTGATTTTTCCCAATATTAAATATTATTCCCATGCGCAACCCCACATTAAATATTTAAACCAATGTTACATACAACACATAAAGTGGCCCCAAGAATGCTAGACCTGTGTGATGCACACATCCCTAGATCCCCTAGGTGCACCACATAATAAATAAAATATTACATTATAACATTATGCAAGGTGGGCAGCACACCTTTTCCTAACATGCAAGCAAGTGCAGAACCTCTAAACCAATCCAATGTCTTGCCCTTGAGAGATATAACCAATAATCTGCGACAACATCCTCATTCATAATATTATGAATCTTGCACAAATTTATCACATCTTGCTTGTGAGCAATAGGAGACACAAAACCATCTCCATAAAACCTAGGCAGTGCTCTCAAAGCAGATTTTAGAATAGGATCCCTTCATTGGTGCAAGTGCAAAGGAACACCAAAATCCCAAGCTCCAAATGGTTGATTCCTTGGATTAGCCATCACATTTTGAGATATAGTTAATTGAACATAGATTTGCTTGGTCTGCTGAAACAAAGAGATGAGGTTTTATAACCAACAAAATGTCATGACCCCAAAACTGTAACACTAAATATGAAATATTGAAATATAAATAACAAAACCAAATAAATATAAGGAATTGCCATCTAACTATTATTATCCTAATTATAATCATCATAGATAAAATTATAATTATAATATAAATATCATAAATAGAACAATAGATATTTGTAAGCATCATAATAATAAAAGAAGTCACAAAGAAAATAATTAAAAAAAAATGCTGATAACTAATAAACAAATAATAATTACAGTCTCTAATCTGATTGATGACAAATTAAATAAACAAATAATAACTACAGATTGCTTATATCTATCCCTAGAGGAGGCATCGATTCCCTAAAGGAGGCATCGATTCCTAAAATTCCTACAGCGATTATGTTTTAGTAAAGGCAACCGTTAATAAGGCAGCAACCTGGGAATAAAAAAATAGATTATGATAAAGACATTAGACTAAACTAAATGGCACGTCCCAAATCAACGGGAAGACTCTTGGTGATCGGGCTATAAAAGGAGAATTAAATCAAGACCAAAGGCATCAATCAAGGGGTGGGAATGAATACAATACTCTGTCATAAATTTGGGGACAGAATAAGAAGAAAGGCATCAAATGAGGAAGGATAGAAAAGGATTCAGAAATATCTATTTTTCTGAGTATTAAAAGCAGCCAAGAGATTACACGCAGATCTCAGGAAGGCAAACATAGAATAGAGGAGGAAAATTAAAAAATATCTAAACATATAACTAACTGTAAGTATTATCTGAAATTCAAATAATTAACTAATACAAACAGGTAAGCACTTCTGCATTCAAATAATCAGTTTAGTAAATGAACTCAGAATTTAGTAAATTAATATTATATATATATAGATTAAAGAAACTATTATAAATTGACAATTAGGAACAATGGTGTATATATATAAAATATATATAGATATTATCTATGATTGTCCAATAATGGTTATACACACACACACACACACACACACACACACACACACATATATATATATATATATATATTATTCTCGGTTATACAATAATGATGCTTGCAGCAATTATTGAACCTTATAAGTAAGCATGGTTCTTTAATATGAATATGAATAATGGATTTTTATTTGCTTGATCTACACTAACGATATCGTCCGAGTGACAAGAACAGATTGAATAGGAGGACAAAGAAATAGGGACCTCTAATATCCTTGTGAGTATAGCAGCGACAGGTTAGTATGAGATAATTGATAGTAAAGAGGAATATATATACTGAAGAAAGAATCATTTAATAGAAGATATTATCTGGAAACCTGATCATCAGGAATAACAGCAAATTGTGGTATGTCTATCATAGTTATTTTATGTTTGGTTTACATTTATGATAGGCTTTATCTAACTATGGTATGCAGATATATAATATGTGATACATGTTTATTATTCTTGTAGTATATTATATCTTACTATGGTATGCAATTATATATGTATATTATTAATCATGATAATAGCAGTTCTGTATATTTGCATAAATCTGAGTTATCATATATTGCTAAATGTGACATAATGGATATATTACTGATCTGTATGTAAGGATAGAATATGTGACTACATTATGAAGTAATATTTATATTATCTAACTGTGGTAACCAGCCATGATGAGGGAATTGAGGACCTACGAGGAGGGGAAACAGCATTGGGGTCATCCTCTAAGTACACCACCCCATGGTGGATGGCTGAGGCCTGCCACATGTGGGCCAAGGGGGCTTGTAAGGCTGCCCTTGGGCTTAGAAGAAGTGATTTCTGGAACACCATGCTGTAGTTGCACCCTCAACCTCCCAACGTGATGATTGATTAAGCAATAATGGTTATGATGAGGGGACCAATGATAGGACGCCTCACTAGGCACACCACCCCATATGGATGGCAAGAGGCTGCATGGGGCCGAGAGGGGTGTACTGCTCTTGGGCCTAGGGTAGAGGGTTTCTTGGGCACCCTATCAAACCATTTTGTTCCAGGAAGAATGAATTAGAAACCTACAAGATTCCAATATATTTATGATATGATATTTGTTTCTTGTTATAGATGTTTACTGACCTATTTGTGGGTCTTAAACAAGTAGTTGTATCACTAATCTTACTTTCCTTGTTTCCTTTACATATTCAAATGAGGGCATCATATAATATTATCTTGTAAATATTTTCTAATTCTGTCTTGCAGGGACCTAATCAAGTTATAGATATTCCCTAAATCAAATTGATTATTTGAAATTGATAAATTAGGGCAGATTTAGGGATTTTCCAAATTTGGGGACATTACACAAAATCATTGGGTAGATGATACATGTTCCTTAGAGCATATTTTTTATGATTTGCCACCAAAATCACAATATTTTGAACAAATAGAAAGGTCGAAGCCTTGGATTCATGCCACCAAGTATACCAAAAAACTATTGTTACTCTAATATCAAAGCCATATATTGTTACATCAAATGTGTCCTATACCCACACCACACAAAGTACAACAATGGGAAACTTTGTGAATGTGGAGCTTGATCCAATGACCTCCAGGGTTGAAAGGTTGGCTCTTTATACTCTAGCACTAAATCAATAATAATTGGGATGAAAGGGAAAGAAAGAACATGAACTGAAAACTAACTATGAGGTGATGCACTGGAGTTGAAGGCAAACAAATGGTCTAATAGTCAAGGGAGATGGTGAAGACAAATCTACAACAATGAAAGGCAAGGAACAATATTTGCATGAATATTCGGCACAGAAAGTCGGCAACTACTCTCAAGAGATCAATGAATATTGTTAAACCAAGGCTGCCTGAATGCAAATGAAAAGGTAAAGAGAAGTTTTCACGAGAAAGTCACGTAACCAAATAAAAACAAACACAAAATGAACACAATGACAAGCAACACAAAAGGCAATAACCAATCACATTGTATTAGCTATCAGAGGTTTGTAATAAAAATACATCTACCCTCATGCTTGAGTCTACAATTCTTGTTATATAAATGGCAAGGCTTTGCTAGAAAAATCCTCCTCTCATAAAGGCCACAAAATTGTTAAAATAAAACTTAGTAACACTGCCCAATCTCCCACTATCTCTACAAAAATCTGATAAGCAAAGACCTTTATCCAAGCAAGCCTTTGCCTTGGAGAAATCCTTAGCCATCGTGCCTTTGCACATCTTTCACAATACAACATGCAAGATTGATTTGCAGAGGTGAAACACGAAACCAAGTTTCGAAGTGGAGTGTTTTTTTTGCACTAGAAGACCCAGGTGAGCACTAACCATGCTCCCTCCACTCACAGAGCACTTTTTGTTTTTGGCTTGCAAGTTTATCACTCATAGGTCAAGAGGCATTCTTGGTTTTCGAAGGGGAATGCATTTTTTTGCACTTTATGACCCATGTGAGCCCCAAGCATGCTCCCTCCATTCATACAACACTTTTTTTTTGGCCTTCAAGCATATCACTCATAGGTCAAGAGGCATTCTTGGTTCCAAAATTGTGGCCTCCCTCATCTTTGGCCTAAGGCGCCTAAAACTAACATGCACTCCTAATAAATATGGTTTTGAGTTTAGAGTGATACCCCACCCCTCTTCAATGCCTTCATTGCAATATTTTATTCCCCACATGCTTCATCAACTTTTATTACGTGGATTGATGGCAATACATATGTCATATATTAATCCCAATCCAAAGATTATCCATTATTATTTATTTGCTAAAATGGGGCCTGCCAAACACCAATACATGAGGATGTGCTCTACCTTTACCAAACTAAGGAGATTGATTTACAAAGTACATCAGCTCTTGGAATAACCTTGTCATGACTAATGGGGGACATCTTCTTGAGTGAGGCAAGTGATATGACCTTCACATTCTTAATGGGTTACCTTGTCTACCTAAATCTACCTTTTTTTAACATGGAGTGGGAGTAAGTGAGGCTAATTATGCTCTTGGCAATAGATCTCTAATTCCTCAAATGGTTTTTTATCTCTCATCAAATCCCTCTTGTTGATCATATTGCTTTCGAATTCACTACAACATAGTCATCCAATCCTCCCTTGCCCTCCTTGTAAAATTCATGCAACAATCACCACAATATACAAGATCAAGTCGTTTTTCCATTAAATGTTAAACTACCACTCCACTTTCCAACACCACAACCATGGAAGGCACCCCATGACTCTTTTCCCCGTGTGGTTCATCAATCTACTCCGCCATGCTCCTAGTTCCTTCCCTATGAAATGTAGGCACATTAGTGACTGTAAATTTGTCCATAAAAGGGTGTATCTTGTTCTTGCTCACAACCCTCCAGCCACATGCCCCATATATAAAAAAATATTGTTATCTCCTTTGGGCAAAAAAAGTCTTTTTCTTGCCTTGAAGCAATTTTAAATTCTTGATGCCCACCATTATTCATCGAATAAATTCTCCATCATTCTATGAGATGGTTGAATTTCAAACTCTACAATTTGTTCAAATTTGTTTCCAGTACCATTGGAGTCTAGCATGGCTGCCCTCTCTTGCCAACCCTTTTATATATTTACATAGATGACAATTTGGACTTTCCTCGGCAATGTACCTACCTTGCCATAGATTGTTTATTACATCATGTATTAATTGATATTTTTCTTTTTGTTGATTATGTTGCCCTCATGGTAGCTGAAATCACGGATTTATCCTAATTAATTGCCACTTGTCCCTTGTCAATCTTATCTTCTAAAAAATTCGATTTTTTTATTTAATCAGTCAACCCGATTTTTAACTGCTTTTTTCTGTTATATTTTGGTCCAAAAAAATAGGGTTTCTATGTTTTTTTCTGATTTGTAGGGCTATTTTTTTCTTATTTTTTCTTAACCCTAACCACAATTTTCCCAATTAATTGAAAAGAATCTTTATCTTTTGGTTTGCTAGTTTATTCTGAGAAAGAATTTCACTACCATGGGAGTCCTCACCACTGGCTATGTCAATGGTTTATTGAGAAAACCCAATGCCTATGCTCGATTTTGCAAGCATTCCCGACTTGTGGTGACCCTCAATGCACTGCTAGAGATTCTTATTCCAAGTTCCATTTTTTTCTACAAAACAGAACCTATGGAGATTACAACTCACAGGTAGTTCAATTTTGGGGACCCTGTTTCAATTTGAAGCCTGCTTTGCAGTACAGTATGGAGAAGGGATATGTGTCACTTTTTGTCCCAAAATGCTAGTGTTTTTTATTGCAGTTCCTAGATATACCTTCACAGATATGCCTCTTCAGTGCAGTCATCAAGTTTATGGTTCTATATGGTTCAGATGTTTAGGGCCCTAGTTTGGACATACCATGTCAACTTATATTGAGCAAGTTAAAGACTCTAGTACTTCATAGTCTTATTCATTACAAATGGATGACTACCTGATGCATGCATTGTTCAAGATGAGTTTATAAATAATACCTTAAAACTTATTTTCTACATTCAATAGTCAAATCCTCGGATGACTCAACTTCAGGTCAAAAGAGGTACCCATATTTGGCTCTAGATTCTTTTAAGACAATTGCCTCTTTAGCTACAACTAGGTATCAACATTGTTGGTATTCAGACAGCCTTCATCCTTCAATATATTAACATCTCTATTGATCACATTCCACCATTCAGGTACACCTTAGATACCCCTCACATTCTCCTCTATAAGGACATAATCAATAAGGTTGTCAAGATTGATAATACATTCAAGACACTTGAACGTTTCTTCCAGGTCTACTCAAAACACCAAGTTGGCTTTCTATGCTATATAGTTCTTATGAATTATAGATGGTATCAACAGTTAGTTTGACATTTTCCAAGATCATTGGTCATGTGGCTTTAGGATTCCCCTTGGCCAATTGAGGGTGTGATCCTGCCAATTATGAGATCTAAGTGGACACCAAATTGTATGGTGTGAAAGGACTTTCCATCTTTAATTCCTCCATAAGGTAAATATTGAGGAGCATTCTATTTTTCAAGTACCCTATCTAGTATAACATCTAAGGGTGACATAAATATCTATATAGAGACTCAAGTGATTCTCTATCAAGTTTGCTTCAAAAATAGGATCAAAGATGCTAGATCATTTTTCTTCATGAGGCTATTGTTCTCAAATTTAAATCCTTCCAAGGGACCCTTAGAGTTGTCGAGTTTATCATTCCTTCACTCGGCCCATTACAAGCATTGGAAAAGACAAGCTCCTATCACATGTCCCATTCACACTCAAATTAGGATTGTTCGGTGAGGCCACTTTGATCTTTGCATATGACTACTGTTGTAATGTTTGTCATTGATGATAAAGGTGCATACACATGTAGTCACTGATATTAAGAAGGTACATGAACAAGATTGATGTCACTAACGTCAAAGACATAAGATCGAGATTGTTGGCAAGATTGATGTCTAAGAGGTCGTTGTGGAGATTGTTGGAATGGTTGTCATTAATGTCAAAGAAGCATGAACAAGATTGATGTCACTAATGTCAAAGACATAAGATCGAGATTGTTGGCAAGATTGATGTCTAAGAGGTCGTTGTGGAGATTGTTGGAATGGTTGTCATTAATGTCAAAGAAGTATGAAAGATTGTTGATAAGATTACGATCATTGATGTCAAGAAAGATGCTATTGGTGTCACAATGGAATTCACTGATACAAGAAAAAGAAACCATTATAGGCCAAAGGCCATAAATCGCTGTATTAAAAAGATTCAAGAAATTGTAATATGGCAGAATTAAATACAAGTTAAGGAGGATGGATTAAAATAATATTATCCAGCCAACCTGCTTCCATATGAAGCTTCATATATATATAAGACAAAATGTCTTATTCCAAATAGAGATTATGAAGTAATACAATTTGAAGAAGGTATACGACTAAAGAAAATCATAAGGAGAGATTAAAAAGAAATAACTTATGCTACACAAGAATGAGCACTCCACATAAGACAAACATGTCTTATTTAAAAGACCATAAAGTGAAGAGATCAAGAAAAGACAAAAAGTGCGATTAAGAAATGGAAAAAGGTTTTAATCTGGCCGACCACATAAAGGGCTGCTATGAGAATTTAAATAGGCAGCGACTACATTTGAATAAAGTTAAATTTTAATTTAAAACTTGTTTTTCAAAGTGGCTGAACACCCTCTCAAATGGAATGCCGCATATAAGGCAAGGAGGATGCTCATATGTGTGAGGTGAGTTCAAAACAAATACGATATGACACGGTTTTGCATTTAATAAATGGGGGCAGCAATTAAGGAGGAGATGACTTTAATAAGTGCAATCAAAAGAAGACAAAAAGGGGTAGCGATCACTAAGAGGCACAATTTGTATGAAGTAGAAGATCATTAACAAAGGCAGAGATCTTATTTTAGTTAAGGCAGCAATTTAGTTTGGGATAAAAGGACAACGATTTGTTTTGAGGAAGTATGACTCATTGAAGAGCCATTACTCTTTCTAATAGACACACCTTTCTTAAAAAGTCACCTCCCTTGGAGTAATATAGAAGGGGTGTGAAAGGTGTGTATTGAGGATAAAAAGGGCAGAAATATGAAGTGTAACATAGATTTATTTTGAGTGCATATGCAGCCCATATATGAATGAAAAATGCAAATATATCTAACGAATATATGTGAAGAATAAAAGCAGATTATGAAGTGAATTTGAGCAGATGGTAAGGCAGAAAACTATGTGAGGATATTGCCATGATTATGATCAGTTGCGTGAAGTGCATATGCAGCCCATATATGAATGAAAAATGCAAATATATCTAACGAATATATGTGAAGAATAAAAGCAGATTATGAAGTGAATTTGAGCAGATGGTAAGGCAGAAAACTATGTGAGGATATTGCCATGATTATGATCAGTTGCGTGAAAAGAATTGGTGCATAGATTGGATCGGATTTGTGAGAGATATTGTGCATGATAGTGATCAGATTTGGGAAGGAAGGTTAACATTTGAGTGTGGATCAGATTTGTATTTTGTGATCAGATGTGTGAGAAAAATTTATTGTGTGAAATGTGATCAAGGATACTGCATGGTGTGTGTTCATGGTGTGTGTTCAGATTTGAGAAGGACGAGAAGTTGTACTTGGATCAGATTTGTGTTTGTATCAGATTTGGTGAAGGAGTTTATCATATCAAGATTGAAGAATTAAAGAAGTTGGAGCCTCTTGCTAGGTTGAAGCTCAGTTTGTGTGGGGGTTGGAGCCTATCAAATCAAAGTTGAAGCCAATTGCAGGGTTGGAGTTCAGTTGAGTGGGGGTTGAAGCCTCCAATAGGTTGGAGCTTATAATTCAGTCAAGTGTATATTGGAGTCTCTAGTAGGTTGGAGCCTACAAGAAGAAAATTAATCTATAATATATAAGCAATATTTTGCTGTGGTTTTCTCCCGCAAGAGTTTCCACATAAATCAGTGTTTTCATTTTGTTCATAATTGCTAGATCTTACTTGAATGTCTTCATTGTGATTGATTAAGTTTTGAAAAGTATAAGATTGTTAGATACTAATTCCACCCCCACCTCCTCCTCTCAGTATCACCTTGTGCTCATCAATTGGTATCAGAGCGAGTTCCTTTGAATATAGCCTAACCACTAGAAGGTAGATCTTAAGAGCACATATGGGAAAAAGAAAAGGAAATACTAAGCAGAATATTAATCAACTAGCACCAATAAAATCAAATGAACATGATGTGTAGGCACTTGAAATACACATGGCAACAGAAAAGAAAGATGATATCTTTGAAAAGAAAGATGACCTTGTGAGTGAAAGAAAAGAAAATATTGAAATAAGAAAATATGATGAAGAAGTAGATATGGAGTTAGATGAAGAGAAATCATCTAAAAGAGAGGCAACGTTCAAAGCATCAAAAGAGATGGGGAATAAAAAGCATGAATCAAGCGATAGCTCCAACAATGAATCAAATACAAAGGAAGGCCATATAGATAGAAAGCTCAAAGAAGAATCCGACATATACAAAGGTAAGTATAAATGTTTTAATTGTGATAAAACTGTTTATGGTGTTTCTGAATGTGTGCAAGTCAAAAGTGAAGACAAAAGAAAAGAAGAGAAAGATTCAAGTGAAGAAGTGCTGTTCATGGCTATGAAAGATAAAGGTGATAAAAATGAAAGAGATGAAGAAGAACATGCTAAGAATGAGGTTGATGAATAAGTGAATCTTGAGGAAGAAATATATCTTATGTATGATGAGATTCATTCACTTAAAAAAAGAGATGCATGTCTAAAGTCTAAAGTTCAAGAAGAAAGTGAATCCAAGGCAAAAGTGTCACAAGCCCTTGGAGAGGCAAAGAGGATGATCGAAGATCTAAAAGTAAAAATTGAAGAAGCAAAGAGGATCGAAGAAGAAGTAAGAAATCAATTGAAACTAAAAGAAGAAGATTGTGAGAAGTATGAGTCTCAAATTAGTTACTTGAGGACAGAACTAGAGAAAACAAACACCAAGCCAAACAAGAGCCTCAAGGTTGTTAAAAGTGCCGAAATTGTGGATGATATTATAGATGGGCAAAAGTCATGATGCAAAGGAAGATCAATCTTCAAATGAGCAACAAAAGAAAGGAAATGAGAAAAAACCAAAAGGCTATACAGATGTTCTAAAAGGCTCGATGAATAATGAGAATAATAAGAGGAAGGAAAACAATGTCCCACAAAAATTCACAAGATTATTTCCTCCAAGGCAAGCACAAATGAACAAGTCTCAACATTCATTTTATGGTTATTGCTACTCTTGCAATAACTTTGGTCATAAAGCGATAGAGTGTTGGACACATGCAAGAAACAGTGGTTGGATCAAGAATAGAGGTCCTCATGGGTTGCCAAAGAGAAAGGGCGACATCATATGTTATAAATGCAACCATCTGGGTCATAAGGCAAGAAGTTGTAAAACAAAAGGAAGAAATGATGGATGGAGCAAAGATGCTTATGAGTTCTCAAGAAGAAGTTATAAATCTTTATACAAGTGCAACAACTATGGGCATATGGCACAATTGTGTAGAAGTGATTTTGTGGAATACCCTAAGTAGAACAAGAAAGTGGAAGCCATGGATAATCATAAGAAAGAAATTGCAAAAGTATGGAAAAGGAAACAAGAGCAAGATAATAAGAAAAAGGAAGAATCTATGCTTGTGCCTCATGCACAAGAAATATCACTAAGTCCTTAAGGAAATGTACGAGTTCAAGAGGAGCTAACCATTGCATTGTTTTCGCTCCATGGAGAAGAAAAATCAAGATAGATCAGCTAAGGCATATTCTATATAAGCATTCTATTGTCATTGATCAAAGGGGAAGAATTAGTAGAGAAAGAGAAGATATGATTGGGAAAAGAAAGAGAGATTAAAAGGTTAAGTAAAAATCAGAAACACTCCAGCAAAATATAGTTCAAAACATGCATGACAGGACAATTGACAAATGATGCATGGCAGCATTTTGAAAGACAAGATAAAGTGGGCATGGTGACAACATAGTCATCAAAGGCAAAAGAAGTATAACACATTGATAATGATATGATAATAGAAAATTACCTTATACTAAAGTGAAGAAGAATTGATGTCAAGGTGAGAGAAAAGCTAGAAGGTTATAACATGACAATGTTTCAATGAGCAAGAGTGCAAAGCAAATAAGAAAGATCATGTATGAATGACAGAATGTTACAAAGCAATTGACGACAATGTGAAGAATGGCAGAGGGTATAAAAAGATGGAAAATACTCTTGTATAAAAGACTTGAGACAATCAGAGAAGAAATAGATGGACAATAGTAAGTTATGATGGTCGTACTTATGTTCGAGTTTCTATTGATATAATGATGCCATAGAAGACAGGAGATAGAGGCAGAGCTATAATGAATATCCCTTTACCCCCCCACTCCTCTTCTCTCAATATCACCTTGTGCTCATCAATAAGAGCACCCAAACCCCCCAATCTGAATCTAAGTGAAATATGTCCAATTCATTATGACATCAATCAAGAACATTCTCCTTATCAAAAGACCAAGAATGGAGACAAGTAAACGTTACAATTCTTATCTGTACCACCAAAGGTTCATCAATTGTGGATGTTATAAGAGATTCTAGAGGGATTACTAGACTTCTACCTAGTATTATCCTACCTCAACCCCTCAATCATGAGCATCCTCCTTTAAGCATCATCAAATGCCTACATTGTCCATTTCATGATAATAAATGATGATGTTGTTGGTCCATCTAGCCTAAGCCTTGCTACTCATTTATGACTTGACAAAATATAGTTTATATGCTTCTTACCATAGATAATCCTTTGTTTTAGTTGGCCAATTTCCAGCTATGGTCCTCTTCCCCATTCTTTTCTTCTCCTCCCAAATGAAGTTTTCCTCAAATTTCCTTTCTTTCTACAAGCATCCACAATAATTTCTTGTTATCTTCTTCATCCTATACCTGCATACATTGCTAGAAGCCATATATGAAGGTTGAAGTTCCATTTCTTTAACCATCACCCTCTACTCTATTGTTTAAATCTTCTTTATTAGGTTTCCATGTTAGATTTACTTATATTAGAATGCTATGATGTAGACTAACTTCTTATTGAAAAAACTACTTTAAGCTCATATGGGCCACTACGTGAACAATAAGAGGCATTCCCTTGTCACATTCCCTAAAGACTATATGTCTTATTTTGATTGACTGATTGCCCTTGAAATTTGGAGTCAAATAGACATTATTGTTATTGGTATTCATTAGAAATTGCTGTTATGGCATTCATATTAAGGTTTGATGATGTTATTGTTTCACATTGCTGATTGATTTCGTGTGTTTATACTATCTTAATATGACTCGTTATCTATTTTCTTATTCAAGCACATGTTTTATACATACAACTACTATCATTTTGACTATTTTGTGAGGTGTTATACTTTTTGTTTAGTGGGCAAAGATGAGGGGGCAGTTGGCATCAATGTTGATTAAGTGAAAAAGTTCAAAGGATATTGATACCACCCAAACCAAGTTGCATTTCACTGTGGTTTGACATGACTAGATTGTTTTGGCACATTTTGTATAACCATATTTCCATAAAGGATATAATGCTGGCATATTTGTGCATTTGAATTATTGATCCATCATAGCAAGGTTTTAACATGACTCTAATTAGTCATATTACGACATCTTTAAGAATCAGCAATGTTCTCCTAGCACTATTTCTAGGTGTCAAGTTTGTTGTAGGTGAGCTAATTTATTGATATTATAATATTATGTAAATATGTATATTTATGTATATACTATAATTCAAATACTCAAATTTGGCTAATACTCAACAGCCCAAAAATTTGAATTGGAATCAAACTAATAAAACGTTTCAAATAAAAATATATTATTTAAATACACAAAATAAACTTAAATAATGCATTTGTAATGTTCCCCTTTTGGCAGTAACCTTGTCAGTGGCTCATCAGCCTATTCCGGAATCCTGTAGGCTCGTTGAGGTGAATCAAAGGATTCCAATTTTGGAGGTTTTGTGATCTTTCCTCATTATTTACTATTTATAGTAAATACTATTTTTGGCAGTTAGTAGTTGTCAGCCTTCAGTTCATCACGTCATTGGTAGCAGTATTCAGAACTAAGCCTTGGACTTTTGGAAATATTATTTTGATGGATTTCTTCATTAATTGAGCAAATGATTCTAATTTGCAGTTACCCCTTGGCCTAAGGAATTAACTTCAAGTTGTTTTAAAAGGGGGGTGCCACATGAAGAATTTAAAAGGTTTTTATTTAATTCTTCATTTTCTCAAGTGGGGCGTACTTTTGTGAAAAATTATATTTCTTTTTGGAAAATGAAAAGGTGATGGCTTTTGGCGTACCTTCTTGGAGGATTTGAACAGTCTCCTCACTTCTTTTAAAATTGAGGCTTGGCTCCAGCATTTGTTATCCATGATTTTGCTAAACTTATGCTGTCGAAATGATTTATCATTTTATGCTTCGAGGAATGCTGACCTCCTAGTTCCTACTTCAATTTCGTGTTTGCAAGATAACACCTAATTGAATTATTGTCGCTTCTCATCCAGACTAGCAGATTGAGTTTCAAGATGAAATTTTGATGTGTTTTCCAATTTTACAGTTGTTGTTTGCACACAACTGAAAGTCGATTTTGTTCATGGTTGAATGTATGAATTTTATATGGTTCTGGGCAATTGATATTATCAATCCTAAGGTCTAGGCGACCATCTCCTTCAAGTTGCAGATTTTATTTTGAAGTGTTTATTTTTATAATGAGAAATCGCCCCTCTCAAGGGTCATACCTTTCAACAAGCATTGGGAATTGTGCCATTAAATATTAAGGGTGTTTTGGAGCTGTTTCTTTGTCTCAACAGGGGCGCCAATCTTCCAAATGACCTTTGCTTTTGGTTTCACGCAATTCGGAGGTATTTTGATTTAGTTGTGAGCAATTTATGAATTTTTGTAGTTGCTGATTGCCATTTCTAGAATTGCAAATTTCGGAGATAGAAGCTTTTCATTTGCTGTTTCAATATTCTATCTTCTTTCTTATTATTCTCTAACTTGGAAACATTGTATAAAGTGGTGCTTAGAAAAATGGTGATGAACAATGTAATTTGCAACTTTTTACTTTGTACAAACTGTTAACAGTAGTACTGTTTCAGTTTTAGCTTTGCTGCATTTATTAATTAACTTCACATTAAACACCCCTGGATGGTATACCGCCAGTGTGGATAATTTTGTTTTGTAATATCTTTCATGCCCACTTTCAAGTGGTGAATCCCCACTCTTCAGTGGATGCCTACCGCAGCAGAAGAAGTAATCATTTGTAATCTTTTCCCCCCATTGTTTGGTGGTAACGTGGAAAGCTCTTTGGATGGTTATCCGCCTTGTTTCATTTGAATTCAGCAATAGTACTCCACCATATGTTAGCACCTCACCTGTCAAGGGATCTTGAGTGCACATTCTTGGTGTCGAGTTTAATATCTCTCTTTCAGTGTAATCTCGTACTTAGTAATTCAGTAGATCCTAGGGATCCTCTGACCATATGCCCGCCCCTCCTCCTTAAGTGGTTTTAGGGCGCATTCTTGGTTAGAGTTCTTTCATGTACGTTTTGGTTATGCTAACCTTAACAGGTGATTGATTCTATTGTAAATGTTAGTTTTAAAAAATCAAAAAATTGAGAGAATATTTCAGCATTAGAAGCATAAAGAATGAATTTAGAGAAGCCGAGAGTATAAATGGAATACAAGTAATCAGAATTTAATCAGAATTTAATCAGAAACTAAAATCTACTGAAATATTCGTTAAAACAAGGAAATTAAGGCCTTTGAGGCCACAAGGACCTTCATGGCACATGCCATTTTTTCGGAATTTTATCACTTTTAACAACCATTGATAAATCCTTCCAATTACTGGACAATCAATTCATGATGCTGAGATCCAAATTAATGAAGACAAAAAAGACAAACCATAAGGGTTTTACGGAATATTTTCGATTATATCTGTAGCAATCGAGTTCTCTTATTAGACTCACTAAGTTAAAGCTAATCATGACAAAGTCTCAACAAGTAACTCACAACATACTCACAAGTTTCTTCAGTAGACTTGTCTCATAATTCATGGTTGAGCTACATATTGATATTACATGAATATATGTACTCGTAAAATTTTAAAATATTGATACATACATGAAATTATGTATTATTGATAATATATACGCAATTACTTATATAGATATATAATCTAAAATATAAAATAGAAGTATTTTAAAATAAGCATTATTGAATTTATAAATATAAAAACTAAGCTTACTCTAACCCTATCATGCACTATGTAACTATTGTTTTGACCTCACATTAATTTTTTTACAGCAATCACTCTTTATTATCTTTGTTTGGTTCAACTAAAGTTTTGGTGACAGCATGCTAAATTTGGAAATTTCATTATTGATTTGTGGCTGGAAATAAGGAGAGAAATAGAGAGTTAATTGGATGAACTATGGTTAAAACCCATGCATGAAAACTACCCAATTCAAGGGACATGACAGCAAAGAAATGAACTATTTATTTATGAATCTTTCTGCATTTTGGCACAAGAAAGAAGAGAGCTTCATAGGCAATCTTGGAATTTTTAGCAAAACCAGAGGATTCTGTACCTATTCCCAAGTAGGGTTGCTTTCATTTCTCCAGTTCATTTGTTTTGCTTTACTTGTAAAATAAGGAGTTTGGATTTTAGATTAAAATAGAATTTCTATTTTTTGAGCCTTCAGACTCAACCCTTTTAGACTCAAATGAAACCTAGGATGGATAGCATATTGAAAATATATTACATCATAATAACATTGGTTAGTAATGAAACAATTTGAGCTGAGAAATTGCTTGTAAAATGACATGTATTAACAAAATAAGATTACAATTTATAGAAAATACAAAGCATTGAAGATATTAAATGAACTGACCTACTGCAACTAACTACAACTATAGACATTAAATGTCTACCCACCTGAATAACTAAACTAGGAAACTATCTAACCTACTCACTACAGAAGACATTTAAGATGTCTTAACTAACAAGTTACATTAATAGCATGTCTTAACTAACAAGTTAAGATGCCTTAACTAACAAGTTACATTAATAGCACGTCTTAACTAACAAATTACATTATTGATCATTAACAATATAAAGGAATATAATATTCTAACACCCTCCCTTAATGGTCAATCTATCAAAAATACCAAGTTGCCCCCTGAATTTGACAAATTTATCCAGGCTCAAAGACTTGGTGAGAATATTTGCAGTTTGATCTGTGGTTGGAACATACTGCAGCTGAACTAATCTTCTACCAACTTGCGGATGTAGTGACAATGAAGCTCGACATGCTTGTTAAGTTCATGGAAGACTGGATTTTTGGTCAATTTGAGCAACCCTTGATTATCAGTGTACAAGGGAGAAGGCCTTGCTTGTGACATGTGCATGTCAAAAAAGCATCTTGTGGAGCCAAACTACCACACATGTTGCCTTAACGGTTCCTCGATATTCTGCTTCAATCAAGGAAAGAACCACTGCCTGTTGTTTCTTGCCGGTCCATGTTATAGCACCTGTACCCAAACTAAATACATACCCAAAAGTAGATTTTTTGTCATCCACTGAACCTGCCCAATCTGAGTCTGTGACTCTATATAACCAATCAGATTTGGATCTATGCATCTTCCATATAGAATGCCATAATCTGAAGTGCCCTTAACATATCTCAACACTCGCTTCGCTGTAAGCCAATGATCAGCTTTTGGAGTTGTCATGAAGCGAGAAATGTAGCTCACTGCAAAACTGATGTCAGGTCTAGTGGCAGTGAGGTAGATGAGACTACCCACTAGTTGCCTGAATGTCGTTTCATTGACTGGAGGTGAATCAAAGTTGGCTGATAACTTCAACCCCTTCTCCATAGGTGTGGAGGCAGGTTTAGAATCCTGCATCCGAAATTTGTCAAGCAAACTTCTGGCATATTTGGACTGAGAGATAAAAATGCTACCAACGGTCTGCCAAACCTCAATACCCAAACAATAATGGAGAAGCCCCAAATCTGCCATGTCAAAAGCTTGACACAAATCCTGTTTGATTGTTGCAATCAAATGTGTTGAACTGCCAATAATGATCAAGTCATCAACATAGATAACAAGAAACAAAACATCATCACCAGTGCTTGACATACAGATTAGAGTCAAAAGGGTTGCGCTGAAAACCATGATCAACCAAGTACTGATCAATCTTGATGTACCATGCACGAGGAGCCTGTTTCAGTCCATAGAGTGCTTTCACGAGCCTACATACTTGATGTTCTTTGCCAGCAACCTTGAAACCAGAAGGCTGTGTCATGTAGACTTCTTCCTGCAAATCACCATTGAGAAAGGCACTCTTGACATCCATCTGATGAACTATCCATCCAAATTGGGCTGCAATAGCGAGAAGAAGACGAATTGTGCTCATCTTGGCAGTAGGAGCGAAAGTCTCCTCGTAATAAAAAACCTTCATAGGTTGATCCTCAAGGCTGGTAGTAGGAACAAATGGACTAGTAGTCTCATCAAACACAACATCACGACTAAATATGAGATGATCCGTCTCCACATCAATCAACCTGTATGCCTTGTGATTGTCGTTGTAACCAGTAAACATAAGTTTCTGGCTCTTGGAGTCCAACTTCGCATGTTTGGCTTCTAGAATCCATACATGAGCTGTAGAACCAAAGACTTTCAGATGGCCCACTTTAGGCTTACGTCCTGACCAGGCTTCTTCAAGAGTCATCTTCTTAACGTCCTGTGTAGGTGACCGATTCAGGAGGTAGACTATAGTATAAACTGCTTCAACCCAGTATTTCTTGCGGACATTTCTATACTCCATCATAGAATGAGCCATTTCAGTAATGGTGTGATTCCTACGTTCAACGACACCATTCTGCTGAGGGGTGTATGGTGCGGTGAGTTGGCGTTTGATGTTGTGTAGCACAACAAGTAGAGAAGTCGGCTGAACAATACTCCCCTCCATTATCTGACCTTAGAGTGACAATCTGAGAACCTGATTCTTTCTCAACCAAGGCCTTATACTGCTGAAATGTACTAAACACATCTGATTTATTTTTCAAAAAATACACCCACATTTTTCTACCGAAATCATCAACAAATAATAAAAAGTACCTGGACCCAGTAACAAATGGAGTGTTCATTGGTCCACATACATCAGCGTGAACCAATTGAAGTACCTTGGAGGCTCACCAAGAATCACCATCCGAGAATGGTGTCTGATGTTGTTTCCCAGCTTGACAGGCTCCACAAACTCCATGATTTTGAGTTTGGATCTCAGGTAGACCAACAACCAAACCCTCCTGAGACAGTTGAGAAAGATAGTGCACATTCAAGTGCCCATGACGCTGATGCCAAAGTTTGTTGATGGAAGTACTCCTAGCTACCAGAGTGTGCTCCTGAGAATCACCGGAATCAACAAGTCTATACAAACCATGATCCTCAAGTCCCATAGCAATCATAGTACGTGTCTCCTTATCAACAATGCGGCAGGTGGACAAACTGAAAATAGCATCCAACTAGGGAGAATGCCTCATGATCTAGCTGACGGAGAGAAGATTATGTTCCATGCCTGGAACATAGTAGACATTGAGAAATAGTAAATTTCTCCCTCTTGAGTGAATCTGAACATTGCCCTTACTGGCAACGGTGTACTTTTCGCCGCCTCCAAAGATCACTGAATCAGTGAATGGTTCATATTTGGTGAATCAATCCTGACGATGAGTAAAATGCCGAGAAGCCCCAA
The DNA here is from genome assembly GCA_007115665.2 of Sequoiadendron giganteum. NCBI lineage: Eukaryota > Viridiplantae > Streptophyta > Pinopsida > Cupressales > Cupressaceae > Sequoiadendron > Sequoiadendron giganteum. Next base: position 232,854,643 of record CM021104.1, on the reverse strand, counting down.
AATTAGTATACCAGGCAAAAGATTGTACTAGATTTGTTGTTCTCTTGGCCATAAAAGCATAGAATACAAACTCTTTCTGCTCAGTGTGCTCTGCGACATGTGCCTTTTGTTGAGACCCTTCCTACTTCTTTTGTTCAAAAGCCAACCGAATTCGACAATCAACCTTCATGTGACCATATTTATGGCAATAATTGCACTCAACGTTCTTCTTCTTGTCTTGAGAAGAACTAGAGCCTTTCGACTGAAAAGATTGAGCCTTCCCTTTGTTCTTAGCAAAAGATTTGGCAAAGAACGCTTGCTCTGTGGAGGTGGAACTGGTACTACTTCCAAACTGTTGTCGCCATCGATCCTGCTGCAAGAGCTTGTTGCAAAGATCTTCAAATTTGAGATCAACATTGGTGGAGGTGATATTCAGCGTCTCGATGAAATGCTCATACGAACACGGGAGACTCTTCAGAGTAATGAACACCATATCTTCTTCCTCCATTGTTCGGCCAATAGCTTCCAATTGGTTGCGAATCTCCTTTATCTTTGTCAGATGTTTCTGGAGAGAGGTCTTCTCATGCATCATTATCAAAAAGAGCATGTTCTTAAGAAAGAATGCACGACTCTTATCTGACGTTTCATGGAGATCCTTCAGATACGTCCAGACCTCAACAGCTGTTTTGCCTAACAACACTTGTGGTAGTTGGTCGTCTGTTACTGAAAGCTTGATGAGCATGACAGTTTCCTGGTTGCGTTCATCCCATTTGTCCTGGTCCTTTTTGACTACAGTGGGATGAGGTGAGTTCCCCAAAACGACTTGATCGAGGTAATGATATTCAAATATTGTACTTCTAGGTGTTGTAATTCTTCCCGTTGAACTTTTGGCTGCTTTCGAGCATTATATTTGTCAGAGATGCCATCACATACCCTAAGGTCAAACTGGTGAAGGCAATAAAAAACGAAAATAGAAACAGCACAAATTCAAAGCAAAAACCCTAGCACGGATTTCGAGGCACTTTGAAGACTCAACCCATAAAATTTGAAAAGTACCCAAAAAATATCACTGAAAACGCAAAAAAAATTGTCAATACCTACATGCACAAATTTTGAGGCACGAACTCTGAGACACCCAAAAAAAACGAAGACCAACCCAGTTGAGATCTTGAAAAACCCACCAAGAATCTTTAATCAAAATAATTTTTCGACTTCAAAAGACTAGTCAAAGCCCTAGCCGATTTCTGGAAAACCCTAGGCTACCATGAATAAACCAGAAAATGCAAAAAAAAATCTGCAAAACGCAGCCACTAGAAGGAGGGCAAAAACGCGTATTTTGAAGCAAAAACGATTATAAAAACAAGACCCACAATTTGTTTTCAGAAGGGCCGCAATTTTTGTGAGAAAACTCACAAAAAATTCTCAACTCAAAGAACCCACGAATTTTTAACCAAACAAAAATCGTTCTTAACAAGCAGAAAATTTCTTTCGAAATTTAGAAAAAACGATTTTTCAATTTAGCTGGGCTCTGATACCATGAAACAATTTGAGCTGAGAAATTGCTTGTAAAATTGCATGTATTAACAAAAAAGATGATTACAATTTATAGAAAATACAAAGCACTGAAGATATTAAATGAACTGACCTACTGCAACTAACTACAACTGTAGACATTAAATGTCTACCTACCTGAATAACTAAACTAGGAAAATATTTGACCTACTCACTACAGAAGACATTTAAGATAACTAACAAGTTACATTATTGACCATTAACAGTATAAAGGAATATAATATTCTAACAAGTAAATAATAAATGAGTGTTACTGAATAAACAAAAAATTGTTAATAGTAGGCAGAAGTTCTCGTAAGGAGGTTACTCAGGTGGTTGGAATAATAAGCATCATAATGCCCTTTATTATCAGATGTAAAATCAACTGTTGGTATCCCACCAAATATACAATTGTTTCTTGAGTTGCATATTTTTATAGTTTTTGCCATTTCAATTTGGTATCAAAGCAGGTGGTTACTGATGAAACATTATGATGTTAAGAGTTCTTTGTTGAATTTGTAAAGATGGATTGAAGAATCCATTATCTTGTTTGCCACTGAAAAACATATGAAAGGCAGTTCTTGGTATCACAAGTGGACAAGGTGTTTATTCCTAATCACAGGAAGGGTGGTGTGGTTAGTGTGTGGTCCCTATCTACCTTTGTTGGATTTGTTCCTACTGTACACTTGAAGAGGTATTTGTTCCCATTGGACACTAGAGGAGGTATTTGTATTGTGGCAGAAGAGATGTTCCCTCATTGTGCATTGGAGGAGGGGTTGGAGTTCTTTGTTGAATTTGTAAAGATGGATTGAAGAATCCATTATCTTGTTTGCCACTGAAAAACATATGAAAGGCAGTTCTTGGTATCACAAGTGGACAAGGTGTTTATTCCTAATCACAGGAAGGGTGGTGTGGTTAGTGTGTGGTCCCTATCTACCTTTGTTGGATTTGTTCCTATTGTACACTTGAAGAGGTATTTGTTCCCATTGGACACTAGAGGAGGTATTTGTACTGTGGTAGAAGAGATGTTCCCTCATTGTGCATTGGAGGAGGGGTTTGTTCTCTCAAAGGAGGAATTTACCCTCTCGAGATAGGATTCATTCTCTCATATTGTACATAAGATTTGGGGCAGCTGGTCAAAACATCCACAAATATGATCTATTAGGTGTATCCTAGTTAGTGTGATACCTTAGTGAATTGTGCTTGCGTGTCTTGGTTCATCAGGTGCCTATTTGGGTGGTTGTGTCTAGTCTACTACTAACGTTCCTACCTTTGTCCAAAATGGTGCAATAAAGGGAGAATTTTGGAAATATATTACCTATTGCACATTAATATATGTTAGTAAATAATAAATAAGTGTTAGTGAATAAATAAAAATTTGTTAGTAGTTAGTTGTGCGGAAATAGGTTCCCATAAGGCCATTATTTGGGTGGTTGGAATTAGAAACTTTATATAACCCACTGTAATCAAATGTAAAATCATCTATTAGTTTCCTAAAATGATTGTTTTTGAGTTGCATATCGTTTGCTGCTTTTGCCATTTCAATTTAATATTTGATGCAGGGACCCTAAGTTTTATCGTATGCATATATATGGTTGTGGAAACCTTACCCAATAACAATCCTCGTGCTCGATTTTGAGACTTCATTTTATTTTACTTATTTATTTGTGAGGTGTGGAAAATAAGGAATTGAAAGGTAGTTTGAAATGTACGTGGAGGTTCATAAAAGACAATGGTTGGTTAAGGTTACCCTATTATAAACTTGTGACGGTTCATGAAATTGCTTTTGCTAATAACTACCCTAGGGTTTGCTGAAAAAAAATTAATGAATAATTGTATGTCTGTGTGTATGTTGTATATATAAGCCTTAACCTGCTAGTTAGTATGGTGTGAATAGATTGTGTGAAGGCTATGTTGTGTCAACAACTTGAACATAAAAAAGTGAAAAATAAAAAATCAGTTAAGAAAGCTATGCTTTATGTAATGATGCTATACTTGTTATGCAAGTGATGGCTAGAAAGTGATTCCATGTTGGTTTGGCTAAGTCAATCATAACCATGTAATTGTCTATTTTGTACTAGTTATTTGTAAATAGAGCGGATAGTTTATCGAGCTTCTAATTGGATTTTGAGTTTATTTTAGTTGTTTGTCAATAAAGATTAATGAGTAAACCTCTTGTGTGTTAAACATGTAACGTGATTAGTCATTATTCTTGGTTAAATGACTTCATTGAATCTATGATTATGTTCAAAACCTGTATTGTATCTTTATGACAAATCTCGAAGGAATAAAAAAAACTTGAAATATAAATGAAAGACTTTTGTCATGTTAGAAAGAAAGAAATTAGAACATGAACTTGAAAACATACTGATATTTTTAAAATTAATTTTATGAGAGGAACTTCTGTACTTACTTTTATAATGACAATATGTTGATGAAAGATCATGATATGTTTTGAATCTGTGTAAAAAGCAATTCTCAACTACCTTAGATTTGTTTGTGCATAGACACCTATGCATGATAGAATGAGTGGGAAAGTAGCATTATGGGATTACAATATTGACCTATTGTCCTCATAGTCCCTTTTTCAAACCCATATGATGCAGTTTATCCTATAGAAAGATTACAATAATTATGGCAAGTATTTTATCTAACTATACCAGATATTTTAGTACAGCAAAGCACTTGTATGATGTAAACATCATGTGCCCACATCGAAACAACTGGTGTAGTGTACACACATGTATGCTGCCACAATTGTTCGATATGGTTACATGATACTCTTCATTTGTGCATGGGTACATAAACACAACTGCTATCATACGCTTGTGCATACACACAAACCAATCTAGGGCAATCAAGAATTGCTTCTCACACAAACTCACAACACATCATGTTCTAGTTTCATCAACATATTAGGACAATAAAAAGTACCAAAAGTTTCTACCACAAGAATTAATTTCAAACATGTTATATTACAAATTTTGAAATTCTAAATCTTAATTTTCACTATGTTTTACAAACTCAAGTTCTAATTTCTTTCTTTTTAACATGCAAAATTAAGTCTAAGTCTTCCATTCAGATTATTAGTTTTTTTATTCCTTCAAGACCAATCACAAAAATATGATACGGATTTAGAACATAATCTTAGACCCAACAAACTTATCAAATCAAAAATAATGATTAATCAAGTTAATGTTATTCACAAACAATTAAAACAAATCCAACATACAATTAGGAAGTTAATAAAGAGTAAGTCTCAAATAACTGACAGAAAATGGACAAGTACTTGCTTATAGTTAAATTTGCCCAAAACAATAATGGGATTCATTCCAAACCACTAATGAGGTGACTGGTGTAACATAGCATTTATAACCTGAAGCTTTTTTTATGCTCAGGTTGTCAAAAAGCATTCACACAATGTGTCCATCATCAACACACACACACACACACACACAGATTGCATACAATCATCATTCAGTCATTCATTTTTTCAAAACAGCCTACAATAGTTATCAGAAAAAATAGTTTTTCCCAAAGCTCATAATAGAGTGACATCAACTAAATATTGTCTTTTACTAACCTCCACCTACAATTCAAACTATCTTCAACTCTACTACAGCCCATACCATGCAAATAAATCATTAGAGTAAAATAAGTGTCAAAACTGAGCAAGGTTGGTTGATGGTCAAGGTTTTCTATAAACATAAATATCTATATGAAAGAACACACACACATTTATTGTATACAATAAAATCTAGGGTCCTTACATTAGTGCTACCCCAAGTTCCACATGATTCTGAATGGGATTAGCAAAAGAGTTTTAAGGTCATAACTTTCAATCTAATCTAAAGCATTCACTCATTTCAAAGTAGAGTAAAACAAATGAAAGAGAGAAATGAAAAGAATCCTACCTCATAACAGGTATGGAATCCTCTAGCTCTATTAAAAAAAACCATTATTTTCTAGTCATACAAAGCATTCTTTCTTCCTTAATTTGTTGTTGAAATGTCATGCCCCCACCCGCAAGACCCTGCAGCAAGTAAGAATGAAATTGCCGCTAGAAGTAAAATAGCAAAGGGATCGAAAATATGAAGGACATCATGGGCGGCGATTCCCTAAAGGCAAATAATTAATAAAAATATAATTAATTAAAGGTAGCACTTGGGCAAGCAAGTCAATAACAAAACAAGGCAGCGCTTGGGTTTTGAAGAGATATGTCCCTTAAAAAGGTAAGGAGTGGAAAGAGGTGACTCTTCCCCACCACAAGGTATAAAAGGAAGAACATTTCAAATGGAGAAGGCATTGAAGGAGATCAGATAATAAATACATATCTGCATTCAGAAAGGCAACAGCCATTGAATCTAATAAGTGATTCATATGCATCATGATGGAGTATAATGTTTTTATATATATAATCTCTTATGTATCTTTAACCTAGTTACTAATGGGAATTGCTAATATATTTAAGGCTCTTATAATTATGGATTTAATCTATTTGTTTCCCTATAGGCAATTAGGCATGGATTAGCAAGGGAACACGATTGGGAGAGGCAGCAGACTGGTTCCATAATATAAGTAGACCACCCCATGATGGATGGTAATGGGAGTTCTTGCCACTTGGGGCCAAGGGGTGTTTGCCACGCTCTTGGGCTTAATTGTGATGAACAGTCTTTGGGTTCCACGTGCAAGTAGACCACCCCATGTTGGATGGTAACGGGAGTTCCTGCCACTTGGAGCCAAGGGGTGATTGCCACGCTCTTGGGCTTATTTGTGATGAACAGTCTCCAGGCACCCTATCGTGCTTTCCTTTCCAATCCTTTAATTTCAATAACTTTTGTATAATTTAATTTTTTAATACTATTTGTACAACAAATTATATTGTTGGAATTGTTACTTTTGGGCAAAATCAGGCATACCCCAACTAGGGGACATTACATGAAATGTCCAACCTTCTAAAATACCACAACAATCTCTAAAAGCTCCTTTCTTCTACTGTCAAAATGCAAAAAAAATCATTAACAAATAGCCCATTTCCTCTGCTATCACACCCCTTGATTTGTGCACCTTATATGCATGGGTTTTAACTTTTAACCATAACTTTTTAAGTTAACTCTTCAGTTCTAACTTTATTTCCAGCCACAAAATTTCTAGATTTAGCATGATCTCATCAAAACTTCTAGTAAACCATGTTAGTTTTAGGATCAGAAATGAAAGCAATCAGAAAATGCAACACATAAGACAATGAACACCACAAGATACCTTGGAAAAACCCTCCTACTCGAGGGAGAAAAACCCAGCAAATATATCGCTTATATATTCAAGGAATAATAGCAGAAATCTACTTACAACTCAGGCACAACACAATGCCGAATTTGATACAATGAATAATAGCACCTCTCCTAGATGCGAAGATACAAAATGAATATGATTCTCCTTGAGAACGATCTGCTGTAACAAGATGATGATCTGCTGCTCAAGTGTGAACTTCTTCTGGGAATGCGAATATGGATGAATGAACTTGATGATCATCACCTTGTATTTATACAAAACAATGTGACTCTTCATGAGGTCGGCCTCATTAAGAAATAGCAATAATTAAATAGGTCGGCCAAGAATAAATAATAAATATTATTTCTTTAATGAAGTGAAGCGCCCCTTCACTTAAATTCAATCTATAATAAATTAAATAGCCAAAGGCTATTATTTAATTTATTCCTCTTTTATTTATTATAGCCGCTGGAAGTAAGAGACCCGACGCTGTAACATCAACAAACCAAACAGAGTTTTTCCCCCAAATTTCTAGCCATAAAAATTACAAAGTGACAACAATTCAAAAATAATGCAAGGTCACAATCTACAAAATTTTCAAACAAAAAGGTTTATCACTATAAAAATTTAGAATCAGAAATTATATTCATTATTAAGTTATTAGATTCACCAAAAGTTTATAACAATAAATAATAAACCCATATTGGTTTAATAGTTTGAATAACACCTTTATTGAAAAGTAATCACAAAACCTAACCTAAACAAAAGCAATGGAAATAGCAAACAAAATTGGGCAAATTCTGTTGGAAGACATAACAAAGGTTGGAGAAGACATGCAAGCAAGCACAAAAGCCCACACAAACAAGACACTTTCTACAAACAATTGGAAAAGCCCTACCTTGAAATCGGCAACAATGACCTACCTCAAGGCAATCTTGGGTTTAGGAAAGGAAATGACAATAGATATTGGAGAAGCAATATTCAACAATTTTTTGAGCAGCAAAGAAAAAGGACACAAACAGCTTTGGTGGGAAAGAGGTTTTGAACATTAAGTTCTGCAAACTTCCCCCTAATACTACACAAGAGGGGGTACATTGGATTGCCAACACACCAAATAGGAGAATACCGAAGGTACTAGCCACTTGGGAGAGGAATCATGATCACACCATCATGATTGATCTCAACGAAGTGGATGTAAAAAATCAATAGCATCCCTTAGAAAGACAACACTCATTGGCACATTCGTGGATTTCTGGCCAAACTTTCACCAACTTTCAGCATGGATTGAAAAAAAGGGGGGGAATATATATGTATTGGGAACCTTCCCAGAGGACTCTTCCTAATTATATGCCCCATCCAAAGCAAAAAAGAACAAGATCTTAGGGGGAGGCCCCTAGTTCTAAGATAAATTGGCTCTTCTACTCCAAAAATGGACCACAAACATCAATTCACTAAAACAGATCCCAAGACCCACACCAAAGTGGAATCACTTATATAATCTACTAGCCAAATACTAGTCTCTCAAAGCCCTCACCAATATTAGCAACTCTATTCGAGGATTTGTCTCCAGAAATGCTTCCCCAAGGGCAAGCAAATCAAGGATCCATGAAAGAATTTGCATAAAGATCAATAGCAAAAAGACTTTTCCTAACTGGTTGTTCCTCAACATAAACAAAGGCATATGGAAACAAAGGGTTTGGATTATAGAATTCTCACCCAAGTGCACAGTATGTCGTAGCAGCAATCACCTCTCAAATACTTGACTCACAAAGAAGAAAGTTTGGTGTGCCAAGTCTACCATCTCAAGGAGATTACTACAATCAAAGGGCATGCCTTTCCAATTCAATTTGACCACTACCCCTCCTAAGATTTTAGAACCCCCTATTCCATCCCAAGCTAACTTCCAAGGGTCCCCTCCCCTTCCACCAAAACAAGGGGCCTAGAAATTCTCAAAAAAAAAATTAAGAGTCCAATGTGAGAAAATCCCAAAGATTGGTGGTAGCCAAAAAGATTGTATACAAGCCCTCAACCTCCAATGAAATTGAGTAAGAAAAGTTGTTAAACGTCCCATAGAACCTTGAGCAAAAGGACTCATCACAAGATGAAGGAGAGGGGAATGAACTTACATCCACTCAAGTGCTAAAAATCTCCTAATCAACTTGTAGAAAAACAAAGCTAAACTATGGAACTTCATCGAACAAGGGTGGGAAAAAGAAATTGAAAAAGCTTTCAAACAAGGTCTTGCAGAAAACCAAGGATGGACAACTTCTTATATAAATCACAAGGTGGGGTGAAACTCCCCCAACATGAGTCATGAAACTCATATCACGGAGTGTTAGGGGCATTAACACGCATAATAGAAGATGCCTATTTAGGCATCATCTTCGAGCACTAAAAGGGGAATTAATCATGTTTTAGGAAATAAATCTATCAACTCAAGAAGCAAATCTCTAGTTAGAAAGAAGATGTAAAAAATAGATGGGATCATTTGTGGACTCAAATCATAGTAACGAGACTCGGACTCGGCTTGGACTCGACTAGGGTGACTCAACTTGGGACTCAAGACTCGATGCCCGGACTCAACGCAAACTTGGCAAAATGAAAAAACCCTAGAAATTTAGAGATTTTTAAGGATTTAAAACTTGTTTCAAGCAACCTTTATTGAATAAACCTTAAAGACACAATAACATCATTAAATAAAAGCAAATTTGATCACATACACAAACATACATTGATCACATAAGTATAAAGTACACAAATTGTAGCTGAGCTACTGAAGGAAATAGCACACTTAGATATATAAATATAGTCAAATGTATACAAAACTCATGGAATATGAAATCCGTGACATCAAATGTTCCAAATAAATATGAAATATCAGAACAATAACTACAAGTCTATGGCTCAAAAGAGTCTGCATCCTACCTACGATGGCATTTAAGGTGGGTCCTAGATGATGTAGCAATTGCAGCCATAGTCTTTGCTTGTGATCCATGCCACCCTCCCCAACATTAGTTGTGGATGTGTTTGCTCGTGCTTTAGCCTCCTCCTCTGCCATGGCTATAGCCTCAACCTCTCTATCTGCCCGGTCAACCCAATCAAGGTCCTTGTCACTAACACAAGTATACATCAATCATATAAGTATAAACACAAATTGTAACTAAGCTGCTCAAGGAAATAGCACACTTAGATATATAGTCAAAGACTCAAATGTATACAAAACTCATCGAATATGAAATCCATGACATCAAATGTTCCAAACAAATATGAAATATCAAAAGATTCAAAACAATAACTAGAAGTCTATGGCTCAAAGGAGCCTACATCCTTCCTACGAATGTGTCTAAGATAGGTCCTGGATGATGTAGCAATCATAATCTCAAGTATCGAGGCAATTGCCCTAATGGGGTTGAGGGGTAGTGCCCTTTGTGGGGGTCTAAGCGCAGTGCCTCTAGTGGGGTCAAGGAGCAGCGCCCCCAGCGGGTTCAAGGGGCAACGTCCCTTGCGGGGGTTTGGGGGCAACGCCCATTGCGTGGGTCTGGGGGCAACACCCCTAGTGGGGTCTGGGGGCAACGCACCTTGTGGGGGTCTAGGGGCAACGCCCCCAACGGGGTCAAGGGGCAACACCCCTTATGGGTGTCTAAGAGCAACACCCCCAGCAAGGTCGAGGGGCAGCACCACCAAGCCCAAATTAAGACCTCCAAAACCATGCAAACCTTCATGGCGTACATCATTTTGCATTCACAATAAGTAAAAAAAAAACAAGTTTTAACTTTAAATTTCATGTAACTTTTTGCACTTTTCAAGCCTTGCCTATTGAGTCCTGCTAACGAAACTTGCCTGGACTTGGCGAGTCCAGCCAGGACTTGGCCAAGTCCGAGTCTGAGCCCCCAAGACTCAGTTAGGGTGACTCGACTCAAGACTCACCAAGTCCTAACAAGTCTCATTTCAATGACTCAATTAGACCTTAAAGGATTTAGGTATAATCTAGTCCCCCTACTTGGCATCAATCACAGTGCTAGCAAGTATGTAGAGTCAAATTTTGTAGCATGAACCTTTCTTTTTTGCTTTGTAATGTTTATGGGCCAACTAGCATCTTCCACAACTAAAGAACATGGAATAACATCTCTTAAATGTCAAGCACTCGAGCGAATAAATTAGTCATTATTGGAGGGGATTTCAATGTAATCTCCTCTTTAGAGGACAAGTGCAACATCTCACACCCAACCCAATCTTAGAGAGACTATATAACAAAGAGACATGCCAATAACTTGATTGATCTAGCTCCTGAGAATGGAAAGTTCACCTAGTCAAACAAATGGGATGGCTTCAGCTATATAACAAAGAGACATGGTAAGTTTTTGGCCACCCCTAATTGGCTAGGAACCACCTTTATTTTTAACAATCTAATAAACCCTACCTTCAATTCAAACCATTTTCCTATCTCCATCTCCATAGAGGGAAGCATGGGTACCCTTCAACTACCCATTCAAATTTGAAAAAAATATGGATAAGAGATCCTACAAAAAAGAAAAAACATTGTGAGGTGGTGGAAATCCACCCCCCAAACAAACAAGACAAAAATGGTCATATTCTCACATTAGTTGAAATACATAAAATGATGCTTCAAGGAATGGAACAAAAATCACTTCAAAAACATTTTTCAAGAGAGATAAAATAGAGGTAGAATTGTAGACAATTAATGCCAAGGGAATGATATCTATCATCTGGGAAGAGACAAGATCAATACCTAAGAGAGAGTTGTTGGCCAATATCTACAAAATAAACTAGAGGAAAGAAGTATTCTAGAAACAAATATCCAAAGAAACTCAGCTACAAGAAGGTGACAAAAACACAAAAAGACATCCATAACTCTACCAAGGTAGGAAGAAACTTTGATAGAATTAACTCGATATAGTCAAACAATATTTGTTGACTAAAGAATCCTCCCATACAATTGGTATAAACACCCTTTTAGAGGTAATCCATCAATCATCACAACAAAATAAAACAACACACTAATGGCCCCCATCACTATGGAGGAAGTGCATGCTACCCCATCAATCATGACCAAGATTGGACAGCCTACCAACAACCCTCTTACAGCATTTTTGTCCACAATTGGAAAATAAATATGGGATGTAGTGGAGACCTCAAAGAAAGTAAAGCACATTTTGAAGGATTTTAATAACACATTCCTTACTTTCATTCCAAAATCAACCTAACCTTCCAGTTTTGTTGAATATAGGCCCATCTCTATGCAATGCCATCTACAAAATCATCACAAAAATCATTAAACTAAGACTCCCTCTAATCCTTCGCCAAATTATTTCTCCCGAACAAGAAGGTTTCATCCACAAGATGAATGTAGTAGAAAGTATAACCATCATCCACAAAATCCTTCATTCAATCATGAGCACAAATCTTAGGGGTGTAATCCTTAAAGTTGATATCAGTAAGGCTCCCAATAAGGTAGATTGGAGGTTTTTTGTTCATCCTTCAAAAATTCGGCTTATGGATATTCAATTGTTGAAATGAGCCATAGCTCCCAATTCTGATTAACAGCAGCCCAACTGATTTCTTCAAACCAACCAAAGGCATCAAGTGAGGAAAACCCCTATCGTTGTTCCTTTTCATCATCATGGCAAACGCTTTAGGTAGACTCATCAAAAAAGAGAAAATTAGTCATCAAATCAAAGGGATTTAGACCATGGAAGATATGCAAGCATTTACCCATCAGCAATTTGTTGATGATGCCATCATGTTCAAGAAAGCAACCATAAGGGAGGTCCATGCGTTCAAATAAATGCTAAACACGTACTCACAAGCTTCGAGTTAAGTAATAAAGTACCAAAAATCTGAAATATTTGTTTGCTAACGTGGCCCCTTTGATGAAATATTGGAGATCCCAAATTTTAAATTTTCACAAAGGAAATCTACTCATCAAGTATCTCGACATCCCTCTCTTTGCTAGCATTGGGTGTGCATTTCTCCAAAACAATCTGGTGGAACTCTTTAAAGGTGGAACTCTTTAAAGGTGAACTCTCCTCTTGGAAAGGAAAATGGTTGTCGCTGGTGGGAAGGATACAACTCCTAAAGTTTATTTTTTCAGCATTGCCAATCTTCCTAATGTCTAGACTAAAAAGCTAAAAGAGCATCATCAAACACCTAGAAAAAATCATGGACTTCCCCTAGCATGGCACGAGCAAGCACAAAAGTATTCCTCTTGTGTCCTGGGACAAATTATGTATTGGAAAAACAAGGTGGTGGCATGGGGATCAAAAACCTTCACAAGCAAACACTAGCTCTTGGGGCTAAACTAATAAGGGGCATGTACTCCAACATGAAGGAAAAATGGAGCCATTTGCTACAATGCAAATACCTCAACTCCCCCTCCCCCTCTCATATTCTCACTACAACCTCCCCACCATCAACATTACACATCTAGAGCTTTACGCTAGCTTGAAAATGACTAATCACTATTCACCTCTGTTGGGAAATCAAAAATGGTTTCTTGGTAGACTTTTGGTATGATTCATGGAGTGATAGCCCACCCTTGGCAAAAAATCGACAATTTGATGAAATCAAAAATATCATCCTAATCAAGCTATGGGGAAGAAAAGTAAAGGACCATTAGTCCACAAGGAGTAAATGTGGTTTCCAAGTTGCCAACTAGAAGGACCTACCCTTCCTAGATATGGACTCAACAATCAAGGATAGCCTTACTCGAGGAAAATATATTGCAGATTTTCTAGATCGAATCAAGTGTATAGGTTCTAAATCTAGTAGATACAATGAAAAATTGGTATACCTAATTCAAAATGATGCCCCCCAAACACATCATTGTTCACGAAGAAATTTTAGAATAGATCATGTCTACCAAAGCAAGCACATTCACATGGTTGGTTGCACAATGGAAGATCCTCGCATAAGACAAACTTAAGAAATATGGGTTACCAAGGACCACCAAGATGCATTCTTTGTTAGAATACGAAAGAAATCATTGACCACCTACTTATTCATAGCCCCTTCGTTTGTAAGTGTTGGTCATGGCTATGTGCCAAATTGAACTACTCTAGGGCCCTTCCATACACACTCCTCAAACCGTTTTGGACATGCCCCTACGACATCAAAAAAGGTTATTCTCTAGCATTTAGATTTCAAATCCATAACAATCTAACATATATGGAAAGAAAGGAACCATTGAATCTTCCAAGACACAACTATGCCCTAGGAAGCTTTCATAAACAAGGGGGTCAATATGGCCGCTAAGTAAACATTAGGCAAAAGTCGCCCACTTTCATATTGGGACATCAGCATAACAATGGCATAACTTATATTATAGAATCCTTCCCCCGGTCAAGAGGTCATCAAGGTTGGAACTCTCAAGACCAAGAGAAAAGATGCAATTTGGAGCCCCTCGAATTTCGATGGTGCCTCTCAAAGGAATCCAAGCATCATCAATGATCCCAATAGAAATTTCAAAGCCACTGTAATGTCCCCTTTTTTTGTGAGCATCAGAATTGGAAAGATTAGCCTATCATTTGACCCTCGTAGGCTAGTGTTGTGGATTTGAGGGTCCAGTTTGGGCGATACTGAGCTCTTCAGGTGGCAATTGACAATGTTTACCTCTCCAGATTGTTGGTATATCCCGAGGCTAAGCTATTCCGAGGTTTCTAGCTTCATTTATATGTACTTACTATTTATAGTAAGTCCATGAATTGTTAGAGGCCAACCTTACTATTTATAGTAAGGCATCCTAATGGGCAAAGAGAGCAGTGGGTTAGCCGATGGGGAAGTCAGAATTGATAAATGAGGTTCATTAATGGAGTTAAGGTGTTTATTTATTATTAAAGTGCATATATCAATGACTTGTATTGACTTTATAATTAAGGTGCATTTACTATTATAAAGTCAAATTATAAAAGCACTAGTTTGGGCGCCCATTTTGAGGAATATTATAAAGTGCAAAAGCAAATATATTTTATGATATATTTCAATGATTAAAAAGCACATTGGGAATCGTGCCATCTTGGAGAGGGTATAAAAGCATGTGAAAAAGCAAATGTAATTATTCTTGATCATTTTATCGAATTGGCTTTGTGCTTTGCAATTTGGAGGTGGAGACCTAGGGTTTTCCACTACAACAATCTTGAAGAGCGTAGCTGCTTCTTGAATTGAGCTTACCGAGGGTGTGAAAGATCATCTGAGGTTTGCTGATTGGTGGCTTCATACGGAGGTCACATTTGTACTTCATTGAAGAGGAAATTCAGAAGTTTACAAGGGTTTTGAAGATTAATCACTTGCTGATCAGAAGTTGTTATCCGGGTATGATCTTATTGTAAACTCAAGCAATAATTAATCAAAGTTGATCATTTGATATATTTGCTTTCAGCATTTCTTGTTCTGCAATTTTATGCATTATCTGGTAAATATTTCAAAAAAACTACAAAATATCTGTGAAGCAAATATCTCAACGGGGGTGGGATACTACAGCCACGACTTCAAAAAACTGAAGGCACCAATAAGAAAGTCAAAGCCATGGTTGCCACCTTAGCCACTCAAATAGTGATACTACATGGAGCTTGGAAAATCATCTTGGCAGGGATTTTCTCATCATAATAAATGCACTCAAAAGCAAAAAATGCCAAAACCAAAAAGAAAGCAACATCCTCCAACAAGTATGGACTAATTTGAAAAAGTTTGAAGAGGTAGTGCACCAGCATCACTACAAAGAAATTAACAGTCCCACAGACCATCTTGCCAATTGGGCTATCGATGATGATGAAGAGTACATCATATCAGGCAAGCAATTATTGGACAAACCTTCCACACACTTGGATAAAGGTACAAAAGCATCACTCCCAATCATTGGGAAATACGCAGGTATTAGGCAACTAAGTGAATGATTCCCCATCACACATATCTTATTACATACCATCCCCTAATGAAATCAACTGCATTGTCACAAGAGAACAATCCCATCACCTACAAGATCACTCACAAGTATTAAAACTGCAGCCATCAAAATCATTTCAGTTGTTAGCACCACAAGTTTCAAGCAAGCTTATAACAGAAAAAAGGTTCCATTTTGATCACTTAATAATTCATAACTAGTTCATCATCACAACAAGGCTTAGTTCAGAAATGGAACCACTTTTCTTTCTCTACTCACTATGAAGCAAAATGGCATTAGAAGGGGAAATCCACGACAGTAGAATCACCATTTATCTTCAACACAAGATCTAGAAAGATAACTAAAGCTGTCATAGAGGACACTGGCATTCACTATCTTCAAATGGATGTGAGGAGCCAGGTTAATTCAGAAGTGCCTCTTATTTCTTATCAAATATTTTGAAGCTCACGCAATCCACCGAGGCAATGATACAGTAAGAGAGTCGTCAGGTTCAGCCTACGCATGATTGCTGCATTTGACTGGAACTTATAATAGGAAGTTCTACTGATGGTGGGAGCAGAATTCAGAGGAGTCCCTTTCTTGGCTGCAGTAACCGAGCTTGAACAGAGGCCGCTGAGAGTCAGAGAGAACCTTCAAGATTATGGGACATGCTGGAATTGGCGGACTTGCAGGTCATGTCAGGGATATTCTGGCAGAATTGAGCAGGCCCATCATGGTCCTATACCCCTTCACAGATCAAGATAGATGGAACAAAGTTTGAGATGTGGCACAGTATCTGACAAGTTTGGCTACTGGCAATAGCAAATAACCCTAGCCTTTTCAACAGTCCAATTGCTGTGCATTTTTTGGCATGTCAAGATAATTTTCTTTTGCATCAATAGAAGCCCTTTTTGGCTTAATGTGGATTGCCAAATCTTTGTGAATCATGAACATCAGCTCTGGTTGGCCATGGAGAACAGTCTCTGGCAGCCAGATATATTTTGTATATCTGTTTTCTATATAATGAAACAGGTAGGGGCCCCAACCCTTCTTACTTATCAAAAACAATGATAATAAATCAAATTTTTCCTCACATATTGACCCATACCACATATTGTTTCTGCATCTAACATCTGCTGCTTGACCAAAGATAAAAGTTATTCCAATTCCCTCACTAGGTCACTGATTTCTTTTTTGCGGGGAGGGGGGAGACGTGGGAATGATAAGAGACAACACAGGCTATTCAACAAGAACTATCTACCTTCATTTCCATATTACTAGAAACAAGACACAATAAGCACAACATGATAAGAACCAGGGTTAGAGAGGTTGCACATAAGAAGCAGATTTTATACATATAACAGCAGATGATATTAAGGTGTTAAAATGATATTTAAATATTTTTATTGTAAAAGCACAGATTTAATATAAAAAGCAAAAAAGCCAGTTTTCCTTCATATTAAAAATAAATGTGCAGGACATATATACAAACAAAGAGCAACATATAAAAACAGGGTTAAAGAAGTTGCACATAGAAGCAGATTTTATACATATATAACAGCAGATGATATTAAGGTGTTAACATGATATTTTTATTGTAAGTACAAATTTAATCTCACAAGTAAAGCCAGTTTTCCTTTGTATAATAATTAAATGTGCTGGACATATACAACAAAGAGCAACATAAACAGCTAATTATAAGATAATTGTTGAGGGAAGAAGCACATTCCTGCAAACATTGAATTCTATGATATAACATTTCTCTCCGACCTTTTGTCAAACATTTGGCATGCGTAGTGTAAAATTCAACAATTTGCATACATTGTGCATCCAACAAAAGGTGCTTCCAACCAAGAAATCAAATTCAAAACCATTCCTACACGTAGAACCATGAACCTCTTTAACATTCTGCTTCTGTACACTCATCCTGTTTATATAAGTAGGAAAAATAAACCTATCCAAAGCCATCCCATAAAACAGCCTAATAGCTTCTACCTAGAGGCTAAAACCCATCTACAACATTCCATTCAATCACAGCAATCCATGTAAATAATTTATGAGTTCGCAATTTATCAAAAACCATAAGCTATTCAAACCTCAGATGACAGGCCCGTCATGAAAGCGACATAGCAGCAGTTGTGTTTACCAAAAGTACTCTCGAAATAAAGGAAACAGCCATTCACTGTCTCGTGCACTATAATATGCAAAAGGGCAACTAGCTTCACTACCAGCAATTCACTAACTGGACCTGTATATATTCCTTATACAACTTATATTTGCCTAATTTCAAGATGTAAGAAGTTACTAATAAAACAAAAGAATATACGAGTATAAATTTTTCCGCACAACATTCAGCAAAGACATAACAAAGCACGGAAGAAACCAAAAAACATAAACGCAAGATTGTAGCTTTTATGATGAGAGAACTGGTACAAATCCTCAGGGGACATGATAAAAACCAAACATAGTTGTATCTAGATACTTCTTAAGATGTTTAATTTAGCTGTGGAAGTCTCGAAACATTAATAATATGATGAGGCATTAAAATTGAATCGAATACCATGTTCTTAAGATGTTTACCTGCGGAAATCTGAAATCGTTAATGACATGATAAAGTGTTAAAATTGAATGAAATGCCACATCAAGCTCGGTTTCAACAGAAAAGAAACACCACGGCTATGGAATCTACACAAATGGAGGGAAATTTCACAAATAAATATAAAATAATTAATTTAACAAAATTAGAGGCCGTAAAGAACATCAAAGACAGAGACAAAATCATCGAAGAAACACGCCTGACAGTAATTCAACTACGCTAAGATGGGCGACAAATATCAAAAACCTGCTGCAAATGAACATGATGAATAATCTCCCTTCTGCTCGAATAGATAGGCAAGGCCGACTCGAGACGGCTGCACTCCCTGACAACAATATTGTACAACTGCTCCCAAGTCCAGCCATTTCCCAGCACAAAAACAGGCCTCTCCTCGGCACAACAATCGAAATAATCATAATCCTCCATAGAATTGCTCAAATAAAACTCCAAACACTGCAGAGCCCTCTCGAATTCCCCCAACTTTTTCCTCAAAATTTCAATTTGCACAGCCAAACCCTCCTCCAGCCCCTGCAGCCGACACCAATCCCGCAACCCATTCCGCCCCTTTAAATTTTTCGTACACTTCTTAAGCTCGCTCTCCGTTTCCTCAATTTCTCTCCTGCGCTTGCTCGCTGCCTCGCCATTTCGCAGATTTTTTATATAATTCATAAAAATCGGCCGCATGCTCTTGTCGGCCTCCTCGCGAATATTTTCTTTTTCTGACTCTAAGCAAATTTCTGGACTCCATGAATGAAAACCTAACAAGCGCTGTTCCCACAGGAAAGCAAAAGCTTCCACTGCATCTTCCGAAGCATGAAAAAACAGCCTTGCAGCCAAAGGCCCTGAGGCTGTACATATCTGCCACTGTTTCGAACCCGGGCATGCTTCAATCAAGGTTGTCAGCTCGCTGTTGTTCTGACTACAGATCTCCTTACCCCAAATTTTCACTTCACTTCGACTTTCCATTTGCATGTTCGCAACAAAATTTGGAAAAAAACGAAAAGAACAAGAAAAAACCAACCCAGATTTGCCGCCAAAGTATATATACACTGCGTATATATCCGTTAGCAGTCACATATACATTGTGTATACACCCTCCAGTGTTTATATAGTGTGTATACGTCCTATCCCAGAACCGTCCAACTTCTCACACGATCATTTTGCCTGGATGATTTTATTTGTCGTGACTCCCACGGCTGCCATGATCCCTCTAAAAAGCATAAAACCATGCAATGTGCTGCCCTGCCCGACAGGTTCGCGAGATAAAGTGTGTCCTTTCTGATTACACACATAGCTTGAGACTTGTGGCGAATTAATGTCAGATCGTTGTCTCATGACGTCATTTTATCTTTAAATGCTTTCACACGCGAGCCTGCGAGCAATGCGGCGAATTAATTATGATAGACTCGAATATAACCAGGCAATGCAAGGTGTAGATTAATTCCAGAGAAAATGGAGTAAACCTAGACCTTACCATACAATAGTTAGTTGAGCCTCTTTAGGGAATCTCATTCTCTTTTATTTTTCTACTATTGGCTAACCGAGGGCGGGGGACAACCATAGGCAGTAAACCTACGACAGTTTTCACGGAGGAAAAAAGTCCTTTCGGTCGAAGATGGTGGGCCCAGCTATGTTTTGTTTTTAACTATTTATTATTATTTGTACCAGGAATTATAGCGAAGCTATACCAATTTTTTAAAGATAAAGTAACATATAATAATATGTATATTTTAAAACAAAAATTTGATATGTTAAATATATTTATTCCAAAATTGTTTGAAATATACAACAAAATTATTATTTTTAGATATTTTTAAATAAATATATTTAAGATATCTATGTTAATTTAAGTTATACATATTATTTCATCATTTAAAATTGTTATGAATTAATGTAGATTGAAATTTGTATAATTGTGTATATTTTTTTAATTAATCTAAATTAATATAATGAACATATTTTCCTTTACAATAACATCAAGCACCCACAAAATACGAATCAGAATGTATTTTCCTTTACAATAACATCAAGCCCCTGCAAAATATGAGTAGAGTTTTCTATTGAGATTATAAATGAAGGAGAGGGTGGTTTGATTTATAGATATTCAATGGCATAATCAAGATCAAATAAAAGATTGAAAAGGACCAAGGATGGAGGATTGATGAGAAGAATTGATTGATTGTTAATTGACTTCATGATTTTAGATAACTGATTGCATGATTCAGCTGAATTGATTGTTCAATGGACTCAAAGTGAGTGGGAGTGAAGTGAATTTGATTGATTAGAGAACCGATTAGAATGATTAGTGAACTCAGATTAAGTCTCAGTAAATAGGTGAGGTGGAATTTGCATGAGTATTTAATAATTAAATTAATTTTATTATTATTTACATGTGTAAGATTAAATTTAATAAATAAAATAAATGGTTTTATTTATTTTTGAAAGAAGATAAAGTTGAGAGATAAATGGATTAATTAAATAATTAAAATAATTATTTAATTTAAGAACTGGAAAATGGATAATTAATTAAATAATAATAAATTATTTAATTAAACTTTCGAATAGAATAATTAGTAAATTAATTATAACTTTAATTATTTAATTAATATAGAGGAATGGATAACATGAATTGAATTAAATAATATGAAATTATTTAATTATCGAGATGAAGTGAAAATGATCGTTAATTTAATCATTTAGTCAAAATTAGGTGTCTACAATTATTAAATAACATTACTAAAAAAAATGATATTATAAAATTGAAAATTAGGGTTCCAATCCTTCTACATAACAAGCTCATGGGTTGAGAAGAGGAAAAACCAAAATAAAACTAAAATAGGAGGAACAAATAAAAAATAGAGAATAACGACACATAGATGACAAATAGACAATAGGAAGAAACAACAAGTTATAGCATATCTTTGGGGGGAGACACATTTCCCCAGCCTTCAAAGAGGAAAGAAAATATATCTTCCCCGAGGTCCTTATTTTTAGTCATCCTCCAAGTAGGACTATTGGAATTGTCCTCAATCATTCTTTTTATAAAACTTATGAATAGTATTATGAAGCAAATCCTAAGTGGCAATAGACTAATGCATGACCTCATTAGTGAGAGTGAGAATTTTATTAACCCTTACTTCCATAGTATCCATCATTTACATAGATTTGAGAGAATTGGTGTTATGGGCCCACTAAGAACATAAGTGTTCATAATTTGGTCATGTTATCCTCCTAAATTCCTTTGTACCCTTGAAATTTTTCTTAGCTTCTATGATATTCCCAACCTCCTAAATTCCTTTACCCTTGTGATTTTTCTTAGCTTCTATGGCATTCCCAAAGTATGCAGTCTCATCTTTCTCAATCCCATATTCATCCCCATAATCAGAAGACTCAAAACCATATGGAGTTTTCATTTCTTCAAATACATTAGTTCCAATATCATTGATTAGTAAAAAATATTCCTCATCCACAAAGTCCTGAGTATGACCAAAAACCTATTTACCATTATTGATATAGTCACCATCCTCTTGCTTAGTAGAATTATTGTCACTAGAAATTTAATCACATCTAATTTAGGAACAATATGAGTGGGTGTAGAAATTAAGGTTGTCAACCTATTATATATTCTCATAGGCCTCCGTAAAAGTGGTTTCTTCTTAACAAGCTTACTATCGGGTAAACCCACAAAACTGGTTTACCATCCCAATGAGGAAGGAAAATTACAAAAAATGCCCCCATGTAGAAAATTTAGGTTTTGGGTGTTTGAAAGAAATTTTGGTTCAAGCGAACCCAAAGGGGGTTCGCTCAAACCCCCCCTTCAAGCGAACCTATTTAATGTTGGGTCCCACCATATTCCACATTTCCCAGAATGAAAAACAAAGGAAAACTTAGTGGAAAGGGGGGTTCACTTGAACCTTGGTTCATTCGAACCCCCCTTCTCCCCCCTTCTCCCCCTCTGGCACCAAAATTCTCCAGAATTTTGCCCTTCGAAGCTCAAGTTGAGGATGAAAATGGAGGAAACTTCACAAACCCAACTGGATGATGGTATTCCTCAGAACGAGTTATCCAACAAATATAATTTTAATATGTTTTGGTTTTATTATGTATTTATTTTTTTAGTTTGATTAAACATAGGTTTTTCACCGAAAATCAGGCTCTTTGTTCTGCACATGTGGAAAAATAGCAAATTATCAAAAAAAAATTGAAAAATATCAGTGCACTAGATACTGAAATCCTTGATCCAACAAAAAAAATGAATTTCGATACATACAGAAAAAGTTATGTTGTAGATGGTCTGCCTATGTCTGAATTGTAATTGGTTTGACTTCGAAACTTGATTAAGGAAAAAATATTCAATAAAACACTATGAAACCAAATGAAAGCGCTAGATATCGTAGTTACAAATCTAAATTCGAAAAAAATATAATTTTATCCTTCATGGAAAAAAAGTTATGTTGTATACGATGAGCATCACTCCTTAAAAATGGTGTTGACTAAAGAAAAAAACTAGTTTTCGAAGGAGATGGAAAGAGAAGTGAAATTTGATTCTAAAATTTTTGAAAAAAATATATTTAGAATCTACAAATAAAATGTCACAAATCACTAGTTTGCATCATCTTCAAATTCCTCACAATTTAGCTACTATAAGTGCCCGAAGTGAAGATTTAGTTAGAAAAAATCAGTTCAGTGTCCAGTTTGACCAAAATTATAAACCAGTATTGTGGGATCACCCTATCAAGAGTGTCAACTTTAGAAACCTTAGCTTTATTATTACCAACAAATAAATTATCTTTAACAAAATAAGTTGCAAGGTAAGTAGAACCTTGAAACTTCGTGTTTTTATTCTTAACCTTAATACCATCAACTTTATTGGTAAAGTTCTCAAGAGTTTGAAAGGAAGATTGTAAAATAAAATTAATGGAAAAAAAATTAGGGCTACCTTTATCATCAAAACCAGAAACCTCTTTACCATGCTTGTCATTTCCAACAATCTCTTTATCAAACTCACCATCAAATACCAGGTCATGCTTGACAAGGAGGGAGAAATATTGATAGATTTACCCTTACCCTTGGGAGAAGAGGGAAATTCACCATAACTCCTCCCTTTAGCTTTGATAATAATGCGATAGGAAATGGTTTGGGCTTATAAATAAGAGGATTGATAGGTTTCTATGGGCTCATAGCAAGGTGGAACTTGTAAAGACTAAAAAATAGGCCTTGGTGCAAAGACAACACAACTTTATCCATTAAAACCTCCTTAACCAAGCTTTCAAGAGAACTAAGAACAAAATAGGGAAAACTAACATCCCTATTATGCTTGAGATTACTAAGAAGTGGGAAATTATAATGAAAGACACATTTAAATATGTCTTATATTATGAAGTACTTAATGAGAACTCGACTTACCTCATATCAAGGATAAGGATTCCTTCCCTATTGAAGTAATTTAATAACTTCATGATTTCTTCACCATTCTTGGTAAACAAGTTCATACTTTATTTATCCCTAGTTTTATCTTGCTATTTTACCTTCATGCCATAAATATTCAACATTATAGCAACTCTTATAGTTTCCTCTTAAACAAGAAATATAACACCACCAACAGTAACCTTTCTATCCTTCTAGGTAGTTGCAAATTACTTACATAGGACTTGATTAAAACCGCACAGGGACTCAAGATAAGAGACAATACCACCTTCTTTTAAAATGTTCCAGAGCAAAAAATTATTTTTAAGCTCCTCAAAAGAAGTGTGTTAAATGTGACATTTATCCCCTCCCATAATAACAAAACCCTCACAAGAAATCTTCAACCAAATAAAAGGTGTTTGACACTTAGCAAGCTATAAATTTGAATAATCACCGAGGATAATAGACAACATGGATTTATAATTGATTGACAATCATGTTAGATTGACCTATCCACATATTCTTCCCAACACCCCAAGATCAGCTACCAAACCAAAATATCTTCCACAAGAGAGAAATTACAAGAATATATTGCTATGATTAAGGATGCAAGATTGATTGATTGAATATCTAAGTGTACATGTGATTCCTTGCTTATAAAGGAAGGGCTTTGAGATAAGATTATACAAGGTCATGGCATGTGTCTTAATCATATACAATGATACAACTACCTCAAAAATTATTAATTGACCTAGGATATAAGTATTAAATTCCATGATAAGTTAAGATAAGATCACATGACGCCTAATACATCTAGAAATATTCCTAGGACCTAAGTAAACTTAACATGTAAATAGGACCTATAAGTGCACAAAATAGGTAAAATACCTATTTACACCAATAATCACACCAATCATCCAAGTCCCAAAGTGTGATAATGCCTTAGATTTTTTCATCATTGGAGTATCAAACTTGGTTCATGACTTGTATTGTTCCTATCACACATCTGATCTCTAACCCTTAACAGTTTGTTGAAGTTACATCTATTTTTTCAAGCTTTGAAACTTGGTCATCCCATCATCCAACTCCCCTTCCAACCCTAAAAATCCACTCCTTCACACACATAAAACCATGTGACTAATACCATGAGCTTACAAAACCATTAACCCCACATTTAATAATGGTACTAAGTTTTCCCAACATTAATTATTTTCCCATGTGCAACCCTACATTAAATATTTAATCCAAAATGCTAGACCCATGTGATGCATGCATCCCTAGATTCCTCAAGTGCACCACATAATAAATAAATATTACATTAATAACATTATGCAAGGTGGACAACACACCTTTTCCTAACATTTTTTCTCCATGTATTTTTTCTAGAACTTATTCAAGTCTGTTAAGGTGATTAAGTTATTGGGTTCCTAAAGTTGTAAGTCTTCTTTGTGACATCTTCTTGTCTCTTGTGGTGGGATTTTACGTACTTTTAACATGAAATTTTCCCCTCTTGTTGCATTGGGTATGGATAATTCATTGCACTTTGATTATGGTGGTGCATTTTAAAATAATGTTGTGCTCTTTCACGTGTAAATAAATCATGGTCTGGGTTGCCACAAAACCTATAGGTTTTCTTCCTACCCTCTTTGTATGTCTTAGGATAGTTTCCTATTTATTCACATTTATAGAATGTGGCCTCCTCTCTTGACCTTTGATTCCTATGTCTGCCTCTACCACATCCACCTTAATAGTTGTTATAATAGTGTATATCCTTGATAGTCGATTAAGTGGAATGGGTGGTGCTATACCTAGGTGTGGTAAAGTTTGGAATATGATATTATTTCTTTAATTTCACTCTAAGTTTAGTTGTATATATTCATGGTTGTAGGCATAAAAATTATTTCTACCAATCCTTTAACATAGGCCATTTTGTGATTGATGGATTCCTTATTTTAGGGATGATGGTTGCACCATGGTTCATGTTCTTCTTCTTCTTCTCCTTAGAATTTGAATAGTAAATATGGGTATTCATCCATCTCTTGTCATCCCATTATCTCCATACTCCATAATAAACTATTTTTATTTTTCTACTAGCTAGCTTGAGATCCACTCTAAGTGTCACAACTCATTTTTTCCTTTCAGTGCTAGGCATTTATTTCTAAGATGACCTTCCCTAAAACAATAAGTACACCATATGTTTTGTCTTTTATTTTAAGATGGTATTTGACTAGCTTCCTTCCCCTTTGGATAGGATCTCTTGCTTGATATTTAGCTCTTCCAATTCTAGTTTTAACTTGATTTTTTTGTGTGTTCTTAAAATTTAATCTCCATGTTTAAGCTTCACTATAGGATGTTAATGTTATCGTGTTGGAATATGTCCCAAACAATCTACCATCTAATGAAGTTTTGATTTCTAATTGGAACTCAAATGTAAACCATTCAATACATTATTTTCTATTAAAGATTATTCTAATTTTCTAGAAACTTATTTAAATTGATGGTCATAATCCTTAATATGGATTCTCCCTCCTCTTGGACCATGCCATTAATCAAACTTGTACTTTCAATGGAGACCTTTGGAGACTAAAAAATTTAGATCCTTTACTGTTGCGCATTCTTTATCATGTTTGGGACATATCTTCTTGTACCTGTTTATTGAACCATTCTACCATATCCTCACAAAGTCAAATAACTTTGCCTAGTCTCTCACTATACCTTTTCTTTTTTCGTAGTGACTCTAGAATGAATATGTGCTCAATTTCTTCTATAATATCCATTCCAAAAACCAAGATATTTAATAGTGAATCTGTGTTCAGAGAAGTTTCTTTATCCTCTTTGTAGTGGTGAGTTAGTTTTTTATTTGATGATTGCCCCTTTTTTCTTATGATTATTTTTATTTACTAGTTTTCTAGGCCTTCCTTTATCTCTGGGTAATTATATATAAAAAGAATTCCTTCCTAATATTGTATCATAGTCTTGCATGAATTGTTGGTGTACTTATATTATATTAGTTGAATGATTGGATATATTTGATGTTGAAAATATTCTTGATTTAAATAGCATGGAGGATGATTGTTGGTTTGAGGGGGGTTGCACCTCTTTGAAGGGATGCTTCTTTTTAGGAGACTTTTTTATTATTTAAGCACATACTATTAGATAATGGAATTTTTCATCCTTCCTTAATCATCTTAATCATGTTATTAGCTAAGTTGTTGAACCTACCATCACTTTCTTCCTCTACCACCTAATGTGTTATTCTTATTAATTCAATCCTTTATCATCTTCTCTCTTTGGAGACTCAAACTTCTAGTCACTATTTGATCCAAGTATTTTTATCGAAATTCATAGGTTTTAATTTTACTAATGCGGTTACAAATCTATTAAATCTCTCATCAACTATGATTCTTATATTGGCTAGGTTTGGTTTAGTGCTTGATGTCTATGCAAAACAAGAAATGATGGAGCCTCCATGCTACTATGACCTTCTTCCCACAATGCACAAAAACCACCATATTCCTCAATCCTTCCTGCTATTTCAGTGAAAATTTTTATTTCTTTATTCTCGGTGGGTGGTTAACTACTCTAGTATATCATTTTTATTGAGTAGATCTCTTATTTGTTCTTGTGTTTATAAAACCCAAGTATTTTCCTTTATATTGTTTCCAGTTGTAGCCCATGTGGTGCACTTGTTTATATTCCATTCCTCTAAACAATGTGGATTATTATCCTCCTCTTTTTCTACTATCACAACCCTTTTGGAACACTCCATCTTGTCTTCTCCATCCTTTTGTGGTACAGGTTTCTTGTCTTTTTTATGTTTTTTTATTGTTTTCCCCCCATGTTCAACTCTTTTCTATTTTTTTTTTCCTTAAACTCTCTTAGTTGCTTATTATCTCCTTTCACCATGCTTGCTAATAATATGGAATTCCATTGGTCCTTTTATGCATCCCTTGTGGCTTATCCCCGTTCTAATTCTATTGATTGCATCTTATCAAGGATCCCTTCAGGATCCCCCCTTTCCATTTGTCGTCCCTTAGGTGCCTAACCCCCTCTCACAAGGCTAGGACCTAAAGGAATATGTTGTGATTTTCTTTTTTGTCTTATTTACAATTCCTTTCTTAGAAAATCTTTTACCAAAACAATTAATAGTTTTATAATTTAATCTATTCTTTATTGTGTGACTAGGGTCCCAACAACAAAAAATGAATATTGATAAGAAAGATGGATCACATACTAGATTTCTGAGTCTAGACTTCTTGTGTTGTATTTATACCCTATTATTTACAATAAAAGAATATTTAGATCATATATGGTGGAAAATATCATAATGTGGTAAGATACTTGAGGGCACATATAGAAGTGTTTAACTAACTCACACTCATCTATTCATCATAATAATTTATCAAAAAATACTAGATATTTCATTCATTATTGAATATATCACAATATCATATCTTCATTTTCTTATCTTATACAAAATTCCTATCGTATACTTACATTCCTATCCTTATTGCTTATCTTTCTCTTCTACTATCTTTCTATTCTTTATGCTATAACATCGGGGACAAGTCTCTTGTGACAATTATGCCTCTTAACTTATGTGGGAGTCAACTTGAAGCTTTACATTCCTCTTGTGATAATATGTGGTGGTGTGTAGGTACTACTATTTCACTCTTTCACCTACTAACACATTTATTAAATATGTTCATATCTCTATTTGTTATGCCTATTTTTTATAGTTTTTGTAAGACTATGATTTTCAAATTTTGGATAGTTACAAGATATGTTCATATTAAGAATGTACTATTAACCAAATCATCAAACATTGTAGAATATGCTAATCTCATTATTCACTCCTAAATACATGTTTTTCAAGTTATATTTTACTTTAGTTTGGGCAACATCAATGTGATTTTATACAATAAATATTTTGGGAGTTCATTTGAACATGTGAATGTAAAAAAATATAATTTATTTATTGCTATCAGATATAATCTCTTTTTTTTTGTTTTGTAAATCTAAATGTTGTTTGTTGAATTTTGAAGATACAAATTTGATAACTTTTTTTTAAAATATTGATTAGGTCTAAATAGTTCTCAAAATACCAATCATTTATGCACATAATTAAAAATATAGTGATACATGTACCTTTATATAATAGTTATTTAAATCCTTTAATATTTATTATTTTTACTATTTTTTATTTTATAATTAAATATTTATACATTACGTAATACAAATTCATGGATTTTTTTATTTTTATTCTATTTATTATTTTTCACTTTATAATTAAATATCTATACACTAGTATTAATGGATCTTCAATTTTAAGAACAATTTAAAAAGATTAACACCACATATATTTTTCATAGGCTTGACAATGCAATTTAGAATTCTTATGTTCATTGGGAAAGGCCAAATTCTTACATGAATATTGAAATTTGAAAAGAAGATTATTTTTATAGGGCTAATGTATTTTTTTAACTCACATATTTTATATAAATCATAAATTTGGAACATCTCAAGAGAAATTTTGCCCCTATAATAATGATCATATAGTATTTAAGATATGAGAAGATCAAGACATGGCTTATGATTTGTAGGCTTTTGTCCTACAAGTTAGGAAATTTTAATATTTTTTTAAACATGAAACTTAAATTTTTTAAATCACACGTACCTGATGACATATAATCTAGAACCCTATATCATGGTTAACTTGTAAGGAAATTGTTCATGAACCAAAATTTGAGTTAGAATAAGAGCACCTCATCTAAAGCTAAAGGGAGTGGCGATTTATTAAAAATGAAACAACTTTAAGCTTGAAATTGTAAAAAAAATATATAATTAAAATTTAAAGATTCTACAATAACAATGAAGTTGGTAATTTGAGTTATTGTTCAAACATAAATAGGATGATTTTATGTTTTGTATTAAAGGACGTTTCATTTTATGACTCATCAATGTTATAGTTTTAATGAATGTGGATTTATATGTTTATTTTGATTATTCAAGATTGAAATAAAATAACATTATTATCCAAATGGAAGGTCTATTGTGATACATTTATCTAGTTCGATGTGTGGATCTACACATTTACACTAGTTTTATAATGGCTTGTTAGACAAACAATGTGAAATACAAGATTGTTAATTCCTTTTTTTGCACTATGTTTTCATTGATGTCAACCTATGCCAACCTCTAATGTGGTTATGATGGGAAGGTGTTTATCGTGTTGAGAAGGTTTTGTAGATGCAACATGGTCACTTGGTTTCTAAGTGCTTTTGAGAAAATTTGCATAGAGAGTGTACAAGGTGATGAGGGTGTGTTTTGTATTGTGCTTTGCATTCCTTCATGCTTGAAGATGTGCTTGTGCGATTTGGATGTGATGTTCAAAAGTGTTCAGAGGTGTTATATCCATAGTTTTAGGTCTAGGATCATGCGACAATAGAAGATGTGTTTAACAATGTTTGGATTGTGAAGAGGGATATCTAGGATAAATGGAATTGCTCTGCATTTCTCTGCATTGAAGTTTCTTGTCTTGTAGATTTGGGAATGTGCTAGTATTGACTTTATTTATCTTCCTTTGGATGGTTTGGTATTCAGCTATTCCGCAAGCTTGGTTCATGAGTTGTGTCTCAGTGATAGTTTTACTGGTTGCATCTAGGATGATAATGTTCTTAATTGCATATGTTTGTGTCAGTGATTTTGAGTATTCTATTGGTGTTGGAATATTCTAGGATGTTGTGTAATGTTGCTAAGTGCTCTGCAAGTTATTTTCAGACTCGGTAAAGTGTGAACGTGGTTTCTTGTTAGTGTTAATGTTGATTTGGTTGACTTGGTGTGTTAGCACTATTTGCGGATGTGCTTTGAGGATTGTGGAAGCTTGGTGTAGCGTGTTAGTATATATTTGGTTCTTGGTTAACCCTTGGTGTGGTCTACCTTCACTTCTTTCCACCACAATGATGTTTGGTGTTGACTTATTTGGTGGTTGCATGTTTGAGGTGTATACGTTTCATTGAGGCCGACTTGGAGAAGATTGTTTAAGGTTGCAAAGAATATATATGCAAGGTCATTTATTGGAGAAGTGTGTGGTGTGTTGTGTGATGTAAGATGATGTGTATGCAATCAAGTGTTGTGATCTGAGTGTGAGCATTAATGCCTAAGACTATCAAAAGGAATGAGCAGAAGGTGTCTACATTTTAGTGTACCTCGAGTTGCTAGAGGAAGCGAGCCAAAGGTTGCGAATGGTGAAGAGTTTTTGTGGTGGATTCTCTTGTTTCTCTAAGGTAGTGAACCTCCTTATAACAGTTCCTTTCTATTCTCTTTCTATCTAGGTGATGAGCCCTTGGCAACACAAGCCCTTCTTTATTTTTGGACAATGAGTCATTTGGGTAGTGAGCCCTTCCAATGGTGAGCCCTTTGTAATCAGTGATATTCATATATATGCATGAGTTAATCCTCACCATGGTTTTTCCTTGATTAGGGTTTTCCACATAAATTTGGTGTTTTATTGTGTATGGTTGTTGATGTGTTGATGTTTCATTCTTTTACATTCATGCTAATGCTTGATAAGGTTTTGAAGATTAATGAGGGTTTGAAGGTTTTAATGCATAATTGATTCACCCCCCTCTTAGTTTTCCTATTTGTCTAATAATTTTGTTATAACAAAAACTATTTTTACACTAAATAATTTGTTTATAATTTTAATTATGACAAAAGATGTTAAATTTTCTCTTGAATTTATATTGTAACTAAAATTGATAAGTTATAAAAATTTAATCCTTGTTATATTTAATCACTATTTCATATCTTTTATGCTCTCCTAGCATGATAACATTATCAAAATTTATAAAAAATACTTAAACATATTCTCAAGGTTCAATAATGACTCATATTCTAGAAGTATAATCTATTAGCTGTAATGGAGTGAATTTTCACCCCTTGCAAATACCCCATTTAAATCCCCTCACCTTAGAAAAATTAAACCCAACAATGTTTTTCCACTTCATCCATTCCACTTCCACCCACTTGGCAGTTGTATGTAGTGTCGGTGGGGGAATTTTTATCAAGGACACTACTGCAATGTGTGGATGTTTGTGCGGCATGCTGTCATCTTGACAGGATTCCCACTTTTGGAATTTGCAGGGGTGTTACACTTCTCCATTGGTGATGAAGTGTAACACCCCCGCGCCCTTGACCGACCTCAAATGGCTCTTTTGGGCTTCTATTCATGCTAAAAACATCTCATTCTTGATTCATTCAATCTTCTTCAATCTTTTTCACTCTCACTTCACGTTTCTACACACTTCTTGAGAATTTTCACAGTATTCTCCACCATTGTTGAAGCTCCAAGGTGACACTCTACTAGATTTTACTCTTGTTGTTGTTGCAATGGTTGCACCTTCAAGCTTGTGAGTTCACATCTCCCTTCACGTGCTTGAGGGTGCTTTGTTTGGGAGGTGATATCCACTTCACATAGAATTATCATTTGATTTCATGGCATAGCATCATTACCATTGCTTGGTAGTACTTTCTTTCCATACTTTCTTTATCACATTTTCTATATCATGGCTATATTGGTTGTTCATAGAGGTGGGAACACCGAAATGGGTGTTTGACTACAACAAGCCCTGAAACAACCACAACATTTTTTTATCATTTTGTTGTGTGTAGGTTATTGCATTTGTGTGGAGCTTGTGGAAGGATAGACCACTCGTGAGTTTCATTTCTACCACCTTTATTCTCATCAACTTTCATTTCCTAAGTTAAAGTATTCTTCTTGTTATTTTCAGTAGGTTAGCTATTTCCCGCTTTTCGTCATTACTATTTTTATTAGGTTGTTAGTTAATTCCCTAATAGTCTTAGTTGTCCTATGTACTTTCTATCTGTATGGACACCAACACTCAACCAGGATGTCAACACATCGCATTGTCATCTATCTTCTACATTGGGGTCTTTTGGCAGAGAGTTGCCTAAGTTACAGTTTTGGCTCGATAATTTGCTCACCTGGCTCCCTAAACCTCTTGGTTTGACAAAAGGATAGTGGTAGGTCAATTTACCTTCCTTTTCAACCTCATAAAATATTAAACCTACCTTGAACAATCCTTAGCATGAGGTAGATCAGGGTAGTTGACCGTTCTAGACCCTTTCGTGATCTGGGGTCCTGAACGATCAATCCCCCTCCTCTGCATTTTGGTGAACCCGAAGTGAACCTTGTGATATTCATTTATTTGTGTTGAGGTTCTCTTCCTCATTTCTATGTAGGTTGTAAGCTTGCACATTGTGAAGCTTTATGAGCTTCACAACTCAGTCTACAACCTCCAGGTACATAGTTAGAAGGAGTGTGTGAAATCGACACTTAGGAATGGACTTTACAAGGGTCACTTCGACTCTTACCTCTTAGGAGATGGTGTCGGTAGAAAAGATGAGTTACTTCAATGAAACCACTCGTGCCCCCACACCTCTTTCTTCCCCTTTTCCTATGCCTCTAGGCGAGAGTGAAGTTGTCCCTATTCCTACAAAGCATCTCATGGCTATAGCTAAGAGGCTATTGGATCTTGAAAATCACTTGGAGAAAGATCAAAGCATGACTAGGCCCACAAGGATTGCTAATGAGATCAAATATATGTTAGGAAAGGATCAAACATGCATAGAGTTTCTTCGTGGCCTAACTAATTTAGTGCAAGCATATGTCCCCTCTTACAACCCTTGGTCAAGCATTACTCGAGGTCATGAGCATGAAACCTAAAAAAGGAAGATTAGTGTCTTGATGCCTATGACGTCGATATGCATGGATGAAACATGCCCTTTCATTAACATCTCTACTCCTAATCCACCCCCTACTGTCAAAGCAAGTAGGGTGCCTCTAGGATTTGAGTTTCTTTCTCTTGGGGGCAACCCTGCCTTTGGTAGTAGAATCTTTGGGGAATGGGGGCTGGTGGTTTTGGTATGTTTGGTGGTGGCTCTGGTAGTGGTTTTGGTGGTATGTCTAGTGGCGGCTCCGGTAGTGGATCTTTTGGTGGTCATGGTTGTGGCTCTGGTGATGGCTATGGTGGTGGACACACTAGTGGCCTTGGTGGTGGTTCCAATGATGGTCACAATGGTGGTTCGAGAGGTGGTTCTGGTGCTGGTTCTGGGGGAGGTTCCACTAGTCCTTTGTCATCTTATGACCCTATTTTGAATGCTCTTCTACAGAATATGGGTCAAATGCAAAACCAGATGGAGAATCTATCTCAAGCATCTGTCTAGCCCATCTTTCAACCCTTCTTCCAACATAGCGCTTTGTCGGTGACAATTTTGAACACTCCCTTCCCTTAGGGGATGGAAATTCCTAAGTTTGAGAAGTATGGTGGTAAGGAGACCCTCAAACACACGTGTTAGCTTTTAACATGATGTGTATGGATTTATTTCACCATGATGCTCTAATGGCCAAGCTCTTTCCACGATCTCTCAAGGATACAACACTAGAGTGGTATTGTTCCTTGCTTGATAACTTTATATTTTCATTCGACCAACTTGTGAATCAGTTTCTTTGATAGTTCTAGGCTAACATATGTCCGAAGATGACCTTCTTGGATCTTGTTCGATGTAAGCAAGGAGAGCACAAGAAGATCACTGATTTCATTGTGCGATACCAAGCGCTCTTTTCACAAATATCTTACCTTCTACCCGAATTGAATATACAAAAGGTTTTCATAGGCAACCTGCAATGAGCTTGGCAAGAAAAAATTTCCTTCTTTCGCACATCGTTGCGTTGAGGAAGTACCAACAAACAATTGTTCAGTTCAGGGGATCCTCCTCGCACTCCCATCTCAAAGGAAGGCCTATAGTATCAATTTTAGGGAAAGGAAAATATGTTATGAATGTAGTCGCCATGTCTAATGATAGAGGCCTCAAGCACAATAGATAGTTTACTAAGCTATCTAAGTCTTATTCTTCTATTTTGCAAAAGATGTTGATGGATAAGATTAAAATATTAGAAGATCCTCAACCTCTCAAATAGCCTTATCTAAAGTGGTATGATGGAAAAACATTCTGCCAGTACCATCGTGTCCATGAGCATGATACTAAACATTGTATGCACCCATGTCATGAGATACAAGATTGCATCGATGATAGTACCATCCATCTCGATGGTAAGAAGCAAAATGCGAATAAGTCAATGGCTAAGGAAAATAGTGAGTTGCAGATTTATATGGACCAGTACTTGTCTCACTCTATGAACTTAATTATTGATCCTTTTAGTGCTTCTCCTGAGGCCTCAACATATGTAAATATGGTCTCATTTAGTCCTAGTCCTCCCCCTCAACCTATGACTGGTTCGCTAGATGTAACTTTTACATCGCAAGACTTACCCATGAATACTAAAGCCTCTCCTCTATACATTCATGCTCACATAAATGGGAACATCATGACAGGAGTCCTTATGGACCTCGTGAGTCAAGTGAATGTTATTATGGAAGAGACTCTTTTGTTGAATTCTTTACAGAAGGAGGAATATGAGAATATGAAAAATACTATATGTACTCATGATGGCGTCTCTCTTGTTCTATATGGCTCTATAACTCTTTTCATCCTAGTGGGGCATAGGGCTATGAATATGACTTTCGATGTCATCCCAAAATAGAATATGTTTAGGTTGAAGCTAGGCATCCCTTAGCTAGCTTCCATGAACAAAATCGCTTTCATAATTCAGAAATGTTTGAAATTCTCTCACAAAGGTGTCATGCATGACACTAGGTATCATCCATTGGTATCCCATGGGGATTATTTATTGGATTATTTTTGGCCCACTTTGGTTGGTCTGCTTCCTCCAAGAATGACCCTACTTTATTGGAATTATGTTAAGTATAAGACCGAAGGCAAGGTGCAGCCAAAATTGACTCACTCTGTAGCGTAGCGGAAAGCTTCCTCTCCCTCTCAAAGGGGGAAGGGGAAGCCTTCCCACGCTCTGGGCCCTTCTTCCTCCACTGTTCCACCTACTACTTCCTCCCAGATAGCCACAACACCTTTGACTTTCGTCCTTATGTGTCTCTTAGGAAGTTTGATGGTACCTGCTTGGTGGAAGGCCAAGCGTCAAGCGTTTGAACTTCCTGTCTTACCCACAGTGCCTCGACCCATTATGTACGATAAGGGGAAGGTTCATCGTGGAGCATCCTTTGCGTCTCAACCTAAATGACCTTCTACTGCTCCTACCTCTAAGGTAGTGGATGGGAAGATTCCCATCGTTGAGGCGCTCGAGCTTGCTCCCCCCATTGTTGTTGCATTAGCCTTTCCATCTCTTCCTCCTATTCCCATCTAAGAGTCACTCCCTCCGCCGAAAATGATCGTGATGGATACTCTAATGGATAAACAAAAGTCTTCCATCTCTCCTTAGGTTGCAGTCTCTAGCTCCTAGATCTGTAGAAACTACCTTGCGCATGAGCACAAGCATCGAAGGAAGGGCTCTAACTGTTGAGCAGGTTGACTTATAGAAAAATGAAGGGGAGCCAACAACTCCCACTTCAACATCCTCTATAGTCTCCTCCCTTTATGCCCCTTCTTATTTAGTTCCCTCTACCTCAATCTTGCTTCAAGTTCCCCTATGAGCATGAACGATCCTCACCTGAAGAGGGTGTAGGTATTAATTTCTCCTTCGACTAAGTCCCCCCTTTTGATGTCTCTTTTAGACATCCCACCTTTTCCCAAACCCGCGGACATGACGAATACCTTAGTGGTGTCCATTATGGTTTTTTCTTCTCCCTCCTCGCCTTTTGCTTCATCCATGGGGATCTCGCATCCTTCGATGAAGCGTAAGTTGGAGGATGACCCTGCTTCTAATGGGGGTCAAAATAAGGGTTCGCCTTCTTTGGAGGTTAGTTATGTGTTGGCTTGCACTGTCCTAGTGATAGAGGCAGTCCCTGTGTCCCTAGAGTTCATCACTACTCCTGAGTCTTTTGGTGAGGCTAGCAGTGGACCTTGGGTGCCTCCTCCATTTTCCATTGAGTTGACATATGACACTCTTGTAAAGTGCATGTTCAACTCTGTAAATGATGTCCCGACTCTATCGACTATCTTTGTGAGATCCCTGATGTTTACCTCACAAGAACTGAGTGGAGAAGACCTCGAAGGGCCTTCTTCCTTGGCTCTTATTGCAGGAGGGTCAAAGGGTACCCCCCTTGATATTTCTCCCTTGCAGGCTTGTCTACCCTCCCCTTACAATGATCTAGATTGGGAGAATGACGACCTCTTGGTTGATGAGGACTAGAGGGTGCCTCTTCTTTACCTGTAGATTATATTGTGTATGTGTGTGTTGTGTTCCCTCGTGCTTATTTTATATGTTCTCGGATGACCCTTGTCACCCTTGTAGGTGCTTGGATACAAGAGTTTTTTTGTGTTGTAAAATTTCTTGTATTTGTCACATCATTCTTCTCTTTGTTGGGACTTGAATTTTGACAATTACCCAGACGATGCAGAGTGTTGGGGGAATTTAGGTCTCCCTTCCATGTTGACCTAATTTTTTTATTTTCATTTTGTTTTCACGTGCTTTCTTTACATGGTCTGATATAGTAGGGGTTGATGATAATTCATTTATCTAATATTATATCTATTTATCTATATTTATGAGCAACTCTAGCCTCAAAATATCAGATCCACCTATCTCTTGTTCATTATGTCAAGGTTTCTCCTTTCTTTTTATCTTTCCCTCTTCTTTGCTTGTGATGTTGTGGTGCTTATGTGATGTTGTCCCTCATGTGTGCGACAACATTACCACAATTACATCTCGTCATGTTCCACAAGCCACAACATCACTTTCATTCTTGCTTTTCTCTCAAGATGTCACATGCCCTTGTGCTTGGAACACACCATCCTAAGGGGGGATATCACACTGCCTCGATTTTCAAAAGGTGTATTTGGTGGCCAATGAATCCCTTCTTGAAAATCTCTAATTTTTAAAAAATTGCATTCTTCAACATGGATTCCTAGGTAAATTTTTCTTTCATCGCAGATTCGTAAGATAGAATCCTACATACCCTTGTGAGGGAACATTATTTCTTTTGAATTCCTTGATGAAATGAATCTTTTAGAAGGAATCCTTGAGGCTAGACTCATTAGTGAAAAATGTGGTTCCTTTTCAAAAATGTTCACTTTCGAACATAACATCCCTTGAGCAGACCCCTTTTGAAGGGCTCCAGAGGGAGCCCTTTGAAAGCTCTTCCTTCAATTTTTGACTATTTGCATGACTGTCTACTTGCTTCCCTATGTGGCTTCTTTTTGACATCTAACATGTTTTGTCTATGGATTAACATGTTGCTTTGTAGGTCTGCTTGTGAAGCTTTTTTTCAATCAAAATCTACAGAGCCTCTTACATCTGGCTTCCTAGGGGCACCTCCTTTGTAAGTTCGAGGACCTATGAAATGCTTGCATCCTATGGGATCTCTTTCTTCAATTTTGTAAGTCTGCGGACCTTCGTAGCCTCTTTGTTCACCCTTCCATAGGTCTGTGGACCTGCGACACTTTTGTTCAACTCTCCTTGGGTCTGAGGATCTATGGAGCCAACTTCTCTTCTTGTGCTTTTGGGTGGGTTAGATTGCGGTCTACTTTCTTGACGATTTAGGTATACTCTTTTTGAACTCTTTCGATCTACTTTACCTCACATTTGGTAGCACATATGCTCACTAAGTGGGGGAAAAATGTAATGGAGTGAATTTTCACCCCTTGTAAATTCCCCATTTACATCCCCTCACCTTAAAAAAATAAAATCCGACAATGCTTTTCCACTTCATCCATTCTGCTTCCACCCACTTGGCGGTTGTCTATAGCCTTAATGGGGGAATTTTTGTTAGGGATGCTAGCACAACACACAAATTTCTGCGTGACACATTGCCATCCTGACAAGATTCCCACCTCTAGAATCTGTAGAGGTGTTACACTTCTCCATTGGTGATGAAGCGTAATGCCCCTGCGCCATTAACCGACCTCAAATGACTCTTTTGGGCTTCTATTCATGCTAAAAACATCTCATTCTTGATTCATTCAATCTTCTTCAAGCTTCTTCACTCTCATTTCATATTTCTACACACTTCTTGAGCATTTTCACAACACTCTCCACCATTGTTGAAGCTCCAAGGTGACACTCTACTGGATTTTACTCTCGTTGTTGTGGAAACGGTTGCACCTTCAAGCTTGCGAGCTTGCATCTGCCTTCACAGGCTCGAGGGTGCTTTGTTTGGGAGGTGATATCCACTTCACATAGAATTTTCATTTGATTTCATGGCATACAGTGTTGTTACTATTGCTTGGTAGTACTTTCTTTCCATACTTTCTTTATCACATTTTCTGTATCATGGCTATTTTGGCTGTTCATGGAGGTGGGAACATCAAAACATGGGTTTGACTGCGACAAGCCCCGAAACAACCCCAACATTTTTCCCTATTCTACTGTGTGTAGGTGATCACATTCGTGTGGATCTTGTGGGAGGTTGGACCACTCGTGAGTTGCATTTCTACTACCTTTATTCTCATCAACTTTCATTTCCTAAGTTAAAGTATTCTTCTTGTTACTTTCAGTAGTTTAGCTATTTCTTGCTTTTCGTCATTACTATTTTTATCAAGTAATTAGTTAATTCCCTGCTAGTCTTAGTTGTCCTATGTACTTTATATCCATACATATGCCAACTCTTGATCAGGATGCTAGCACACTACGTTGTCGTCCGTCTTTTGTGTTGGGGTCCTCTGGTAGAGAGTTGCCTAAGTCACAATTTTGGCTCAGGAATTTGCTCACTCGGTTCCCTAAACCTCTTGGGTTGACATAAGGATAGTAGCAGGTCAATTGCCCTTCTTTTTCACCCTCCTAAAATATTAAGCCTACCTTGAACAATCCTTATTGTGAGGTAGATCAAGGCAACTGATCATTATAGACCCTCCCATGACCCGAGGTCCTAAGTGATTAGTCCCCCTCCTCTACATTAGTAAAAGGCACAAATTTAAATATCTAGCCTGATCAGCCTAGCACTATAAGAATGGTGAAAAGTGGTGAAGATTTATAGTGCACTAGATACATTGGAATTTATAGACTATTATGGGAATATTATTATGATCAAGTAGCATGATAAAATCATAATTTGGAAAAAATATTAAAAAATATGCTTTATGTTTAATGATGACACAAATTATAGAGGTGAAGATTTTATCAAATAGAGAGAACCTACACATATAATCATTGAGAATGTGCTGAGTAATAATCACTTAATCAAACTAGAATCTTACCTCCATGTCTACTTGGAGATTATTTTTTTGACACATTTCAAGTGTTAGTAAATATTTGATATACATATGCTAAACTATGAAATGTAATTGTAGATCACTTTTTGAAATTCCATTTTTTTCTAGAATCAAATTGCATGATGCTAAGAGAGGGTTGTGTTGTGACATATTATACATACAATGTCTATTCAAATGGTTAAATATAGCCATTTTAGTTTGGTCTCTATCAAAGAGACCAAAATACCTAATTTATAGTGTGAATTCAAAATAAATCTTTTGTATATTATTTCAAAATATCAACCTTCTTGGAGTATGCTATACACCATCATTATACAAAATTATCAATTCATAAGACCACTGTGTTATCTATCAAGAGCTTGCCAAAGCTAAAAGTGAATTAAAATTATGTTATGCATAAAATGTATATAGAAACAAAATAGAAATATAGCCCATTATAGTGATATCTTGTCCAATAATATTTATTTTCTATCAAAAAGAGAATTTGATAAACAATTTCTAAGATTGTATAAAGCTCATACATTTTATAATGCATTTAAAATTAGTGAGTATATAGTGTACATAATTATCCAAAGCTATTTTATGTAGACAATGCCATGTAAGGTGTGATGCATTATAAAATGATAAGGTCACATTATAAAACTAGCATTACCCTATAAAATAAATAAATTGGAGGAGGAATATTTTATTTGTAGTTGCTAGAAAAAGATTTAAAAATAATAATAGAAACATGGGCATCAAAAATTTGTGACAATATTGACATTTATTATAGTAACACAATTTTTTTAAGGATATATGACATAATGTTCTTTAAAAAACAACACATTTGCATTATGAAACATTAGAAACAAAAGAACACATACACATTGGCATTATTTTCTCTACATCATTGATTACAAGCAAAAACATAAGTTTAAAAAAAATAGAAAGCATGACACATTCCAAGAAGAAGAAAATTGAATAGGTTCTATACACTATGAGTGGTTCAAGAAGAATAAAAGGAGAAAAAATATTGCATGACTCGTTCTCTATGAGTAAAGCTAGAAACTATTATGTAGAAAAATATACAAAACACAAGAAGAATAAATTAACACTATCAAGAGTCTATATGGAACAAATCAAAGACATGCTCATGTATGATTATCCAATATGTGCAAAAACACATTTTTCATAGTATGGTATGAACCACCAAATATGATGAATAAATATATGTAAAATTGACAAAATATAATAGATAAATTCATATGATGAATAAATATATGTAAAATTGACAAAATATAATAGATAATTAAAAAAAATCATGTACAAAAATTATAAAAGAACACTTAAATATGGAGGGTAAGTCTTTTTGTAATACTAGAATAAATTAGATAAATAATCCTTTTTGACATGCTAATAATTTTTTTGATTTGTAATAGAGACTCATGTCACTTTGAACTACATTTGCACAAATTAGATAGTGGAGCTATAAATGACCTTAGATGGGTCCAACAAGGCTAATAATTAATGTTCTAAGCAACATAAGTATTTTGCAAAAAAATATTAAATAAATCCATTAATGATACAACCATCTAGTTGCACTTGATATAAAAAGAATACTAGAATAAAAAAAAGCATATCAAACATGAAAGGTACATGCAAACATTGTTATGAATGAAATAGAAGAATTGTGTGTAACACAACTACTCATAAATGAGGACATTCACATAAACAACAAGTGTAATGATGTTTAAGATTACAAAAAATGCAATTAAACGACTAGAAACTTGTCAAATGAGAGTGAAACGAATAATAAAGTTGATGATGGAAGACTAGGTGACATGTTGGTATGTGGATGCATGGAGACTAGATATATTAATGATCTACATGAAAATATTATTGAAAAATTTATCCTATTGAAAAACAAAACCTACATAAGATTATCAAGGCTAAATATGAAAAAATATTATCTTTCCAATATTATTCTACATATATCTATATAATGAGATAATTACAAAGACCTTTACATAACATAAAACTGCATAGTGGTGGCTATTGCATAGTATCCATTATTTTATAAACCAAACAACAAAGCTATTTTTTAAGATAATAAAAATAATAATAGACTAGGTGTTAATATCACCTAAGTACTTGCAATAATTAAAGAAACATGTTTGCAATGATAAGAAAATTTGGACCTTTAACATTTTCTTACATTTACTAGTACATAGTGTTTGCAACCCCTTTATTCTAACAAACTTATCTACTTTCATGGCCTAGTAGCTCTATGTAAATGAATAATAAGAGAAATATTATATTATTGTTTAATGTGTCCATGTATGCCTCGATTTTCCCTATGCACTCTAGTTCAAAATTTAATGGCCTTTAATGTTAGTCTATAGAATTATCCTTGAATCCCTAAAAGTTAAGTTCCTTGCCTTCGATAAAATTTCATATTTTTCTCCATGCCTTAGTTTGTAATATCCCCTTTTTAATTATTTTTTTTTTTTGAACAAAATATCATTCCTAGTATCTCTCATGGTCAAAGAGTGTAAATGCATTCTCACCCTTATTCCCCCATGTCCTTATTAGGTTCAAAAATTACTTTTCTATGAAAAAGTTTCTAAGTGTGTAGGTTGTAATAGTATTAGACTTCCCCTTCTTGGAATCCCTTTCCTTCGATTCCCATTCCTTTCCCTTACCCTTTTGGAGAGTTAAACTTGCTCATATTAGTATACCTAACTCTTGAACCCTAATCCCCAATGAATAGTAAGAGTCAAGCGGTATCCTTGACCTTTGAACTTTAATATTCTCAGCTTTTTGCCTTATCCATTCCTACCTACCTCTGCATGATTGAGAGCTCCATTAATTATGTTTTGAATTAACAACCACACTAAAAGGTATTTTCTTACCTAGAAAAATGGTTCAAATCTCAAGGGCATGAATTCAAATACAATTTCAAGCAAAGGATTAAGGAGGGTCAATAAGTCAAACCAATTAACATAAA
The DNA here is from genome assembly GCA_007115665.2 of Sequoiadendron giganteum. Classification (NCBI taxonomy): domain Eukaryota; kingdom Viridiplantae; phylum Streptophyta; class Pinopsida; order Cupressales; family Cupressaceae; genus Sequoiadendron; species Sequoiadendron giganteum. The sequence goes on along the minus strand of CM021104.1, from coordinate 232,811,695 downwards.
ATTTGGAAAAGGGCATTCATTTGTTGAAACACCATGACTAGTCATCTACTTCTTAGGTGTCATTAGTGTGGTGGTTTTATCTATGGCTATTTGTGATCTATGCATAGATATGGGTCTTTATTTTGGAAAGATCACTCATTAACCATAGATTTGAAGGATATCAAAAGGTGGGACACGTTTTAGTATCATCATCTACTATTCTCCAAATCAAAACCCTAGCCACCATAATTCTAAGAACTAGTATACAAATAATAAAAATGAGGATGAAGACCCTTATATTCATAGGAAGCCAAAGGATGAATACACTTTTAGTTTCACAAGGTAGTGGATGAAACCTCTTTTCCAATTACACAATTTCATTAAAGTTTGTGAGCGAGCTCCAATGATTGTGGACTACAACTACATTGAATTCACATGGTTTTTCATATGCTCAAGGATTGAGTATGAAGGTATATGGTATGTACCTACTATAGTTTTCTTCTTTCGAGGTTCTATGCATGGTATTTCTACTATTATTGTAGAGCTTTATAATGTGTTCATAACCAATTTAATTTAGGGTTTTTGCATTGTATTTCTAGTTGGCGTTGCTACTAGAGTAATGAGTTATAATAGGTTTAGGGTTGATCTGATATAGGGGATAATTATTGTATTTACAACCTCTAGTTACTATTGTAGCAATATTTGTTGGGTATTTGGGAATTGCTTGATATAAGATTGAGCAACCCATATTCAGGATTTGGCATTGTACTTTCCAGTTCATTATTGTGGAAGTTCCAATGTTTATTCTCATTACGACCACAACATGTTCAATATATTTTAGAATTTAATATAAATATTAAAATTCTCTATAAATCATTTTACATCAATGCGGACCCATTTGTCAATCTGGGTGATTTGTATTCAAGTGAAAATGGAAAGGACTATTTTGGGTTAATGTATAACAAGCCAATTTATATAATAGATGCTTTGAAATTGGTTTCACACCCTTGTAAACTTAAATTTAATTACTGTATCAATGAATGCATAGATTATGAAGGAGAAACTAATTTGTTAAATTAGGATTTCACATTATTGTGCAAAGGAAAAAGGTTAAATTTGAGGTTTTTGGTTGATTTTGTTAAAAAATTGAACCATAAATTTTTAAACCCTAACTAATTTTGGTTGTCATTAGAGTGGTATCAAAGCTAGTTTTCTTGCTAGCTTATGATTCATGGGAGAATTTTAGAGTTTCCTAAAAAATGGGAACAATGTAGATCATTTTATCAATATAGGGATACAAATACAATAGTTCGATAAGATGAAAAACAAAAGAAACAAGATCCAATTTGATAGAGAATTATTAAAATAAATCTAAAGTTGTGAGGGTAGATTTAACCTTTGAAAAGTATGTAAATATGGTAAGGAAAAGTATATTCTACAAGAAGAGAAGAAATTTTAATGGTAGAGAATGAGATTTTGTTAGAAGAAAAGTTTGATAGATTGTTCAAATATTATTAGGAATAGGTAGATGATTTCAAATTCACACTATTTTTTGAAGGGGTTTTAAGGGTGATAGGAAAAATAAATTTGTGTAAATACTTAATAAGGTTGAAGAAGGAAGAAGATAATTTGAAATAAAAATAAGTCTTTAAGGAAGAGATCACTAAACATGGTAGAGAGAAAATACTCTTGCAAAATAAAGAACATTTTAAATAGAGCCACAACCAAAACCCAAATCTAAATTAATCTAAACTTGACACCCTATTACAAAAAATAAAAAGGATTCCCTCACAAGAATAGATATCCCACACCTTCTCAAAAGACCACATCACTAGTTTCTAAAAATAAGATTGATGCAAGAGCATACGGGTGCACGAACAATCCTGCACATCAAAAAATATATTAATTTTAATTTTTGAGTTTTGTCTTGGTTTTTTTTCTTATAGGCACAATTTATTTAAATCTTCAACTCCTCCAGCATAGTAAGGTTTGATGTTGGGAGTGTAATAGAAAATCAATTTATTAATTGATTCAGTTATTAGTGGATTTAAAAATGTTTGCAAATTGTAATTTACCAAAAAGGAAAAATCCCTCACCAGCCTATGAATGGGCATTGATTGTAAATTGTAACTCTTAAAAAAAATGAATTTTCATTTATTGAATAAAAGGGGATGCAAGGTGTGGAGGAAGTGGGAGAGAGTGGGTTGAGAGGCGAGAATATAATTTTTGAATTTCTATTGAATGCATATTCCAAGAAGAGAAAAACTCATGCCAAGAAAGGAGTCAAGGGATTCAGAAGGTTTGTTTGGGAGAGAGAGATTGCCAGAGCCGTACTTGAGAGGACCAATTTCAGTAAAAATGGAATAACTTTCTCATACGAATCAAAATCAAGAATTTCAAAATGTTCTAGAAAGATGGGAAGGAGGCGCATCAAACCCAGAAACCGTTTTAGAAGATTCATAGGAGTGAAGGAGCATGGTAAGAAGAAAGTGATAGGTTTGTGGAGTTGTAGTGATTCTTGCCTATAGAATTGATTTAAGTTTAGCCTATGAGTTTCCAGCAGCATATTTTGTTGTTGTAGCTGTAAATTGTATGTAAAAATAAGATTATTCAATTTGAATGAAGAAGATTTGATTATATTTTCCATTAAGAATTTGTTGCAAATGCTTTATTTTTTTCAAAATGAGGTTGTTTGTGGTGTTATGACTGCTTGGATGGGTTGTTTGACAAAACCCCTCATCCTCGTATTGCATCAAAGATGAATGAAGAAACCTTAAATGAGTTGAGAAAAAAAAAATTGCCTCTCATGTAAAGAATCTTGGGAAGTAGGCCACAAATGCTAGATAAAAAGACAAGAGAGATTAGATAAAGAATTTTATTTTATTTTGACAAAGAGTTAAAAAAATAAAAATTTCAAGAGTTTGAGAGGAAGAAAACCCTATAGGAAATTACAATGTGGGTGGAAACTATGAAATTTTATGAATAAGGGGATGTCTTTTTTATTACTAACAGTGCAAATCAACAAGATGCATGTCTTCATGAAGTCAAGGGAATTTTTTAAGATATACATGAGAGTGAAGGTATGTAAGGATATGTATTTTATAAGGAAGAAATGGAAGGAAAGAAGGAGCTAATGCCACATTATAATAATTTTCCAAGTATACAGGTTGATGACCATGACTGTGTGAGATGTTTTAGCTAAAACTTATTCTAATAATGAACTTTTTTTAGAATAATAATTTTATTTCAAATATCTTTAAAAAACCAAAAAATGTGGAAGGGTATAAACAATATTAGTGCAATGGTCATTATCTTAAGGATAACTATTCCAATGATGATGATAAGATAAATGACACTACATGGAAAGGGGATATATTCTCTCAATTACAAGATTGCTCATGCAAGAAGGTGTTGAACCAAGATTCCATAACTAGAGGGTTGCAAATAGAAAGTATTTTGGGACACACAAATTAAATATTTTGAAAGGGTGAATCACATGGCCACTTTTGATATAGGAGCATCCATGGTCTTTGGCAATCCTGTATCAACCAAAAAATATTTCCTTTCTTTGTTTTGTATTCTCAATAAGGGCTAATGTGTGGGGAATTCATTATTTTAATTTCCAAATATTTTAATTTCTCCTATGGTAATTTTTCATTATAATATTGTAGGTGGATTTACTTTGATAAACGTTTCAAGGGAATCCAAAGGAATATCCTAGCCTAGGAATCCATTTCAAGGTGGGGGCCTCTCATCAATGCATGTCCTTACATGTTGACTTGTATGATTTGCATGCTCTTGCATGTTGTGGTGCCCAAGTTTGTCTATTAGTGCATGTTCTTTCTTAGAGTGGTCAGAGCTGTTGAAGAATAATGAAGCACACTGGATTGACCAAATTTAATTGGCCATGAGTTAGGCGTCCATGCGAGTGAGTAATAAATAACTTTCACTATTTTCATGAATTGTTCACAAAAGGGGTGTGGGTTTTCCAAGGAGGTATAATAATGTTGTTTTGGAATACCATAGTGGTATTCTCATCCTCAAAATTCTATATATTGATGCCTTGTCACCATGAGAAGTTGACTTTTTGGAGTTGAAGTTTTGCATAATAGGATGCTATCAAATTTTCCAAAGGATTGTGACTCCATGTTTTTACATATTATGTAACCAACAAGCCCATATGATGAGGAATGTGATGTAATTTCATTTTATTTTAGAGATAGTACAAATCATATGCTTCTTTCTTGCATTTGTTTTGTGCAATTTGTGGTGTGGTTGATTGTTTCAAATTTCAAAGGAGGTGTGTCTTTTCTTAGAGAGAGGAAGAAGACAATTTGTTGTAGGTTTGAAGAGGTTTTCTAGTAGCAAGAGGATTGGTGATAAAAATGTTTATTGCAATAAAGGTTTCCTATGAAAGTTTGCAGGTTTAAAGAGCTAAAATCTTGTAAAAGAAGTTGGATTAAAGGAGATTAATTTGTAATTAATTGTTTCTGTTATATTTTTTATTTATATCGGTTTTGTAATGGTTTGTATCAATCAAAATAATTGCAAAACAATAAAATTTTAGAATTACTTTATTGTTATGTGATTTCAAGAGAGTTTGAATGAGAAACAAAGACACTTCCTATAGACTTTTGTGTTGTTGCAAACAAATTTCTAAATTAAAATGTACATGGTTGTGAGTTTGTGAATGAGGGTTGATTTCCTTCTACATCAACTTTTCAAAATTCCATCATATGCACCTAGATAGGCAAGCAACCCTATGTATCCATGGATGAACATAATATATGCAATGCAACATTTTATATAAGAATTTAAAATATGTATAGGTATATATTGGTGGTATTCTAGTGGTGATTTTTCATAGGTTCATCAAAATAGGAAATTTAAGTTTATATTTAAAGGGAATGATGTGGCACTAGATGATGTCTCTAATGGGTCCACAATGACAATTATAGATAATAGGGCCAATTGTATAAGACATATTATTGGGTTTATAAATTACTCGTTGATGGTGGGCATGCACATTACTTCATTCTCTATTTTTTTACCGTACGAAGATTTCCAACATTCCTTGAAATTAATTAAGATCAATCGACAATTTTTTTTGTTTGCAAGGAATACAGGCTACTTTTCATATTCCTTATTGGGCTAATTAAGTTGTTTTTCATGCCATTTAAATGGACTAACATACCAAATTTTACACTCTTGGGAATTTAGTTTGGCAGTCGAGGTGAGTGGAAAATTTCCTTGCTATTTGCTATGGGTAGGGTGTCTTACCTATTGGGGTCACCAAGTGCAAGTTTTTATCCTACACATTATTGTTTAGAGCAAAAAATTGAGCAATATATGACTATTTTAGCCATTTCTTGACCCCAATACAATTTAATCCATGCCATTTTTCAAAACATATAGCTTGGTGTATCATGATAAGAACTTTCAGAGCTCAAGACAATTGTTATAATTAGCCATACGAACCAAGTTTCCATAAAACACTAGGATGGTGTGGTAATTGGTTACTTTTATTTTACCATTGATGTGCATCACCATAAATCCAAGTATCACTTTTCACATATGAGATTATAATTATTGAAGAACTTAAACATCACGTTGTAATAATTCCATATTATTTTAAACAACCCATATCTCATCTTTACAATGAGGACCAAACACCTCCTAAAATTTTATTCCATTTCCATCCACACTCATCAAAAAAAGGAGTAAATATAAACCATTGAAGTGGTTCAATAATTTTTTTTGTAAAAATTGAACTCATAAGGAAGCATTTGGAGCACCTTGCACTAGCTTAGCAATGAAGTCCTAACATACCATGACTTTTAACTAAGTAGGGCATTGTATACCCAAACCCATCTCAGTTAGAATTTCCTTTATAAAACCTAATGTTGCAAGTGAATGGAAGAAATATCAAAGTTATATGATTATATTAGATAACTCATTTACATAGAGGATCCCTACCCTTTCTCACATTCCTTTGAAGATCCATGAGAAGATCATTAAGAAAATATAGAAACCACACAATATAGACACCTTGTCACCAATTATCTAACAAAAATAATCACGTTAATATCATTAGAATGATCCATCCACATCCTCAAATAAAAATAATCATTTTAATATCATTAGAATGACCCATCCACATCCTCAAATAAATATCTCTCAGACACCCCTTTAATGATGATCCTTACCTCACATGCTTCCTATATAAGGCTTAACTAGACATAAAAAATAAACATAAAAGCCCATCATTTCTAAATAATATGGAGATCATAAGGTTTCAAAAGACATATATAACAAATATTATGGTATATTAAAAAATAGGAAGTGTTTAGTTAATTCTAATGAAATAGGAAAGTTATTGTAGAGAGTTGTTCTAGGATCTTATTTAACTCCATACTTAGACATAAAGTTACAACTGAATTTAATTTCCTTCTACAATTTTAAAACCTTAGAATAAATAATTTTGAAATAGTAATTATTTTATCCTTTTCATAAAACCTAAATTTCTAATTTGGACATGATACCTTCAAGAGAACATTGATAACCATTAACCAATATAGAGTCACATTTCATGCAATTAGGTTTCCCATCATTTTGAAGTGACAACAATTATACGTGCTAATACATATTTTTTCTTGTTGGTTCTAACACCAATAAAGATAAAATATCCATGCATAAAACCATGCACCTATAAATTATCTAGATTTTCTCAAGATGAATTATAATTTTTTTTATATGATTATATAGAGGGGTTTCCCATGCCTTCTTCTGCTCAATGGCTCATTGGATTAAGCTTCATTCATATTACATTTTTGAATTCTAGTTATATCATTTCTTAACCCTAATCACATTATTATTTTTTAGGTAGACGATCTTATTATTACTTCTAATAAATCTTCCTTGGTTGAGTATACTAAAGCTAAATTGTATCAAAATTTTCAAATGATTGATTCAAGTTTGCTTTATTATTTTCTTGACATACGAATTTGGTAGGAATCAACAACTATTTTTATTACTCAAGATAATTATGCTAATGATATTTTAGCTATATTTCATATAGATAATACAAAAACTATTTCTATCCATGTGAAGTTGGTACCAAACTATTGGTTGATATGAGTACTTCTATTAAAACAACTTTGTATAAACAACTAGTTGGTAGCTTAAATTACTTAACTCATACTAGGCTCGATATTTCTTATGGTGCTAGCTTAGTATCTAGACTACATTTTTAAAATAGCCAAAGTAATATCAAGATATATTAAAGTTACTTAAAATATTGGAATTCATTATGATTTAGCTTGTGATATTAGTTTTTCTAGATATATTGACTTTGAGATCTAGGTGATCCAAATGATAGAAAATCCATGAGTGGGTATTGTTTATTTAGGATTAGGTACAATCTCATGGAATAATAAGAAGCAAAAAATTACTTCTATACCTTCTACAAAATGGATTATAAAGGTTGTACTCAATTTATAGAGTGTCTCTTTTACTTGTGGGAATTCTTGAAGACTTGGATCTCTCACAAAATGACCAAACTCTATTGTATTATAGAAATAAAAGTACAATTACCTTAGCAAAGAATGTAGTTACTAGAATAATTCTTATTTCTCTTCAAAATTAGTTCATTTAAGAAGTTATTTAAAGAAATACCAAAATATTATTTTTCCATATTGGTTAAGATCAAGTAGTAAATATTTCCACAAAATAGAGAAAGTTTTCTTTATTATTAAGATCCATGTATGTATAATACTACTTTGAATTCCTCCTTATTAAACTTGTGTTCTTATTCTTTGCTGAACTCATGCTCTCTATCCTTACTTGATAGGTAGCACACACCTTTTTCCTTACAATCCCTCTTTAATTCAATTATTCATTTACCATTTGTTTCTCACCTTTAACTTGCATGGTGAGAATTTTATATATTATATAAAATTTTCTACTTTGGAATCTTAACCCTTTTTTTGCAACTATGTTCCCTATACATTGCAATAGTGTCATTTTCTACTTAGGTTCCTCATAAATGAACTCATGTTATTATTATTTTTATCTCATTCTCCCACTCCTTGATAGATATGAATCTATTCTTTTTCCATCCAACCCTCTTCTTAATCTATTTGTTTCCTTGTATTATATTCTTTCCACCTTTAACCCACACTACAAGAATTTAATATCATATTTAGATGTCTTTGGTTGGGAATCTTGATCTTTTTGTCTCCACCATATTTCTCTTATATTGTCATAGTTTTTTTTTCTTTGAAAACCTCCTCGTTGAACTCATTTTCATATTTTTTTTAATCTTTTTCTCTCACTCCTTACTTGATAAATAATATATCTTTCTTTTTTCTTCTAAGAACTCTTTAACATGATTATTTCCCTCTATCATTTATTTTCATCTTTAATATGTACATTTAGGCACAACTTGAATTGATACTATATGGGTTGAAACTAAAGAACCTACTACAATTAATAGATCCTATCAAACAATCTATTCATTGCCAATTGACATTGAAATTAATACTAATACTTTGACCAATTCAATAATTAAACAACTTGCACTAAACACCAACCAAGTTATATTATTCTCATAATAAGTAGATATATATTACATTTAATTTTACATTTAGTATGCCTCAATTTATCTAAATAAACTCCAACTTTGAAAATCTTTGTTTTAAATTATAAATAGATAAACATTAAATGATATTTATTTTTTCCTTGTTGATTAGTGATTCAAAGTTAATTTGATTAAATTAATTTTTATTCCTTCCACATTTTTTAACATTTAAATATTATTTTTCAATAGCTACATAAGTTAAGAAGTATAAGTGTAAGACAAGACAACTAAAATAATCTAAACTATGAAAATAAGTATTTCGGTATTTTTTTATTTAATTGATTTCTTGTTAAAATCAATTCTAAAAAGTTGATATAAATATTACTTAAGTTAATATTTTGGATTTTTGTATCAAATATCTAATTATTCTAAAAAGCTAGTTATTTTTTCATTGTTAATTATAAATGTGATTGCAATTAATATAATTATTTTTTATTATCTAAAAACTTTCATATGAATATATTTAATTATATGCTTAACTTTAAAACATTCATTTTACTTTCACTTTTAAAATCATCTTTAAATATTCGAAGTAGTGGTGTCTAATCATGTAAGTCTTTATTGCAACACTTTTCATTCCATATTTTTATATTAATGAAACCGACTAAATCATTTAAAAACTAAAAATATATTATAATGATAATTCTTAAAATTTTAAAATACACCAACTCTTTCTCATATAATACAATTTTTATAACAATTAAAAAAAATCTTTTATATTTTTAAATCACTTCATATATTCAATTTATAAATTATCTTCTCACTACAAACCCACCAATCCATACACATACTACCTAATGTGTAAAACGACATAATGTGAGTGGCATTCCATTATATACACCTAGAAATGGGCCCTTTATCCTCCTCTCCCTTTGGCCATTAATTCAACATCATGGGATGCATTTTCTATTGTTTTTAGTCCTTTAATGGACAATAGACTTTCCTATCAACCTTTGTATTATTAAATTATTTTTAGATAGAATATTTGCTTTTAGCCTTGATATTGATGGTGCATTCCAACAACTTTTATGTAAACAAGGCTCACAAGTCATATCATGGTCCTATACTTTTGAACTTTTACCTACCAAATGATGGTTGTACTTATAGGGAGGTCTCCTCTAAGTAACAAAACACTATATATCCAACAATATTCCTAACTTTATCCTTATCATGATAAAGTCCAAACAAACTTCGTGGGTAAGAAAACAATGAACTTCTTAGATAGGCTTGGACCTACCTACGAGGAGCATGAATATCATTTCATTTTAATGATTTCTTATTGGTTATTGTTGAATTATAATAAAATAAGTAATAACGATGGTTACAAATAATTAAAATATTTATTGGAATAAAATTAGTTTAATGAATTAAAATATTTTTATAAAAATCATAAAGATAATATATATAATATGTTGTTTATAATTAATACAAAGTTCATCATAATAAAATAATTTCTTAATTTATAATGTGTTTATTGATTTAGAATTGATTGATTTGTAATTAAATTTGTTTTAGTTAATAGACATTTTTTGGTTTTTACTTTGTGTTTTCAATAATTAAGAAAACAATGAGACGATGTCATAATAAGGAAAAATAATTTAGAGGAAAGTTTTGAAATTATAGTTTTCAATTGAATATAACAATTAAAAAACCTAATTGAACATCTTATTCTCCATAAGTACAAAAGAATAATATATTTGACTTAATCAACAATCACATTATTTTGCAAACCCATTCCAAATGAAATCTCTTTCTAATTCAAATGACAATCAAATAAAATAAAAAATCTCTTAAAATAGTAGACCATTATCTTTTTATAAAAATGCAACATCCAAATAAATATTTCATAATCTCATCTAAATAATAATTTTTAATTTTTTGATCTTTAATAATAATTTTTTATATTAAAAATAACAATTCCCTAAAATTTCATTTCATGTATTTTAAAAATCTATAAGTTAAATAATAACCTAACATTTAATAAGTAGGAGGTAATTTTCACAGCGTGTCAAATTATGATATTGCTATCGGGATTCAACTGTGTAGTTTTTCAAGTCAAACTCATTGACCCATGTTTCATGAGTAGTGGTTCACAAGAACCCATCTCTAATGATAAGCTAAAGGGGCTCTATAATGAATGGTTCATAAGGCACAACACTTGCTGAAAGTTTTGCAAATGGGGTTGCATGCTAAGCGGGTTTAACCTTGGGGAAAACTCCATGGTTAAATGTGCTTGAATTGGAGTAGTACTGGGATGGGTGACTTCCCGGGAAGGCCCGATGCTTCACCCCTGTGAGCATCACCTAGATGCAATGAGTGTTAAGTGGACCATTCATTATCATGAGAGATAGGTTCTTGTGAACCACTACTCATGAAACATGGGTCAATGAGTTTGACTTGAAAAACTACACATTTGAATCTTGATAGCAATATCATAACCTAACATTTAATCATTTTAAACTCTTTTCCACACAAAATAATTAAATATTTTAAGAAAAATAAATGTAATAACCATTTTTTAATTTCATACTCTCATGTAATAGATATTTTATTCTTATTAATATAATATATTTAAAAAATCTTTCAATATAATTTTAATTTACAAATATTTAATTTTAGATTATATATGTATATATATATTTGATTTTAGATTATATATGTAGATATATTTATAAATTTATTATTATTTATAATAAATAATTATTAAATTTCATAGATTTTTTATTTTTTTATTTTTTTAATTATTAATTTTATTGTTTGATTTCTAAATATATATTCAAAGGGCTTAGATATTTCCATAGGTGGGACTATGAAAACCAGTGATATTAAAGTGTTTGATATTAATATGTTATATTTAATATTTAAAATATAAAATATTTAAATTTGTATATATTTTGGTGTCTTTGAATATTTTTAAAATGATTATTTCAAAGATTTTTATTTTCTAATTTAATATGATATTTTATAATTTTTATTATGATAATTTTTTACAATAATTCATTTATATATGAAATTAGATATAATATAATTGATCAAAATTTTTTTTTTTTCTTAAGTTAATTTTTTATTAGATTAATTTTATTCATTGTTAGATTTTTTATTAAAGAGTAAAATAAATTTTGAAGGGACCTTAAACTCTATAACAAAATGCTTCTAAAAGAAAAAATATAGTCAACCAAACTAAGCCAACAAAAAAATAAAAAATAGTTAAAAAGTAATAAACAACCAGAAACACTATTTCCAGAAACACTATTTCATCTTCTTCAATATATCTGTCACTTCCACCTCTTTCTTGTAGAAGTTCTTGTGCAAATTCGCAAGACCCAACAACTCATTCTTATCTTCTTCGAACATTTTTTCTTGTTCCCTCTAGTCTGATACTCAGACCCTTTTGATCACTCAACATCACCTATTTACCCTTATCCTTTTTACCTTGATCCTCATCCCCTTTCCCCGTAAAGGCCAACTTAGTAACATGCTCCTCTTTCATCTCCTTTAACTTCTCAACTAAATATGAATGCCCTCTATATTGTTTTGGATGGTGCAATGGCTGATTTTCACCACCTTAAATTGTTAATTTTCTAGATTAAAACTGTGTATTTTTTGAATCAATGTTTCAGATCAAATTCCATGATCCATCATCAGGATAATACACATGCAAGAAGAGATCAAAATAATCAATGTGGTGATGGATCAAACTCCATTATTCTGCTCTCTTGTTGCATGTGTATTATCTTGATGATGAATCATGGAGTTTGATCTAAAACATTGATTTAAAAGACACACATAGTTTCAATCCAGAAAATTAACAATTCATTATCATGGACTATCGAAACTTGATGTTGTTAATTTCACCACCTATCATGGATCTTATCCTCTATGAACATAATCCTTTTCTCATAATCATCAAATAACTAATAGCCTTAGCCATTTCTTTCATCCTAGAATTTACCTCTCTATCACTAGGCTTGTTCCTTTCCCTTTCCTCATTCAAACCTCTATTGCCTTCCATATTTTCTTACAAATCTCTGATCTTGACATTGATTTTATTAATTTTCAAGAACCATTTAGTCAATTTAAATTGACATGTAACCCTTGTTGTGCCTTGCACACACGCCTCGTTGAAAACGAGGACCGCCTCTTTTGTTTGCTTGTTTTGGTTTGGTTTTTCTTTCATTTCACCTTTTTCTCCTTTGCTTGGGTTAATCTTAGAATTTTGGGTCAAATTTTGGCTAAGTTTTATCCTTTTGCAATAATTTCTCTATTGTGGGGATTCATCTTTGCGGGGATCATCCTTTGAGTTTCCATTGTTAAAAATATCACGGGGTTTCAAATCTCGTAGTTCCCCAATCCTCGCAATTCATCTGAACCCACATTTAATTGAGTTCCACAAGGTTTGATTTTCTATAGGGTGATAGTTTGCGAGAGTTTTTGTGCGGGTTTCTCGCATGAAATTTCTCACATTAGCCTAGCATTGGTTGAATCCCACAGGTTGTGTATTACCGCATTCCTCCATTTATCACATCCAATTGAAGCCCTAACCTTAGTACATGCCATAGTATCCCTTATGTGCATTAATTGCGGTGAGTTTCTCAAGGGGTAAATAGCCCCATCCCTCTCATTTCTAACCTTTGTGAACCAATTTTCTTTAAGGTGTGCACTCGTGAGGTTTGTGAGTAAACCTTCACTTATTCAAAGTACATTAAGGGATTCTATGTCTTATCCATGATCATTCTTATGCAAATCTGAGGTAGGGGTTCTCAAACTCATGAATTTGTTTGTGTTTTGGGATTTTGTTGCATAATTTTGAATTTTGTCGATAGGGCGTTGAAACTTAGGGTTTTTTGGCTAGGAGTTTACCATGCAGGCTTTCCCTTTGTAGAAACCTGGTCTACATTTTCCAAAGCTTTACAATTCTAAAAATTGTTTTTTCTTGTACTTCTCAAAACTCACAAAGGGACTCTATTGTGGGGAATCCTATGCAGGAACCTCCTCTTCAAAAACCTGCATTCGTAATCCCCACATTACTTTCATTCCCACACCATGATATATCCCACAACCCTTTGATTTTTGCAAGCTGGTAAAATGCACATCACTCAAAAACTGGAAAATTCTAAAGTTATGCACTCATTTGAACCTTGTATTTTCACAAAACCCACATCTACTTGCAGAGATACACACATGTGTTTCCTAGTATTTAACACTTGCATAATTCAAACTTGGAGAGATTAAGACATCCTTTTCTTGCACATGCTCATTCCTATACAAGGTTATGATGGAATTTTATAAGATAACATTCAAATTTTAAACCTCTCACAAAACTTAGTAGGCAAGAAACTCGTTGCAAGTTTCCGAGGCCTGTTTTCCCACAAAACATTCTGACCCCACAAAGCTCACATTGCCTTCAATCCCGTAAGACCCTCAGACTTGCAAAATGATAAAACCCACAAATGGTATGGAATTGCTCAATTTCAATATTTCTCTATTTTAAATGATGATATGCATATGTAACATGTTTTAGATATGATATTTTTTCCTTTTGGAGGAATGCATGCACAATTTTATGAGAGATTTTCATGATGGTATGAAAGTTCAAACTTCTTGCATTTCTGATTAAGAGCCTTCTTTTGCAGATTGTATGGAAAATATTGATTGAACAAAGATGAAGTACAAATTCAAAGGAGTTGGTCCCCCATCTAAGATAACCTCAGATTGGTCAATGATTGGTGACACTAGTCTTGGGATTTTAACATGGAAGAATTTTGAGAAATGATATTTGGAGATAAGAGGGAAGACCTTCCAAGGAAGATAAAATAGAGTGGGGTGTCCTAGGCTGTTGGTTTCCCAAGTGTTTTCCAATGACCAAAAATAATCATGGAGGCTAGAGAGCACTATTACAAGGATTCAAGGAAGATATTTTCTATAGATGGTAGAGTGTTGGTTGACCTTCCACCTTCTTCCATTGCTCGCACATTTGGGATTCCATCCTTCTCTAAAATGGAGGTTACAGACAAGGCATTTACATAAAAGGTATACAAAGAAGATCCATAGAAGGCTCTCAAGCTAATCAATAAATATTAGATGAAAAAGTCTCGAGAAAATCCCAATAAGCTACCCAAAAACTTATACCAGAGTGACTTGGTGGACGAGGTCAATGATTTGGTAACTCTCTTGAGAAGATTCATGGGCTTGTCTTCATCATCAATGTTCGAGACATCGATATTTTATTTCATAGAAGAGAATCTTCGTGGTACTACAATTTTGAAGGAAAATATTATAAGTGACAACATTTATAACCAGTTCATTCGTGTGAAGACATCTTGCATCTTCAATTTCTTCTTACATTGTTTATCTCTTTGTAGCTAATTATAAATGGAAGGGATTGACTTGTAAAGGTGAGTTAGGCATAGGACCAAAAAAATTTAAGGTATATGAGTGCTACCCTCAGCTACAGACAAAAATATAAAACATCACTACAAGAGAGGGAACAATGCATTCATCATGCATATTATGAGAACTCTACAAGGGGATCTCAATAATAGACTCTCCTCCTCCTCCATGGAAATGCTAAAGAGGTTTGGATATTAGTTCATCCAAGATACCAAGTTCACTTATTTAAGGATGGAGGGTTTTTCAAGTGATCTATATAGGCTCCCATGGTACCCCAACAACAAAATAATCATGTTGGAGATGACTAGGCAATTGTGCACCTCCCATCACTTGCTACATGAGAAGCATAGATCTAGGGTCCCTTACTCTTTAAATTTTGGGAGAGGTTTGTATGCATGTCCCTCAGCTCCTTCAGTTGAATATTTTGATAAAGAGATACAAGGCTTTAGGTTCCTTTTTCATGATCAAAGGGACAATTCTAATCCATATGGTAAGATGTAAAAGAAAGTGGGAAAACAATATGCTCATCATTGAGATTTAGAGGAATTTTTGGCTAATTGTTCTAGTGACCTCAAAGTAAGAAGGAGGTCATATATGAGATTAACATTGGGGGACATCTAAAATTTGGGTGTGTTTGACATACCTAATCAGATATCCAAAGACAATGACCTAGTCTTGGATGAAGTGGAATATAATAGAGTGAAGGACCATCCCATTCTACTCATAGAATGGATGGAGGAAGAAGAGACAAAATTGGAGGAAGTCACAAGACCAACACTCAAAATAAAAAGAAGGTGGTTGGATTCTTGCATATCAACCATCCTAGACCAAGGAGTTGACATCACTTATGGAGATAAGCAAGAAAAGACTCAAACTAGCAATAGTGAGAAGATAGAGGATGATGAGCCTACAAGCACTAGCTCAATGATCAAAGAGGTAGACACCCCTTTGAGAATGGGAGGAAGAGAAAAGAATGATTCAAAAGAAAGGCACCCAATAGAGAAACCATGGGTGTATAAGAGGAAGGACAAAGAGGCTAGTAAGCCTCCTCCTAAGAGATCAAAGAAGGTGGGGACTGTTATAATAGAAATTATGCTAAACGAATATTTTCCTCCTCCAATCACATAGCCTCCCTCCCCTCCTCCTAAATATCTCTCTCCACCTTCGGTATCTACCCCTCAATCACCACCATCATCATCTACTCCCACTTCTTCTACTCACATTCCTCCTCCCATCCTTTATTCTCCACCAACCATTGACATCTTTGTCCATCTCACATATTCCACACCTTCCACATCTTTCATTTTGATGGATTCCTCAAATTCCACCTTGGCCACTTCTTTCCCTTCTTCCTCTACTCTTTCCACCCCACAATACACTATCTCTACCTTGTTGCCTACCATCCCATACATTTCTTCATCCACTTCACTTAGTCTATCAGAGTCATTTATGGCCCATCTTTAATAGTTTATAGATATTTTCCTTTCACCAGAAAATAGAGCATTGATCAATCAGGTTGCATTCACCTAGATCCTCCTCTTGATTCTCAATAGGTTCTAGAACCACCCTCCATGGATAGTGTTGATAAAATATTGGAGGAAATACAAAATCAAGAAAGAGAGAATCTATTGAGTACATCTACAATAGTGGAGACTTCTATTTCTCCTAGACATGAAGTGGAGGCTTCTAGGGGAGATGAGGGAATAAAGTTCATGGAATATCAAGAGGAGAAAGTAGTAGTAGAAACTGAAGAAGAGAAGGTAGAAGAGGTGCATACAGAGCAACAGACAGATCAGGAGATTGTAGAGGAAATTTTTATAGAGGCACCATCTTCTTTAGCTCAGAAAACAACTCCAACATGTCTTGAGGAGAAGCTAAAAGATAAGGTGCCCATTGCTAAGGATCCTAAGGTAAGATTTGAGGCAATTTTAGCTTGCATGGGGCAACCTAAAGAGAAGAAATAAAAAATAAGGTCTCACATGACCAGGGATGCCTCAAGTTCTAGAACCATTCATGTAGCAACACCTTCAGTGGATAAGGATGCCACATCAATATTTCCTGAGGAGTACGATATTTCTTCCTTTGATATCGGCCCTACAAATAGAGCTTAGGAAATAAATGAATTTCAAGGGTCTGTCACAAATATTTTGAAAAGGTTGGATAAAGATTAGGCTACACAAAAAGAGTTGAAAGCACAAGTTGTTGAATTAACAACCTTTATCCAATAGTTAGTTACTCCAATTCAAAGTGTCCTAGTGAAAGTTACTGCTCCTGTGCTGCTATCAGAAGAGGATGTAAAATAAAATGGAGCAGATGAAAAAATGGACATAAACAACGTATGAGTGGTTTAACAATATTGTTGCTACTAGAGAAAAGGCACTTGTTAGGGCAGTTTAAATGCATAATAATTTTATACTTTTAACGAATGAAATTGATAAGGCGATAGAAGATTGTGTGGCCTACTCCAAGTATTATGAGATGACATATCCCAAGTTGGAGGCTATTAAGGGTTTGTCTACAAATGTAATAGAGAAAGAGGGAATTTTACCAAAGGACGAGGTCAAAGGGCTGATGTTCTGGATACACACACTATATTTTGAAAGGAGATTGCATCTCAGGTAATTCTTGAGATTAATAATATTGTCAGGCGAATAAATGAGTTACCTACTGATTATGATCAATATATCAGGGATATGGCCAAGGTTCCTGTTGGTCTTGTTGAAAAGTTATATGATGTGGTGCTTAAGAAAAATTGGTAAAAATATATATATAAAAGTAGCCCACAGATAACTTGGACAAAGAATATTTGAATGTTGCTGCACAATTTTTGATGCTAACAAAAGAGGTGATTCAACAGAGAAAATCTTGCATTGATCTACACAATCAGCTAATGGAAGAATATGAGGCTTTAGCTTATAAATTTCATGCTTCTCAAGCTCCCCAGAACGATGAGTTGACAATCGTGCTAACTATTTTTGTTATGTATACTGTAAAGGAAAGAGAAGTTGGAAATTATATGATAGAAGATAAATTTCTATAATTTTCTAGCCATATTTAAGTTAGTTACCTCAAAGTTCGTGTACCCAGATTTTGTGGGATTTTGTAAGATATATTTAATGTAAAGTTATATTAATATATTTTATATTCTCCCAGGTTCTCATGTGATAAAATTTTAATTTGGGGATGATTTTATAAACATTTAATGCACCCCAAATATTAAATGCAAATGTAATCTTTCCCATTGGTGTTGAGTTGATCTCCACCATTGATTTTGTAAGCCTTATCTATAAAGGAAACCTTCTCTCATTTGTAAATGTGGATCAAGAGTTGTTGTAACAACATTTTGAGATTAATACAAGCAAAGGCATTGTAGTATTGGTGACTTTTCTTGTT
Source organism: Sequoiadendron giganteum (assembly GCA_007115665.2). Lineage (NCBI taxonomy): Eukaryota > Viridiplantae > Streptophyta > Pinopsida > Cupressales > Cupressaceae > Sequoiadendron > Sequoiadendron giganteum. Next base: position 232,793,295 of record CM021104.1, on the reverse strand, counting down.
GTTTTTGAATACATGCATGGTTCCTATTTCCAATTTTAGTTTCAGTTCAATTATAATGAAGGAAAAGTGTTAGAGGTATTTGATGAATCTTCTGCTCATACCATTTGTAATTTGCTAATTGTAGATTACTTTGTATGATTAGTTTGAATCATTTCTTATATTGGTTCAACTATGAAATTTTGTCCATATTATGCCAAAAATCTGATATATATTTGTAGTTTGAAAATATTTAAGATTTCCTTTGAAGATTTCACTATTTCTACAACGTTGTGGGTTTAAACCCAATTAAACAAAAAATAGTTTTATTGAGGATTTGTCTATTTGCAACATCAACCATTGTTATAATTGATCTTATGTTTTCAGTTTTAGGATTTCTAAACCCTTATCTTTTGAATTTTATTTTAAAATCTGGGTTAGTTTAGGAAAGAAAAGAATCACATCAGAATTGTCATATCAGATGTTAAGAGTCATTTTTCAGGTTGTAGATCTAAAAATATAGATAGGGTTTTACCACTCTTTAGATTTTACAAAACCCTTGTTATTAGAGTTTTAACTGAACCATAAAGACCTCTTATGAAGCCAACATTACATTAACCACTGAGTCATTTTATTCAAGTCAAGACTTGACAATCGAAGACTTTGGGTTATCTTTATGAAGTTTTTTGAAGATAGATTTTCTTTCAAGAGACAAGGTACTCCGTTACTTTGTCTATGTTGTGAAAGTGAAAAAAATACTCATCAATAGAATTAGCACTAGAAGGAGGGCTATTTTAACAAAATTTGGAGCATATAGGATAATTCTCTCCTGATAAATTTTAAAGAATACTTAGGTCTAAAGCTAATTAGGGAAAATTCCTTGAGCTTGGATCCCCCACATGAGCTAGAAGAGCTGCAACAAGGGGGCATCCATAATCAAATCCACCTCATACTTCCACTTCATCCACCCCTTCCATTCCAACATCATCTTCATCTCATATCCCTTCCAATATACCACAACCACCACCTCGACCAATGGCTTGGTTAGCAAATAAACCTTATCCCATTTTCTTCAACAACTACCATGATTTTCCCAAGAACCCCAAATTTTTTTGTTCTAAATTCCATGTCAATGATCCTAATAGGACAACTGAAGAACACATTAAGATTTTTGAAGGGACTTTCCAATAGAAGGATCGATCATGAGGATGTACTATGTAGGATTTTTCCTCATTCTTTGGGGAAAGAGGCTTTTTATTGGTTTATTCATTTACTAGCAAATTCCATCACCACTTGGGAACTCTCGAAGAATAATTTATTAGTAAAATATAAGATCCCAATTAGTCCAACTAAGTTATACAAGAAATTTGTTGAAGTGAAAAGATAAGATAATGAGCTAATAAGCTCTTTTAATAATAGATTTCATAGAGCTTATACTAGGCTGCAAGCACCCTATAATATAGATGATGAACTTGCCAGGCATGTCTATTATGCAGCCTTAGATATCTCAATTCAGTCTTTGTAAAAAAGACCAACCCAACCCCAACCTCTTTGGTGGAGGCATATGTTGAAGTAGTAAAGGTTAGCACAAATTTAGCCCAAAATTTATTAGGGCCAACTAATTATTTGGGAGAACTAGCAAGCTCAAATCATATTCAAGGGACAAATCAAGCATTGGCTCATCATACTCCCCTTATGAATCTAATTCCTCATAATTAGTTAGTTGTTCATCCAGGTGCTCCATTGGGTCAAGTTCCGCCATCTCAGCTAGTGTGTTTGTAGAATTTTGTTTCTTCAAGAACACCAACAAAGAAAGACAAAATCAAAGAACTTACAAATCAAATGAGAAAACTGATTGCTGAAGTCATTCATCTAAAAAATATAGAAAGTACAAAAGCTTCTACATCTTATGGGCATGAAATTGTTCCTTCTACTTTGTAGGATACTAATTTTGCACTAAACAACACTCCTTTTCTAAAATAATATGAGAACAAACTAGAAGATGACACTATAGCAGAACAGGCAAATAACACCTAAAATAGTGCCAGATTTTAGTGTATTTTTGTTCACGAATTGGGTGATCTGGCTGGCACAAAACTCGATGCAAATAGGCATGGTCTTTTCGGTGCCAAATTTTGCGTTGATGTTGACATCGGACGTAGCGCTAGACTTAGCACCAGGAAATTACAACGCCCCCACTAGCGCCTAAAATAGAGACGATAAATAGCACCAAAAATAGATCCTCTGTTAGCACCAGAAATAGCACCGAAAATAGTGATGAAAATAATGCCATAAATAATGTTTGAATTGGTGCCCAGTTTGGCTCCCGGTTTTGCTTCTATGTCTACTCCCATTTTTGCATCTAGTTTTGCTTCCGGTTTTGCTTCCAGGTTTACTTCCGATTTTGCTTCCAATTTTGATTCCAGTTTTGCTTCTGGTTTTGCTTCCAGTTTTGCTTCCAGTTTTGCTTCCAATTTTACCTCCAATTTTTCTTCTGGTTTGGTGTCCATTTTTGCTTTCGGTTTTGCTTCCATGTTTGCTTCCAGTTTTGCTTCCAAGTTTGCTTCCAGTTTTGCTTCTAGGTTTGCTTTCGATTTTGCTTCTAGTTGTGCTTCCGATTTTGCTTCTAGGATTGCTTCTAGTTTGGCTTCCATTGTTGCTTCTAAAAATGCTTCTTGTTTTGCTTCCATTTATTAATTTAATATGTTTTATTTCAATTTAATTAGTTAAATATATCGTGCCTCTTAAATAACTCATATGATTATAGAGTAAGTAATTTAATTAATTAACTCATATGATTAAATAACAAGATAATAATTATTTTTTGGGTTGGTAACACAATTTTTTTGTATTGCTTGTAAAGATAAAAAAGTACATCTATTGTTCAGTGTCATTACCCACCAAAAGAGCTTAACACTTCTCTGATTTGTTCAATTACGTTTTGGAGGTGCCAAGCATTCATTTTAGCTTTCATCATGACCCGAACTATTATTGTAACATGATCATCATCTATAATTAAAACAAGTGAGTCAAATATCTATAATTTAATTGAATTTGACAACATCGATCCTGAGCAGTAAATTAAAATCATCATATATAATAAATATCCATCCAAAAATCATCGACCACTTTTAATATATATAAATTGACAAGTCAATACTGATAAGATCATCATCATATATAACTAAAACAAGTGAAATTCAAATATGCCAATACATCAAAAATATGTCAAAATGATACATGTCCAACAGTCGACATAAGTGAAAATGATAGATGTACAAATGATATAAATAAAATTGATAAATTATGTAACTCAAACTGATACAAGTCAAGATGATACATGTCCAAATGATATAATGAAAATGATACATGTCAAAATGATACAACTCAATAATATAGTATTATAGGCCGTGAAAATGATACATATGATAGTAACCATGAAAAGAGTCATCATAATGATATATCAACAATGATCCATGATGCAGTCTATATGACATGAATGTCACTGGTTACTACCACCAACTGTCTCATCATCATCATCATCATCATCAGCCTCAGTGTATTTCGTATCTACGTCATCATCATCCTCTGCCATGTGATTTGTACCAACAAAACCAAAATTTTGTGGATCTATATCATGTTGAGGATCATCTTGATCTTCTGGAAGAGCCGTGTTCTGCAAAAAAAAAACATTTAGAATGAAAAGTTATTATTTATTTCATGCAATAATTTTTTTTTTGTTATATATCTAATATTACAACATATGAGACAAAACCATAATAATATTACATCATATCAAAGTGTACATACCATAATAAAATTTCAAAAAAGTTACAACTAATACTGGTGAGTGAGGAGAAACTTCAGCTTTCAAAAACAAAGCCAATTAGGCTGGAAACATTGAAAATTAAATCCCTAGCAGTATTTATGTTGAGGAAATTTCCTTTAGATGCAAGGATTCAAAGCACATCAACCATGTGGTACAAATGATTAAATCCCAGAGTTGATCTGTAGCAATGAAAGAGTCTGAAAATTATTAAATCCCTAGTAGTATATATGTTAAAGAAATTTCCTCTAGATGCAAGGATTCAAAGCACATCAACCATGTGGTACAAATGATTAAATCCCAGAGACAATTTGTAGCAATGAAAGAGTCTGAAAAGGCAGAGAGAGCTACATTGGGGACTCAGGAGAAACTTCAGCTTTCAAAAACAAATACAATTAGGCTGGCAAATGTGTGGATCAGGCCAACATTTTATGGAAGAGGAAGAAAGATGACTGGAACTCATGTATCAAAACATTAAGCATGCATTCTTCCAACAAGCGGAGAAGGAAATGATTACTTTGCTTCATTATCATTTGCATAACCATATCATGGCATGTGAACCAAGAAGATCAAGGATGTCTAGTTTTATGTGGAGGTAATGGATGTGGTTCAAACTTTAGGAGGGGCAAGAAGGTCAATGTATGATCTTGATGAAATTGAGGAAGAACAACAAGAGAGGGACAAGAAAAATAAAATCAATTGGGAGTTTCAAGGACTTGTCAAGCGAGTAAGAGAGCTATGTGAGCAACCTCATCTAAAATATTTTGAACTAGAGTTTGATATAGCATTTAGAGAGCTTAGTTTTCATGGAAGAGGAAGAAAGATGATTACTTTGCTACATTTTCATTTGCATAACCATATCATGGCGTGGGAACCAAGAAGACCAAGGATGTCCAATTTTATGTTGAGGTAATGGATGTGGTCCAAACTTTAGGAGGGGCAAGAAGGTCAATGTATGATCGTAATGAAATTGAGGAAGAACAAAAAGAGAGGGATAGGAAAAATAAAATTAGTGTAGAGTTTCAAGGATTTGTCAAGCGAGTAAGAGAGCTATGGGAGCAGCCTCATCTAAAAGATTTTGAACTAGAGTTTGATATAGCATTTAGAGAGCTTGGTTTTCAGGTAAGAGGAAGAAAGATGATTACTTTGCTTCATTTTCATTTGCATAACCATACCATGGCATGGGAACCAAGAAGACCAAGGATACTTAGCTTTTTCCAAAAATCGAACCAACCCTACCCCTAAACCTATTGAAACCAATGATTTCCACTTTGCTACCCTCCCCTACATTGAAGGCCTTTCCAATAAGATTTCAAAAATTCTTTATAAGAAAGGTATTTCTTGTGCCTTCAAACCCATATCCACCACAAGAAATCTCATCCCTTCCACTAAAGACCCCCTACCATCGCTTCTCCATGCTAGAGTGTACAAGATTGATTGCTCTTGTGGGACCCCATATATCAAAGAAACAGGGAGATCCATCAATGCCCAAATCAAAGAGCATTGTGCTGACATTAGACATGAGAGAATCTCTAAATCAGCCCTTGCAGAGCATTCCCATCACACCAAGCACCACATTTTCCTTGAGAACACACAAGTTGTGGTTAAGGAGGACAATTTTTTCAAGCGCAAACTTCAAGAAGCCATTTCCATAAAAAATAACATCATCAATCTCAATCGGGATGAAGGTTGACAATTGAGTCTTGCGTGGAACCCTCTTTTAAACTCCCTCCATTGCACCCCTCCCCACTAGTTTTTCCCTTCTTGCCTTCTCCTTTACCCTCTCCCCCCTCGCTTCCCCCCCCTCCCCCATCCTCGGTTGCCCCCTTATCTTTGTCTTTGATCTTTTTTTTGACCAACCTTCCCTTTATTAGGTATTTTTCCTCTTTTTTCAATTTATAATATTTTTTTCCTTTTTATTGAAAAAATACCTCTTTCTTATCTTTTTATTACTCTTTTCCTATTGTTTCTTTATTGACTAAAATTTTCTTTTTAATATATAGTTTTTTTTCACTTTTTATGGATTTAATTAGCTATTATCAATACCTTTATTGTGGCTTATTAATTGCTTATAATATTTTATATTATTCATTAATTAAAAAATACCTTAATTGTGTCTTTATTATTTTATATTTTTAGCATTATTAACTTCTTTATTTTTTTATAAATTTATTTTTATTCATTAGTTTATATCCTTTATTAAGTATTGAATAAGTTGTTAAGGTTTTTAATAGTTTTTTAGCTCATAAATATTGAATAAGGCTTGACCTTATTGTTACCTTTATTAGCTTTTTTGTTTTATTTCATAATTTTTATATTTATAATAATTATAATTTTTATTAGCTTTTTTATTTGGAAAAAAATTACAACCTTTATAATATTTATAATTTTTTTTATAACACTTCACTAGCTTAAAATGACTTGATCTTATCATAATCTTAATAGTTTAATACATTAATACCTTTTTAGCTTATAAGTATTGATTAAGACTCGATCTTACTATAACCTTGTTTAGCTTTTTTGTATTAATTTATAATCATCTATAATATTTATTTTCAAAAATACCTTAATTGGGAATTTTTGTTTGCTTGTATAATATTTTATAATATTAAAAATACCTTAATTGTGGCTTTATTTTTTATATTTTTTAATTATAATATTTTACCTTCTTTATTAATCAAAAATATATATTTTTAATCGTTTTTGCCATATTTTACATCTTCAAGTTTGCTTGCGATTCTTTATTTATCATTTTTCTCTATTAAGTCACTACTATTATTTTTTATAATTTAATAGGTTGGTTTATTTTTATTGTGTTTTTTTGTTGCTTTTTACCTAGTAGTTTTTACCCTATTGCTAGCTTATTTCTTGAACCTTTTTAAATAGTTTTCATTGTTTATAATTTTAGTTAAATAACCTTCTTTATCTTTCTTAATATCTCATCTTTTTAGCATTTATTACTTAGTTTTGATCAATAGGTTTTTGAACATCTTTTGTATGTACCTTGGTCTTTGGTTAGCTTAATTTTTTGTCTATTTTCATGGTTTATTATATTTTTTAATTCTTTTTTTCTAGACTCTCATCTTCATCACCTTTTATAAGGTTTGATCTGCATTCCCATCTCATTTTCTCCTGTTCCTAATGATGGATCACTGAGTGTGATCCAAAACGTCTTTTTCTTTTTTATTGACACAAAAATACACATAGTTGAATCCAAAAGCTAAGTATCTAACTACATGGACTATGGAAAACTCATACCAACTAAGACCAAGGATGTCTAGTTTTATGTTGAGGTAATGGATGTGGTCCAAACTTTAGGAGGGGAAAGAAGGTCAATGTATGATATTGATGAAATTGAGGAAGAACAACAAGAGGGACAGGAAAAATAAAATCAATGTAGAGTTTCAAGGATTTGTCAAGCGAGTAAGAGAGTTATGAGAGTAGCCTCATCTAAAAGATTTTGAACTAGATTTTGATATACCATTTAGAGAGCTTGGTTTTCATGGAAGAGAAAGAAAGATGATTACTTTTCTTCATTTTCATTTGCATAACCATACCATGGCGTGGGAACCAAGAAGACCAAGGATGTCCAGTTTTATGTGGAGGTAATGGATGTGGTCAAAAATTTAGGAGGGGCAAGAAGGTCAATGTATGATCTTGATGAAATTGAGGAAGAACAACAAGAGAGGGACAGGAAAAATAAAATCAATGTAGAGTTTCAAGGATTTGTCAAGCGAGTAAGAGAGCTATGGGAGCAGCCTCATCTAAAATATTTTGAACTAGAGTTTGATGTACCATATAGAGAGCTTATTTTTCATGGAGTTCCTTTCGAAGCCTTTGCTTTTATTGTTCCTACGAAAAACTTTTTGGTAGAGTTGGTGGAATTACCTTTCTTAGTAATCACTATTAGTGAGATTGAGATTGTTAATATATTAGGCACTAATTTCCTGTAGCAATGAAAGAGTCTGAAAAAGGCAGAGAGAGCTAAACTGGTGACTCAGGAGAAACTTTAGCTTTCGAAAATAAAGGCAATTAGGTTGGAAGACTTGTGGATCAGGCCAACATTTTATGGAAGAGGAAGAAAGATGACTGGAACTTTGGAGGCCCACCATAATGAATTTCAGTATTCAAGCATGAGAGCAAAAGAGAGAGCTGATATTATGTATCAAAACATTAAGCATGCATTCTTACAACCAGCGGAGGAGGAGATGGTTACTTTGCTTCATTTTCATTTGTAAAAGTAATATCAATGCAGAGTTTCAAGGATTTGTCAAGCCAGTAAGAGAGCTACGGGAGCAACCTCATCTAAAATATTTTGAACTAGAGTTTGATGTACCATTTAGAGAGCTTGGTTTTCATGGAGTTCCTTTCAAAGCCTCTGCTTTTATTATTCCTACAATAAATTGTTTGGTAGAGTTGGTGGAATTACCTTTCTTAGTAATCGCTATTATTGAGATTGAGATTGTTAACCTTGAGAGAGTAGGACTTGGGAAAAAGGCATTTGATATGGCTATTGTTTTCAAAGACTTCAAGTGGGATGTACTCCGCATGTACGACATTCCTCAATCTTTGCTTGATGGCATCTAGGAATGGCTAAACTCCATGGATATAAATTATTATGAAAGCATAATGAACTTGAACTGGTGGCCAATTTTGAAGACTATTACTAATGATCCAGATAAATTTATTGAAGATGTTGGTTGGGAATTTTTGAATATGGAAGCTACTGATTCCGATTCTGATAATTCAGAAGAGTTAGATCAAGGATATGAACCCTCTGATGTAGAAGAGGAATCAAAATTAGATGAGGAAGGTTTAGAAAAAAAATCTCTTGTGGAGTCAGAGGAGGACAAAGAAGAAGAAGAATATTTAGAAGAGGAGGAAGGTAAAACATGGGATGAATTAGAGGCTGAAGCCAAAAATGCAGATAAGGAAAAAGGAGACGAGTCTAACAGTGAAGAGGAAGGGCGGCAACGGAAGGTAAAAGCTACAGGGAAGTCTCAGGCCCCTGATATTAGAGATTCAAGAGGAATGCCTACCAAGAGGCATAAAGTTAGATGAATTGAGTTCATCTACATCCTTCTACTATTTATTCATGCACATAAATGATCATCTTGTAATCATAAGATTTGAGCTCTATTTACTCATCTTATGCATCAATAAACAACTCAACACAAGAGATGCAAATTGACATATTATCACAATAGTATCCAACTAAGTTATTGAAACTTAACTATTGATACCTCGTTCTTCATCCAGATTACAAAATCATTCCACTTTTTGTTTTGTAACATATTCTTTTCAAATTGCTTTGGACAGTGGCCATATTTCTCCTCCTGTCAAAACATGGCACATGGACTAGTTAAACTAATTAATATGCAATCATTTACTTTTTCAAGGAAATAAAAAAAATATCATTTAACATATTAAATATACTTACAAATGTAAAGATCAAGGCCTGTAAACCTTTTGGGCCACTATGATGCATGGCACGAAGTTTCTCAAGCCTAGCCTTGGAGGCCTTGTCCTGAAACATATACTAATTCAATTTAACTATGCACAAATAAAATCTAAATATCGTTTAATAAATTTGATATAATCTTATGAGAAAATTCAAATCCCTGTGTACTCTCCTCATTGGACGTCCTCCATGCTTCAGACTTCTCATATGCTTTTACAAGCTCTTTCTATACTTTGAGACTTACATCAAGTGGCCTTTTTTTGAGCCTTAGCTCGGGAGGGATTTTTTTAATCTTCTTTGTTTGGTTGCACCGAAATATCTTGTAGTTTTGAGACATTCGTAGCTTTACCTTCTTCATAGACCAACCTGTGCCATATTCATTTTCCATGTCATGGATAACTGCTTTTTTCAGGTGCATGGGTATCTTTGAGAATGGCAACTGTAGATGGTCTTTGAACCGTTGAAGGCATGATTCCTTAAACCTACTCACAAACGTTTTCCCAACATCCATCATTCATAATTCCCCTGAAACCACCTCGTATTCTATCTTTGTATTATAGTTACCAATGTAAGATTGAAAACATGGCGTGGTGGAAGAAGTTTGTGTCCCAGGAGTGGAATTCTCCGCTCCCTGTTCCACATTTTTAGAGTTTACTGTCACTGATTTTCTCCTGGATCTTTTGCTCGATCCAGGAGTGGTTGGGGAATCAATTGATTCCCTTTGACACAATTGATTTGTTTGCAATGTTTGAGGGGTGTTACCAGATTGTTTTTTTATGTATCTGGCAAGTGTTGTCCAGTCCACATTAACCAATTTGTTCACTGCCTCTACCCCCAATATGGAATCCAATTCATCTTTATCTTTGTCAGTCTCATGTCCCTATATATATATTTTAAAATTGTATTTCTTCTTTTAAATTTAGAAATAAAAAACTAAAAAGTAAAATTCAAAGAAATAATGGAAACATTTACAAATCTATAAATTGACAATGAATTACCTCATTGTGGACAAAGTTTGCTGACAATGCTTGCTTCCCTCCATTGCTTGACATTTTGAGGTGACCTAAGGAAAATTATTTGCGTCTAGTCTGTGGAGGAAAATGAAGTACACACTGTCAGGTATGAAAGTTTTCATCTAGTTTGTGGTATGAAAGTTTTGTTTTGTGGGAAAATATGTTCGCTAGGTTTGCTTAGTGTTGATAACCTAGGGCAAATAAGTTTTCTCAATTTGCTTAGTGTTGATAACCTTATCATGAAAACTCTTTCATAATGCAATCTTGCACGATTTTGTCATGGCATCGGTGACTATGGCATGGCTGGGCAAAACCAAGCAATTTATGTGTTTATTTTTAGTAGTTGCTCAATAGTGACCAACCCGATTCCCAGATTTTCCAAGCATTTCACTATTTCCTTGATACCCAGGTTAGGGAAAGAATACAAAGGTATCCTCACTTTGTGCTATAATATTTTGAGCCAAAGCTCAAATGGGTAGGGTAAATTTTTTTGTTGCTTTCTCAAAGGTTTTAAAATTTATAATGATGGGATAATTTAGAGGTTGCTTGGATTGGTTAGGCCACGAACCAGTAAACAATCACGAATTCGAATGCAATACAAAGAGCAGTAAACAATCACGAATTAAACCAAGAAAAAAAAATTGTAACCTTACCTTTGGTGTCACAAACTAAATCAAATTTCTCATCAGTTGCTGGTAGTGCCCTGCTCTCTTCCTTCGTGCAAATTTTTTCCCCTTTTTGTCGTTTGATTTCTTCCTTCATGCGGGAAAGTTTTAAATTTTAAATTTTCATTCATTAGTTGACCTTTTAGTCAGCATTAGTTAACACCAAGTTTAGCACCGACTGTTGGCCGTTAATGTAATCTGTTTGGGACGTATAAGGCGATGTCAAGTGTGCCTAATTTAGTGCCTATCATTGCTGTATAATGACTATTTTCATTGTTGTGTATCACAGGATCCATAGTGTTGGAAATAATTCCAACTCATGCCTTGTTTTTGTTGTCCCGTGGCTCCTTCATTAGCTCGGTGTGGTAGAGCAGTTTTTACCACAGTCCCGCAAGATGCTTCATCCTTCTCGGTGGTAGTGCGGTGAAAGCTTTTGTGGTGGCACACGAGTCTTCCTTCTATTCCTGGTGGTGTTGTAGTTACTCCTGAAGTCTCGCAAGTCTTCTACCATTGGCATGCTGTGACCACCACTGTCCCGTGACTCCTTCATCAGCTTGGTGCGGTAGATCGGTTTTTACCACGGTCTCGCAAGTTGCTTTTTCCTTCTTGGCGGTGGTGCGGTGAAAGATTCTATGGTGACATTTTTATTCGTAGAGGAGGCCATGGAGAGAGGACGTGGACGACATAGAAATACTAAATTTCCGAGAGGAAAGTGGGTGGAAATAGATGAGACAACGAAATCTGTAGATATAATAGAGGTAAGAAGAGAAAGCAACCTCAACCAAAGGAGGAAGGTGTTTATGAATTCAAAAATGCTACAACATAGAGGAGATAAAGTCATTTTTTTTGGTCCATGAGGCCTTTGAGGTCAAACTTATTGGTTGAAAATGCACAGGAATGGTGATTAAATGTGATTTTATGCACAGGAAGGGAAAAGTTTGAAAATTAGGATAGCCAAAAAATGATATCAATATGTCAAATATATGACTAAAGTGAGGTTTTGTTATAATTGGTGTACTAAACATTATTTACTATGTTGTGTATTATAGGGGCGAGATGAGGCCATGGCAACAGATCATGTCATATCAAATGAGGAAACAACGGATGAAGCAAGACATCAGGTAATCAAATTTTGACTTAACTTAGGAAAAAATGATCTGATGGCATTTTGTGATACGTCTATCTTTTTTCATAGTTTTATTGAAATTTCAAATGTATTATCCAATCTTGACATAAATTAATGCATGTTGTTGATTATTTTATATGGAGATTGGAGAAAATGCAGAGCCTAAGCTCTCAACTAGCAAAAGAACGAGATATGTATGTGGACGCGGACCTAAAACTGTTAAATCACATAGACGACAGTGGGTGGAAGAGGATATGACAATGGATACTACAGAAACAACAAATGATTGCACTAAAGAAGAGGCAGGTCAGGACTATAGTACATGGGATGAATAATTTGAGAAAATTGTTGTTTGTGGATGTTCTGTATGTCGTGGAAAGAAACAATTCAAATGAGCAATTTTATGAAGACATTACATATATGATGAGCTTCCAATCGGTAGTATGCCTCCTAAAACCAATTCAAATCCAATAGGAATTGTGGTGAGGAATTTTCCAATTTGATATAAATAACATGTATACTTCGTTTAAACATTGTTTTATATTATTTAAATAACTATTTTTTTCTTAATGGATACTTGCAAGATAAAGTTATTGGTTTAAAGTTTCCTGGATCACCGACTTCTAGTCTAGAGGGTAATGATAATTTATTAGATGATACATGTAACAAAAAAATGTGGCAATATACTAGCTCGAAAGATGAGGAATTGACGAAAACAAGTAACATAACAAGAATCGGTGTGAAGATGCATAATTTTCTTAAAGACAAGGGGAAGGTGGACTACATATCCTATGAGAATGAATGTGATGGAGATGATGACATGCCCCTAAGTTTGAGATCAAATTATAAAGAGACATTTGATCGTTGACTATATTGCGCTTGGCCTAGTGATCAACAACTACCTAGAGTGTACGAGGTGTTTCAATTTTGGGGATACAACAAAATGATACGACCCTCCAATATTCATGAAGTGAATCTAGGCCTCTTTATTGTCCAAAATGTACATGTGGGATCCAAACATAGAAACAATTTAGAACAAACCACTACGAGATTAATGCCATATTATGGTCCATCATATTACAATGGTGAATGGAGAAGTCTAGCATAATATAAGCTTAGCATGTCAACATATGGTCTAAATTCGAATATGTATACACATCGACTCAAATTGGTAGCACAATATAGCTTAGCATGTCAACATATGGTCTAAATTCGAATATGTATACAAATTGTCTCCAATTGGAAAGTGGAAAAGAAATGAATAAAGGCCATCTTTTGTATATAGATGGACATGCATACACACACAAATATTACAGGATTTATAAATAGTAGTAAGGGAAGGGACCCTACTATAAGACTGAATTGCCAATTTGTTGAGGTTATAAATGATAAAGATGGAGATATGGAAAGAGAGGTTGATAGATTGATAATGGTTGAGGCTATTATGGACCTTACTATTGGGGATGAGTTATTGATTGATTACCCCTTCTTAAAACATACTCTTGCGTGCAAGAAGAGGGAAGAACAAGGTCTCTCTAAGGATGTTCTTAAGGGCAAAAAACCAAAGAATAATAAATGAGTGTGGATTGATGTTTTATAAACTATGTTGTCAAAATTATGTTTTATAGCAATTATTGTATAAAAAAGGTGTCTATAAAATAATGTTCCATTATTCAATTGATGTATATATGTTCATAAAATTTATATAATGTCTAATATATGTATGTCGTTCATGTGCAGCTATTTTTCTATGGATATATTTTGGACCCGAAATAGATATTTTTCATACATTATGATCCAAGATTAAGGCATGTATTTGATGATACATTAGTGGATACTGAGCAAAACAATGATGGCCAACAAAATGAGAGAGAGGGATTAGAGAACATCAAAGAAATTGACATCCATGATGATGTTGAAGATGGTTATGTTCAAGCACAAGAAGACAACAATCCAGAGTTAGAGGATGTTATGGAAGACAACAATATGGATGGTATAGAAAATGATGATCCAAATACATATGGTAACAATATAGATGGTCTACAGTCAAATTTCAATGATGATGAAGATGATGCAGGTCAAGATGAGGATGATGATAATATTAAATACTTGAAAGAACATATGAACATTGACAATGATACACTGGATGACATTGTAGTAGACAATAATGTTAATGACCAAGACTTCTAAATTTTCAGAATTATTTGCAATCTATGTTTAAAAAAGGATGATTCTTATGGCCTAAAATTTGAAATTCTTCAGTAATATTATGTTGTACTTGGACAATTGAAAACTTGTTTTATTCTCCTAGCAAGCTTTTTTTATTTTCCATTATAATTCTAGACCAAACAACATTTGCGGGGAGGGCCTTTTACACCAATCTTAATTTGTATGAAGTTCACGAACTTGTTTTCAAGCAGTAAATTCCTTTCGTATATAGGAAATGTAAAGGATTCATTTAAGAAAAGATAAGTAGTCTCTTTCTGAGGGTAATCCACATGCAAAAAGTAAAAAGCACATAAAAAAACAATTGTACAGTAGAAAATTAGATTTAATCAGTTATGTCTTATTTCGCTTGCACACTTATCTGAAAGACATAGGGTATTCACCATACATTTCCCTTGACAAAGAAAACATGTGCTTTCATTTATTTTTACTATATATCTTAGAAGTGAAATTGTTGTTACATAATGATGCACTGAGAAAATAATATATACAAAAAAACGCAAAGAAAATGTTTGAAATTTAACATGCAACCTACTGTGTTGTGCTAAAAGGAATCAAGATTAATTGGGAGAAGAAATAAAAATAAAATTTTGATGATTGTACTTAAAAGTGAATAGGATATGAAAAGTGTGGACAATGATGGTGCTGAAATTGAAAACCTTGATTCTGATGATATTACTATTTTATGTCATTCGAGATAAAGAGCACATACAATTTTATATACATAGAAAATGAAGCTTTGAAACTAGTAAACTGAAAATGTAAACACTGTAAGATTTTTCCTTAAACAATAATTCACATACTCACTTACAAAAAAGGGTGAAGCATTTTTTATTCAAACTCTGTTTTATTTAATAGACATAATAGTAAAAAAATATTTACAAGTACAAGAATATATACACCGTTTCATAGAAAATAAGGAATGTTTCATAGAATATACAAGTACAAGAATATATCATCATCATCATATCCTTAATTACTTATTGCAATATCCTTAAATTTTTCAATCTTTGGTATGAATTGTTGGCAGAAAAAATTAGGATTACTTGGATGCTTCTTCCATTCATTTTGTATCAACATATGTTCGCCAAGACACAAAATTTAATAAAATATAATGCACGTAACTCGCAATTATTTAAATAAGCAACTTTGTTAACTTTATTATTTTTAAATAGTTTCCATTTTTATGTTGAACATGTAACAAAGCAAAATAAGCTCAAATTTTCAAAAAAATTAGCAGCTCTACCAACATCCACGATAAATGATTTAATGTATCAACATATTCATTCACATAAGCATAGTATTGAGGCTCAATAACTAATATTCATTCAAATATAAGAAGAAGTAAGTATGGAAAACATAAGAAAAATATAGAATGATAACACAATCATGGAAAATCTTTGATAATAAGATGTTCTCCATTATATTGCTTCAATTGATATATATTAATAACAAAAGTCTTCAAAATAGAAATGATATATGATGATGATAATTTCAAACTAGGCCTTGGTTTCCTATTTATATAGGAAGCAACAAGCTACAAGAATTTTACAAAAAGAAACAACCTTTCATAACTACTTCTTTTACTAACAACTATTTAATTAGCATAATTAAGGAAATAACAAGACTTAAGACATTTTGACATATGGCTCCATTATTCAATGTAGAAGACCCATGATCATTGATCTGGCAAAGTCTTCCTCTCCATGATGAACATCCAAATGCTCTCGCCTCAGTGTCCTATTCTTCTGAAACCAACAACTATTGAAGTAGCATAATTAAGGAAATAACAAGACTTATGACATTTTGACATATGGTTCCATTATTCAACGTAGAAGACCCGTGATCATTGATCTGGAAAAGTCTTCCTCTTCATGATGAATGTCCAAATGCTCTTGCCTCAGTGTCCTATTCTTCTGAAACCAAATAATTTTCCTCCCACTGATACACTGTAAAATCTGATGGCCACTTATATTCTTGGATCTTTCGCATGTTTGCAAGATGAGTTTTCCATCAACTATCTAGTAATTCCTTTGTATCATTGACAAAATTTAGGTATCCCGCATCAAGAACAATCAACCCATCCATGATCTGATTTAGCCTGGGAAGCCTGGTATCATCATCCTCCTATATATGAGTTACACACTTATCAACAACCTGACTGAATTCTTACTTCCACTTATCCAAGTCCTTCAACTGATCACCACCTCTCACGATTTTAGGTATATACCTCTATTTCCAGGTATGGAATAAATCCATTCATGTTACAATGTTTTTATCAAACCCTTGTACATACTGAAATTCATCAGTTCAGTTGGATTTAATGTTGTGGGTGCATCAGGACTTCTTTGTAGAACTTTGCATAACTTAGCCAAAGTGTGGTGAATAGGATGCCAAATTTTGAACAAAGGATCTAATACAAGCATATGTGTCTTTATTTGATCCATTTATGCTGAAGTGTTTTATAACTATCATGCACATTCTCCAGTTTATCCATAACTGATTTTATCCTGTGCTCAAGAATCTTTTCCATAACTTCACAAATTCATCTTTTCACTTCATTCTGGGTTTGATTGCTAGCTTTCTTTACATCATCCACTTCCTTCTCTAGATTTTTTACCTGTTGTGCATAAATTTTCTTCACAATATCCATTGGAGCAATAGGAGGCTTGTATAACACCATATCCTTGCTTTGTGAGGGCCTTGCTCCTCTTAATTGTTCTTTTAATTTGACATTCTCCATGAATAGTTTATTAACTTCATCATTTACGAACCTTTGTTCCTTTTCATACTCCTTCAATCTGTCTTCTAATCCCTTAATAGTTTCTCGAGTCAACATGGCCGAATGCATGGTAATTGTGGCTACCTCCAAAGGGGTGGTATCTTGTATTGTCCTTACCATCACTGTCCCTTTCATCCCTTGAATTACATCCAATAATTTTGGCTTCTGTGTATTTTTTTGTTTGATCCATATGGCCAGGGTTTCAATCTTTGGGTTATACCTAGTTCCACTCACACATTCATTAGATTCAAATTTTGCAACTAGCATTGGATCTTCCTGAGCCCACACTTGATCAAGCAGAAACATTTTCTTTAATTCCAAGCCAGGGAAAATGAGCATATTGCTCTTCAAGACCATTTCTCTAGCCTTCTGGGGGCTAATGCCAATGTTGTCATAATTCTTCAATTCCTGCTTTAGCTGATTCCATCCTCTCTTGAAATTATTTTATCTTCATCTTCATGTACCTTTGTACTTGTTTTTTCTACATCACCCATCCTTTCCCCACGTTTATGGGCACTGGTCTCAAGGATGGGTTGATCAACTTCAATATCACCTATCAATGACTACAGTACTGTAGCCACTTCCTCAGTATCACCCACCTCTTCAGTATCCTCATAAGGTACTGATTGTTCAATGCCTCTTGTCTTCTATCTTTTGGGAGGTAACTGCTTAATGGGAGGCTCAGAGGTTTCACTTGGGGTATGCTCTGCAGTTGCACCACTATCATGTTCTTGGAGATATGCTTCCTTCTTTCTGTACAAGTATTCAAATCTACCAATTATCAATTCTATCCTCTTGATGGGGTCCTTTTCCTCAACAAAGTATCCTAGGAAATCCTTGGACATCCGCTTCGTCCTTTCTTCAAGCTTCTTCATATATTCCCATTTCTTCCTTCTACTAAATACATCATTATAAGTAATGTATTTCCTTATGACATCTTCTTCAAAATTCACTTGGTGTGGCATTGTCATTTTGGTAAGAAGATTGTGCCTTATGTTGTTCATATGATTTTCAGGGTCAAAGGCTCTTTCTTTTCCAGATTTCAATGCATATATTGTCTTCAAATAATACTATAACTCCTCTAGTGTGTCAAAGCCTATAGTCCAATCTTCACACTTGGTTTCATTTGGCAGGAAAGTGCCTTTCTTCTTCTTGTGCATTACATCTTTCTCCATCCACATCATTTGCCATATAAATTCAAGAAATGATAATCTGAGGGGCACAAATTTTGGTAGTATGTGTGGAGCAACAGGGCATCCATAAACTCTTATTATTGTAACTTCCGGGAGGAAGAACCAATCTCCAAAATTGTGTGTATGACCCTACTCTGGTCTTAAAGCCAAAGGTCTCACTAGTTGCAACATTTTGTTTGACAATCTTGGTATTGCATACCCAAGAACTTGAAGGATTCTATGTACAAAGTCTTCGTAGAATACAACAAAGCTTGAATTATTGCATCGACTGTCCCAAATATAGCACCATATTTGGATAGGTGTGGAATTCCCTTGCTCATCTACTATAGCCAAGTCCATTCTTTTATTCCAATGGTTCCTATTCTGGTACAATATTAGATGGCATAGTAGGGAATAGTGTCTGAATGTAATTGGTGCTCTATCCTCTATGACTTGGGAGAATTCATCATCTAACGCCTTCTCAAGGTATGACACAAAGTCATATTCAATATTAGTTTCAGGGTTTTGAATTCTCATGGCCATCATCATTAGGCCTATTGGAATTTGATCTTGAGCATCTATCCCCAACACTTGGCAAAGAGCTAAATATGTATTCACAAAGTAATACTGAAAATTTGTCACATTAAATGGTTCAGTAGTGGTAGTAGAGATGGGGAATATTCTATTACCAATGCCTCTTTTCATATATAGGGGTACCTCATCACTTCTATAAGTCTTTTTTA
Organism: Sequoiadendron giganteum; assembly: GCA_007115665.2. Lineage (NCBI taxonomy): Eukaryota > Viridiplantae > Streptophyta > Pinopsida > Cupressales > Cupressaceae > Sequoiadendron > Sequoiadendron giganteum. Next base: position 232,774,305 of record CM021104.1, on the reverse strand, counting down.
ACCTAGCATAATCCTCCTCACTTTTTTGCAGGTTTATCTTGGTCAGAGCCTACTTGTTTAAGCCAAAACACTCAATGATGGCTTTTTCTAGTTACTTCTACCAATACTGTGTCGTTTGGAAGCCTTACTATTTTGGTAGCTGAGCGATAGTGTTTGGATAGTGGTCTGATAAATTCTACATCAACAAACACATTTGGGACAATCAACCTTGCTATATCCAACATCCAAGTGTTTGACACTAGAATCTTCTCATTTCTCTTACTGTAAAAATACCAAAATAGGTCCCATCTAGATTTGGAAATGAGGGAATCCCTAAAACTTTGTCCGATGTCCATGAGAAACTTCTTATTACCCTCTTTAGTAGACCCTGGAAGTATATCTAATATGGACTAATGGAGTGGTCTCTTCTTTACTTTAGGTTCTTCATCTTTAATTTTAGGAGGACTTTCTTTTACTTCTGATTGTTTTGTTTTAGGATGGAGTGCTTTCTTCTTTACTTTAGGTTCTTTATCTTTAATTTTAGGCTGAATTTCTTTTACTTTTGATCATTTTCTTTTAGGAGGCATGTTTCAATTTTCTCTACTATGGCTTCAGATGATAAAAACCTTGAAAGATTTTTTAAATTAATAGAGATATTTCAAAGAGTTTTCGTGCACTTACCCGAGTATTTCACGCTTTCAGGACTTCTTCTTCTCACATCCTTAGCTCCTTCCACGCTAGTGCATTGTAATTGAGTGTGATATTGGGAAAACTCACTTATCTTTGGATGGCGTGGTATTCAGTCATATTAGTTTTGGCAACTCTTAATAATTTAATAGCATTTAATTTTGGCAATTGATGTGATTTTTTGCATTTATTGCTGTAAATTATAATGATGCCACGATTATCGTACTACCACCATCTCTTATTATACTCGCTGCGGTATGGCAGTATTTTTCCCTTCCCTTCTACTGTTTATCGCACTACTGCCTTGCTCAAGGCTTCTTGTTGTGGGGTTACAATTTATACCGCTCTACCACATATGTTGCTCACCTTCCTGACGGTATAGTGGTGTATGCTTTTGATCATTACTTGAAGAGTGTCGATGAGACAATCTTATTTTTCTTACCGATATCTCAATGTCTTATCGACATTAAATCTTATGTTCCTCTGATGTTGGTTGCTGGTGTCGATGAGACAAGTTAATATCTCTTGTTGATATGCCGCTGTCTCGTCGATATTTTCCTTCAGCAGTATTTCTTTATATATCGGTGTAACTCTGCCATGTCAGGGAGACTTGTGATTATCATTGTGGTATAGCAGTGTTTTTCGCTTCCCTTCTGTTGTTTACCAAACTACCACCTTGCTCAAGGTTTATTGCTGCGGGGTTGCGGTGTACACCACTCTATCGCATATGTTGGTCACCTTCCTGATGGTATAGCGGTGTATGCTTTTGATCATTACTTGAAGACTGTCGATGAGAAAATCTTATCTTACCGATATCTCAATGTATCATCGACATTACTTCGTTATATCCAAGAGTTGTGTTTCGTCGAGCACTTGTAGATATACCTTGTCGATGTGACAAGTGATTCTCTCCTCAATATGCCCATATCTTGTTGACATTTCACTATTTTAAATTGTCGATGAGACATATAAATAAGTCTCTTCGACATAGGGGTGCCTAATCTAGTGCTAAGCTAAAGTCAAAGCTACACATGACACTAAACTTGAAGCTAATTTTGGCACTACATATGACATTAATTTTGGTGCTAATTAGCATTGAATTGTACTGATCAACGCAATAAACACCAAAAATTGTGCCATCTCGATAAATAGCACCGACGTTTTCAAAAAAATACCAAAAAATACATTAAAATGGTGGGTGGAAGAAAAAATGGAGCAAATCACAGGGATTTGTTGTAGTGTGAAGACTCTCTTAAGTCTTTGCTCAAAATGGAAACCATCTTCAATGAGGAAGATGATGTGTAGATCTTGCATCAAAATCATGGGGTGTATAATTTGTGGAGTGGTAGCCTAAGGATCCATTCATGAATTCTACTCCTCCTAACACTCTTGGAGTGCCTTCATATCTAAATGCTAGTAACAATCCAACACCTCCCAAGGAACCTACTGAATTCTTATCAAAAGAGTCTCATACCAAATCAAAAATTGCACAAATGGGGCAATATGTTATAGAGGAGATGAAAAAGATGAAGGTAAGCCTCTTTGTCTTTAAATTAATGAAAGTATCAAAGGTTAGGAATGAATTATTTAGTTCTATCAAATATTTTTTTTGAGACTGAAGTTCCATCTAGTACACCCATACTTGAGAAGGTTTAGGAGAAAGGGAAGGAATTTTTTTTTAGATATCTCAGTTGGACACTCCAACTACCATTTTCAAAGATAAGAAGGATTCTCCACCTTTCATTCTAACTCTACGTATCTTTGGCAAAAATCTACATAATTATCTAGTGGATTTAGGTGCATCAACTAGTGTGATGCCCTTAGCAGTTTGCAAAGCACTGGGTCTCACCTCTATTCCTTCTGTGAGGAAAGTCACCCAATTAGATAAGGCCAAGGTTAATGTTGTAGGGGAGTTGAATCACATCCACATGCAACTTGCCTCTGACCCTTGAGTCTAATACTAGATTGATATTCAAGTTATTCATATACTAGATATGTATGGCATGCTTCTGAGCTAGGATTGGACTAGAATTTTGAATGGGTATATATCTACCAACTTCTCTCATATGTGGCTCCCATGGAGAGGTGTGGCTAACCAAAATTCAAGTTGAAAGAAAACCCCAGATGAAACATATGATTATTGAGTACAACAAGAATAATGAGGTACTATTTTTGAAAGAAGATTTTGGTGTATATTCCCCAATAACCTTGTGGATTGATGAAATAATGATGCTACATGACATGACACCATCTTTTGAGGACTTGAACCAAGTTCCTAGTGGCACTAAGGCATGTGCGAAGACTGATGATGATTTGTATTCAGTTGATGAGGGTAGTATATTCAAAGGATTCTAAGAATTTATGGCTAAATTGTTAGTGATCATATGAGTTTAGGAAATAAAGTGAACTTTGATGACTTATTACTACCATGTTGGTGTAGAGTTCATGATGCATCACATTCAGAGTCTGAATGCTGCTTATGTTAGATTGTAGTCAACAAGATAAAAGATTATTTAAATCTTCTTGATTCCAAGAGTAGTATGGAGTAAAAACTAGTGCAGGATGAGCAACCTTGTAAACAAGTGTCACCAAGAGTAGATAAAGCAACGTCAAGTGGTGGAAATAAGACCAAAATTTGGACACTAAGATTTGATGGCTTTGGATCAAAATAAGGCACTGGGGCTGGTTTTGAGTTAATCTATCCTAATGGTAAGATGTTCTTCACAAATCAAAGGTTGTAGTTTTACTGCATAAACAACATTATTGAATATGAGGCTTTAGTGTATGGGATTTTGATGGAAATTCATAAGAAGGACAACATCTTGCAATTTTTTGGAGATTCAAAACTAGTTATAAAATAAGTGTTAAAATAATATGCTTGCCATGACAAAAGACTACTAAATTATCAATATTGTGTATGAGACCTACTAGAAAGTTTCGATGCCTTCAATATCCAATTGATTCCTAGAAGCAAAAACTAAACTGTAGATGCATTGGCCGAGGTAGCTGGTACATTGTAACCATTGTCACTATTAGGTTTGAATAAATTTAGAGTTGAGCTAACACCTACTCCTTAATATCACAAATTTTTAGGTTTTTGAGGATGATAAACATATAATGTATTTCATTACCATTTTAGATGTATTCATAGCTCAAATCATAGACAAAGCAAAGCTAGAGGAGGTTAAGTTTGACCTCAAAGGAGTAATCAATTTGAAGACTAATATGATTCCTAGGGGTATAGTTTAGTTCAAATGAATCTTCAACATTGACCAACTACGGTAGATGAATCAACACTCTAAAGAAGAATCTATAGCTACCAAGTGAAACACTTATAATATGGGCACATTGAAGTACTAAGGAATGTATTTATCGACAAAGTCTGTAGTTTAGCTGAAAAGGAAGGTATAATTAAGGCTCTTCATATATATAAGAATGTGATAACATGGATTAATGAGGACCTAAAGATGTATGATACATCAATAATCACACACAATTCCCCTTAAGCTAGATTCCAAGCCATTTAGACAACACCAATGACCCATCAATGCATTACTCGAGCCAACCATTTACAAAGAAGTATAGAAATTACTCTCAACAAATATTATCTTTCCTATATGTCATTCAACATGGGTGGAAAAATTGGTTCCAATCAAGAAGAAGAGCGAGGAGATTCATCTATGTGTGGACTTTAAAAATCTTAATCCAGTTTCAAAGAAGGATAATTACCCGCTACCCTAATTGGACGAGGTGTTACAAATTGTGAATTGTTCCCAAATGATGTATTTTCTAGATGGATACTCTGGGTATAATCAAGTGATAGTTTCTCATGAGGATATATTGAATTTTTTTTTTACCACCAAGTGGGGTACATTTGCATATAAGCGGATGCCTTTTGACTTGATTAATGCTGGGTCAAATTTCTAGCATGCCATGGATATTACTATCAAAGAGTTGGTTGGAAATGCAAAATCATTTATATGGATGATATGATAGTGTTTTCAAAGAAATGAGAAGATCATATGTCATATTTGTGCAAGGTGTTCCAGAGATGTAGAGAGTTTGGCATCTCATTAAATCGTAAGAAGTGTATTTTTGGGGTCAAGCAGAAGGTAAACTGTTGGGCCATGTTATACCAAAAAAGGGGATTGCTATTGACCTTGAAAGAGTGCAGGAAATTTTGAGAATACAACCCCTAGCCAATAATAAAGAGCTCAAATCATACTTTGGAAAGATCAACTTTTTGCATAAGTTTATTATAGGCTTTACAGAGATAGTCAAAACACTGAATGCTATGCTAAAAAAAGATGCAAAGATTGACTAGACTCTAGAAGCTAAGTGGGCTTTCAAGGAGATTAAGAAGACAATTATTGATAGTCTAGTATTGGTGAGTCTCGATTATTTTGTGCCCTTCGATATCTCTTCATTTGCATTGAACCACTCTTGTGCTAAAATGCTTACCCAAAAGAAAGAACAAGGGGACAAACTTCCAATAGATTATATGAGCACTCCACTTAAAGATGTTGAATTGAGATATCCTAGCGTAGAAAAAAAAGAGTATGCCTTAGTGAAGGCAGTCAAAAAATTTAAACACCACATTCTGAGAAGTAAAATATATGTAATTATGCCCAATCTAGTGGTCAAGATACTAATAATGCAAAGTGAGTTGGGAGAATGAAGAGGAAAATGGGTCATGATGTTAAAATAATTTGATCTAGAGATTCAACCAATAAAGCTAGTATGAGAACAAGCATTAACTCGCACCATGGCATAATCCGATCTAGGGATTACACCATAGCAATACAATATTAAAAATGTCTCTTCGGATGAGTGGTATGATGACATTACTTTTTATCTGCTTAACCAACATTTACCATCCCATTTAAAAACTATTCAGAAGCATGCTTTATGGCTGAAAAGTAACAATTTTATGCTAAAAGGGGTAGTACTATACAACAGGAATCATGAGGGTATCTATTTGAGGTTCCTTGGTAAGCAAGAAAAATCTACCATGATGAATGATTTTCACACTAAGTTCGGGATAGGTCATGGTTTAGGAGTAGCTACAACACATCAGATCTTGAGAGTTGGGTACTATTGGCCTACCTTATTTCATGATGCACATGCCCACATCCACACTTGTCACACTTGCCAAATTGTTGCTAATAAGGAGAGGTATGCTTCTATTCCTCTGCAACCAATCATCAAGGTATGTCGCTTTGCATAATGGGTGCTCGATTTCAATAGTACGATCAATCCTCCTTCCTCTACGAGTCACAGGTATATTGTAACTATGACTGATTATTGCACTAGATGGACAAAAGCTATTGCATGCAAACAATGCACTGATGAAGTGGTAATTTTAAATTTATTGAAGAATATATTATAATGCACTTTGGATGTCACTTTTTATTAGGTTATGATAATGGTCTTGTCTTTGCATCTTTGAAACTTTCTAGGTGGACATTTGACTATGGCATTACTTTAAAATTTGCATCTAACTATTACCCTCAGGGAAATGGCCTAGCATAATCAACCAATAAGAATCTCTTGACTTCCATACAAAAAATGCTAGATAAAAATCCTATATACTAGCACACTCTGCTAAAATTTTTCCTTTGGGTAGATCAAATCCGTAAGAATGTTGCCTTAGGAACATATTTGTATCATTTGGTGTATGGTTTAGAGCCTGTCTTTCCAGTCCATTTAAAAATCCCCACCTTGCAATTCATCAATGATTAATATTATGATGAAGGGGAAAAACTGGAATCTCGCCTTTCCCAAGTCCTTCATTTGGAGGAAAATCATGATGAAGCCATTGAAAACTTTGCTAAACATCAAGGTGTTGTCAAGTATTGGTTTGATAGGCAAGCCAGTGTTAAGGCCTTTAGAATTTCTGATTTGGTCCTATATTGGGATAAGGTGCATGAGAATAAGGGAGAGCATGGTAAATTTGATAATCTATGGCTTGGTCCCTTCTAGATTTCTGAAATATTAGGGGACAATGCATATCATCTAAATATACTCATGGGTGAAGATTTCCCACTCCCATCAATGGGAAATATCTCAAGCTTTACTTTCAAGCTTGATTTGTCTCAACTTAGACGCTTGTAAATAGTTAGGTTAGGTTGCTTTTGTGTTGTTTCATTCTCTTTTTCATTTTTCCTGGGTATAATTTTGAGTGAGTGATGATCTCTTCTAGGAAGTGATTCCAGTACCCCTTCTTTGATAAATTCTGATCCTCTTCCTGGTAGAGTACGGTTAGTTGGGTTCATGACAAATTCTTTTGAGATTCATAACTTTGGTATTTGTTTGATCTTGGGTTTTCACCATTATGTTTTGAAACCTTACATAGTATACGAATACATATAAAGTAAATTGGGATCTCTTTTGGGTAGGAATGTGTTTCCAAGTTTAACATGAAAAATCTTTACTTCCTGCTCTAGCACCACTATTATCCTTAACCTTGAGGGTATGCTTCATTTCCTGCAAAATATATGAAAAGATACAATCTAAAAGAAAAAGAGGAATAAAATGATAGATATCTTCTAATTAGAGGGATTTAAATATCTCTATTGTCGATATAGACACCCAGATGGTAGTAGAGATATGCTTGAGAGGGTACCGACAATAACCTTGTTAGGGCTATGGATTCTTGACTGGTAGTGAGGCTCTATCCAAGTTTCTTTTGGAGTAGGATTACTTATGTAGCCTTGTGCTTCATGGTCCATTTTCCAAAAGGGCACTTCCTCGGTAAAATTTAATGAACATCATTTGCACACACTTGGGTTTCTTATATGGTGGGGATCCCTTGGTCTATATCAAATCCCTAGTTTTGATTTTTAGAAGCGTTTGTTTTACTGGTCTGTGAAGCCAAAAATTATGGATACTAGATCCCTATTTATCTATAAAATTCTCTGGAGTATTTCCCGAGTGGAGTCACCATTTCTTGTGCCTTGCACACACGCCCCATTGAAAATGAGGACCCCCTCTTTTGTTTACTTGTTTTGGTTTGATTTTTCTTTTGTTTCACCTTTTGCTCCTTTGCTTGGGTTAATCTTAGAATTTTGGTTCAAATTATTGCTAATTTTTATCCTTTTGCAAGAATTTCTTTGTTGTAGGGATTCATATTTGTGGGGATCATGTCCTTTATGTTTCCATTGTTAAAAATACTGCGGGGTTTCAAATCTCGCAATTCCCCAATCCTTGCAATACATCCAGACCTGCATTTCATTAAGTTCTACAAGGTTTTATTTTTCGTAGGGTGATAGTTTGCGAGAGTTTTTGTGTGGGTTTCTCACATGAAATTTCTTGCATTAGATTGGCATTGGTTGAATCCTATGGGTTGCCTATTCCCGTATTCCTCCATTTCCTGCATTCAGTTGAAGCCCTAACCTTAGTGCATGCCACATTGTCCCTTATGTGCATTAATTGAGATAGGTTCCTTGGGGGTATAAATAGCCCCATCCCTCTCATTTTTGTAACCTCTACGAATGGATTTTCTTTAAGATGTGCACTCATGAGGTATGTGAGTAAAACTTTGTTGATTCAATTTTTTTGAAGATTCAGTGTCTTATTCGTGATCATTCTTGTGCAAATCTAAGGTAGGGGTTCTTAGACTCATGAATTTGTTTGCATTTTTGGGTTTGGCTACATAATTTTGAATTTTGTCGATAGGGTGTTAAAAAATTAGGGTTTTTGGGATAGGATTTTTCCATGCAGGCTTTCCCTTTATAGAACCCCAATCTATGTTTGCCAAAGCTTTATAATTTTGAACATTGCATTTTTTTGTACTTCTCAAAACTTGCAAAGGGACTTTGTCGTGAGGATTCCTATATGAGAATCTCCTCCTCAGAAACCTACATTCATAATCCTTGCATTAATTTCATTCCCGCACCCTGTTATGTCTCACAACACTTTGATTTTTGCAAGCTAGTAAAATGCGCATCACTCGAAAAACCACAAATTCTAAAGTTTCGTACTCATTTGAACCTCACATTTCCATGAAACCCACATAAGCTTGATGTGTACATGTCCAATCTCCATAAGGCATTGCCTGGAAAGATACAAAAGCGAGTTTCCTAGTATTTAACACTTGCATAATTAAAACTTAGAGAGATTAAGACATCCTTTGCTTGCACATGCTCATTTCTCTACAAGGTTATGATGTTGGAATTTTATAAGATAACGTTCAAATTTTAAACCTCTTGTGGAACTTAGCTTGCAGGAAACTCATTGTGGGTTTTTGAGGCCTATTTTCTAACAAAATGTTTTGACCCCCCAAAGCTCACATTGCCTTCAGTCCCACAAGACCCATAGACCTGCAAAATCATAAAACCTACAAATGGTCCAAGGAATTGCTCAATTTCAATATTTCTCTCTATTTTAAATGATGATATGTATATGCAACATGTTTTAGATATGATAGTTTTCATTTTGGAGGAATTTATGTAGAATTTTATGAGAGATGTTCATGATGGTATGAAAGTTAAAACTTCTTGCATTTCTAATTATGAGCCTTCTTTTACAGATGGTATGGAAAATATTGATCAAATTAAGATGAATTATGAATTCAAAGGAGTTGATCCCCCATCTAGTATCAAATTGTATTGGTCAATGATTGGTGACACCAGTCTTGGGAATGTGAACATGAAAGATTTTTGTGAAAGGATATTTGGAGATAAGAGGTCAAACCTTGCAAGGAAGATCAAACAGAGTGGGGTGGCCCAGGCTGTTGGTTTTCCAACTACTATCCAATGCCCATAATTATCATGGAGGCTAGAGAGCACTACTACAAGGATTCAAGGAAGATATTTTTTTCCAGATGGTAGAGTGTTGGATTATCTTACACCTTCTTCCATTGCTCACAAATTTTGGATTCCCTCCTTTGAAATGGAAGTTATAGAAAAGGAATTTGCAAAAAAAGGTATACAAAGAAGATCCACATAAGGCTCTTGGTCTAATCAATGAACATTAGATGAAGAATCCCCGAGCAAATCCCAATGAGCTACCCAAAAACCTATACCCGAGTGATGTCATGCATGAGGTCAATGATTTGGTAACTATCTTGAGAAGTGTCATGGGCTTGTCTTCATCATCAATGTTCAAGACATCGGCGTTTTATTTCATATAAGATATCCTTTGGGGCACTACAAAGTTTGAATGGGAAAAGATCATAAGTGACAACATTTATAATCAATTCATTCTTGTGAAGACATCTCACATCTTCAATAGGTCTTCTTAAATTTTTTATCTCCTTGCAACTAATTATAAATATAAGGGATTAACTTATAAGGGTGAGTTAGGTGTAGGCCCAGATAAATTTAAGGTATATGAGTGCTACCCTCAACTACAAGAAGAAAATGCAAAACATCACTACAAGAGAGTGAACGATGCATTCATCATGCATATTGTGAGAAATTTTCAAGGGGATCTCAATAAGAGACTCTCCTCCCCATCCATGGAAATGATGAAGAGATTTGGATACTAGTTCATCTAGTTTCCCAAGTTCACTTATTTAAGGATGGAGGGTTTTTCAGGCGCTCCATATAGGTTCCTGCAGTCCAATGACAAAATAATCATGTTGAAGATGACCAAGCAATTGTACATCTCCCATCACTTGCTACATTATAAGCATAGAGCTAAGGTCCCTTACCCTTTAACTTTTGGGAGAGGTTTGTATGCATGCCTCTCAGCTCCTTCAACTAGATATTCTGATAAAGAGATACAAGGCTTCGGGTTCCTTTTTCATGATCGAAGGGATAATTTTGATCCGTATGATAAGATTTAGAAGCAAGTGGGAAAAAAATGTGCTCATAAAAAATATTTAGAGGAATTTTGGGCCAATTGTTCTAGTGACCTTGAAGTAAGAAGGAGGTCATATATGAGATTAACATTGGAGGACATCCAAACTTTGGGTGTGTTTGACGTCTTAGATTAGATATTTGAGGATGATGACATAGTCTTGGATGAAGTGGAATATAATAGAGTCAAGGACCAACCCATTCCACTTATAGAATGAATGGATTAAGAAGAGACAGACTTGGAGGAATTCACTAGAACAACACTCAAAAGAATAAGAAGGTGGTTGGACTCTTGCATATCAGCCATCCTAGACCAAGGAGTTGAGCTCACTTATGGAGATAAGTAAGAAAAGGCTCAAACTAGTGATAGTGAGTAGACAGAGGATGATGAGCCTACAAGCACTAGCTCAACGAACAAAGAGGTGGACACCCCTCCAAGGATGGAAGGAAGAGAAAATAAGGATTCATAAGGTACCCTATAGAGAAACCACATGTGTATAAGAGGAAGGCTGGAGAGGATAGTAAGCCTCCTCCTAAGAGATCAAAGAAGGAGAGGACTATCACAATGAAAATTATCTTGGAGGAATCTTCTTCTCCTTTGATCACATAGCCTCACTCTCCTCCTAAATATCCCTCACCGCCTCTAGTATCCACCCCTCCATCACCACCATCATCATTTTCTCCCACTTCTTCTACTCACATTCTTCCTCCCACCCTTTCTTCTCCACTTACCATTGACATCTCTATCCATCTCACATCTTCTATGCCTTCCACATCTATCATTCTAATGGATTCCTCACATTCTACCTCAACCACTTCTCCCCCTTCTCCCTCCACTCTTTGCACCCCACAATACACTATTGTAGTGTATGAAAAAGTATGGACCTTTTTAACACTTAATTTTGGAATGAATAATTAATAATAAAATGAGCTTAACGATGCCTTAATTTAGTGTTGTAATATTTATTTTACATATTCACATTAATTTTAGGGACTTTTAATTAAAATGGACTTAATTGTGCCTTATTTTTGGTGTTGTAAGGTGTATCTCTACACTTTCACACTAATCTAGGGTTTTATTAAATAATTGAGGTTAATTTGTGTTAATTGGCCCCTTTAATTCAAATCCAAGCCTAATTAATTGCAAATTCCGGGGGATAAAACCTAACATTCATTAATGCCATAACATAATGTTTAACATTGAGAAATGTGTGTTCTAGGTTAGTGAACTAGGACCCATTCGCCATAGGGTGAATGGGTCCTCACTTGCACCTAGGACCTAAATTCAAACTATATTTTTGGTGGTATTTCAATGATTTCAAATGTGTATTCATATGTTGGCTTGTGATATTTGAATTTTGGGAATTAATGTTAAGATATGTATAAATAAGAGGTCATTTCATTATATCTCTTCCTAGAAAAATCTAAGACTTCAAGCATTCTAGTAAATTTATGAGAAAGTGTGATTAAGAGCATTTTCAAGGTATTCAAAGGGTAGAAATATTGAAGATTATTGCAACAATCAAGATTCCATTATCATGTCAAATATTTCTTGCATCATGCATGTTGTTTGAGATAATATGGTGATGTAGAGTTCACAATCTATTCAATCATATCAAAGACATTGTTTTAAGACAATTTCATGATTAAGATCCACATCCATTGAAGCCAATTCATGTTAGTTGTAGATTTGTAATCCAAGGTTCAAACAAAGGTTTGAAAAGTTGTTACATTTCTTGTTCATTCAACATTCCTTCATGCTATTTTGTTTTATTTCAATTTTTAATCACCAAAATGGGTTTTGACCAAGGCAAACCCCCATTCACCTAATAAACAACATTTCTCTCTCTTTGATGTGTGATTGCAAATTTTAGGTGGAAGATCCTTTGAAGAGAAAAATTGAAGAAAGTTGAAAAGTTGTCAAAATTGCAAGAAAATTTGTCATATCATGGAAACTCTTCTACAATATTTATTTTTTGTTGTACAAAAATGAAAATCAAGAATCTGGAAGTACAAACACAGTAGAAGAGAACCCATAAAGGATTTTTGCAGAGCCTTAGCCAAGACCCATTTTCCATAGGGTGAATGAGTCCTCAGTGAGCTTCAAAAAGTGACTTTTGGTGAATGGTACACACCATTCTCCCCTTTCTAGATCTGCCTTTTGATTATTTTTTCCATCAGTTTTGAGTATAGTCTTCTATTTGCATTTTATAACTTGCATTTTAGAGTTTATTTGATGATTGTAATATTTCTGTCCAAAGTGCTATTTGATTCTTACCCTCATCCTTGCATAGAGAGGAAATTTTCTGATTCATTCCTTGATTTGACTCACCTTTTTGGTTGTTAGTAACTTCATTGTTTGGATCTCATTTCCTTGAATGAAATTAGAGAAATAAGATTTTGTGGTGAACCCCCTTTCATAACATTTCCCACACTTAACCCCATTTTTCTTCGTTTCAACTATCTCTACCTTTTCGCATACCATCCCTTCAATTTCTTCCTCCACTTCACTTAGTCTACCAAAGTAATTTATGTCTCATCTTAATAGTTTTCCTAAACAATTTGTAGGTATTTTCCTTTCACTAGAAAATAAAGCATTGATCAATCAAGTTGCATTCACCTCTCCTCCTCCTTCTTCTCAATAGGTTCTAGAACCACCCTCCATGGAAAACCTTGATAAAATATTGGAGGAAATGAAAAAGAAAGAAAGAGAGAATCTGGAGAGTACGTCTACAATAGAGGAGACTTTTGTTGCTCCTGAACATGAAGTGGATGATTATGGGGGAGATGAGGGAATAAAATTCATGGAGTCTCAAGAGGAGAGAGTAGTAGTAGAAACAAAGAAAAGAATGTAGAATAGTTGCATACAAAGTATGAGACATATTAGGAGATTGTAGAGGAAAAGTCTACAAAGGCACCATCTTCTCTAGCTTAGATAACAAATCCAACATGGCTTGAGGAGTAGCTAAAAGATAAGGAGCCCATTGTTAAGGATCCTAAGGCAAGCTTTGAGGAAATTTTAGCTTGCATTGGGCAGCCTAAAGAGAAGAAGAAAGAAAAATAAAGGTCCCATGTGAGCAGGGATTCCTTAGGTTCTATAACCATTCATGTAGTAACACGTTTTATAGATGTGTGCCATACCAATTTTGACTGAGGAGTGCAATATTTATTCCTTTGATATTGACCCTACTAATAGAGCCCATAAAATAAATAAATTTTAAGGGTATATCTCAAATATTTTGAAAAGGTTGGATAAATATCAAGCTACATAGAAAGAGTTGAAAGCACAAGTTGTTGAATTAATAGCCTTTATTGAATAGTTAGTTACTCCATTTCAGAGTGTCCTAGGGAAGTTACTGCACCCGTGTTGCTATCAAAAGAGGATGTAAATAAAATGAAGAAGATGAAAACATGTACACAAACAATGTATGAGAAGTTTAACAATATCACTGCTACTGGAGAAAAGGCAGTTGTTATGGTACTTGAAATGCATAACAATTTATAATTTTCAGGGATGAAATTGATAAGGCAATAGAAGATTCTGTGACCTCCTCCAAGTATTATGAGTTGAAATATCCCAAGTTGGATGATATTAAGGGTTTATCTACAGATTTAATAGAGAACGAGGATTTTTTTCCAAAGGACAAGGTCAGAGAGTTGAAATTTTGGATACACACACTAGATTTTTGAAAGGAGATTGTATCTTAGGTAATGCTTGAGATGAATAATATTGTCACATGAATATATGAGTTACTTGCTAATTGTGATAATTATCTCAAGGATATGGCCAAGGTTTCTATTGGTGCTATTGAAAAGTTAGATGATGTGGTGGTGAAGCAAAATTGGAAAAAAATTATACAAAAGAAGCCCACAAATAACTTGGACAATTTTTTTTTGAATGTTGTTGCATAGTTTTTGGTGCAATCAGAAGAGGTGATTTGATAGAGAAAATCTTGCATTGATCTTCATAGTCAACTAATGGAAGAATATGAGGCTTTAGCTTATAAAATTCATGCTACCCAGGCTCCCCTGAATGATGAGTTGATAGTCATGCTAACTAGTTTTATAAAGTACATTGTAAAGGAAAGAGAAGCTGAAAAATCTATGAAAGAAAATAAATTTATATAATTTTTGAACTAGCTTTAAGCTAGTTACCTCAAAGTGTGTGTACCCAAATTTTATGGGATTTTGTAAGATATATTTAATCTAAAGTTATATTAATATATTTTATATATTATCCTAGGTTCTCATGTGATAGAATTCTAATTTGGGGATGATTTTATAAACATTTAATGCACCCCAAATATTAAATGAAAATGTAATTTTGGCCATTGGTGTTGAGTTGATCTCCACCATTGATTTTGTAAGCCTTCTCTCATTTGTAAAGGTGGATCAAGAGTTGTTGTAAATTTTTTTTGAGATTAATACAAGCAAAGGCATTAGAGTATTGGTGACTTTTCTTGTTGTTTCTAAATTCATGCATGGTTCCTACTTCTAGTTTTAGTTCAATTATAGTGATGGAAAAGTGTTAGAGGTATTTGATGAATCTACTACTCATACCATTTATAATTTGTTGATTGTAGATTACTTTGTATAATTAGTCTGAGCCATTTCTTGCATTGATTCAACTATGAATGTTTGTCCATATTATGTCAAAAAATGGATATATGTTTGAATGCTTGCAATCTAAAAATCTTTAATATTTCCTTTGAAGATTGTACTATTTCTATAACATTGTGGGTTTAACCTTGGTTAAACAAAGATTAGTTTTATTGGGGACTTGTCTATCTACACCATCAACCATTATTATCATTGATCTTAGGTTTTTAGATTTAGGATTTCTAAAACCTTACTTTTTGAATTTATTTTAAAATTTGGGTTAGTTTATGAAAAAAATCTTCACATCAAAACTATCATATCAAATATTAAGAGTCATTTTTAGGTTGCGGATACGAAAATATAGATAAGGTTTTAATCGATCTTTAGATTTTACAAAACCCTCGTTCTTAGAGTTCTAACTGAAACATAAAGGCCACTTATGAAACCAACATTACATTAACCATTGAGTCATTTTATGCAAGTCAAGACTCGGCAATCAAAGCCTTGTGGTTATCTTTCTACAGTTTTTTAAAGATAGATTTCCTTTCAAGAGACAATGTACTCTATTTCTTTGTCTATGTTGTGAAAGTGAAAAAAACAATCAACAACCCCCTCTCTATCCAAACCTAGAACATCTAAAATCTTGTCCTTGTTTGCATGAAGATAGGTTAAATACTTAGGAATATCAGGGGTACTATTAATTCCTTAATCTTCCATGCCACTTCCCACATATGGTATAGGATTCTTACCATTCTACTTGTCCACAACCTTCTCCTTCCCTTTATCTCTTCCACCATCCTTTATTTTCTGATGCTGCATACCAATAGTTTTTATTTTTCCCCCTCATTATCATAACTGTTCTAGGATCCTTCAAACTAAGAGATGTACATTTTGTCTTTCTTCTTAGGGGTTTTCCTATGACCAGTACTCTTCCTTTTTTTGGGGTTATCCTCCTCATCCGAGGGCGATAGAGAGTAAATTTCTACGAAGGCTTCCCTCTCTTCCTCTTCAACCTACTCCTCATAATTTTGATCCTTGTTGGTATCATAACTCATGTACGAATAATGAATAACTATTGATTTTTTTTTCTTTCTTTCACTAAAATTTCCCTTAGGTTTAATCTTAGGGACTTGGGATTTCATACACTCTATAATTAATAAAATTAACCCTTCATGTAGCATAGGGAGCTTAGGGTTCTTATAGTGCTCCTTAATGGCATGATCCATAGAGGCCAACAAAAAATAATGAAAGGAAACAAACATCTTATGACAAAAATGATTCAAAAAGTAAAGTACATACCACAAATTGCAGTGAATCTACCATCTAGGGTTATGTACCTCATTATGAATTCCGTGACCTCAACCCAAATTGGCTTGATAGAGAGATGATGATAACCCAAAGATGAGAGCTTGACCATCTTACTTATTTCATTCCCCTTGAAGAACTGATTTATAGCCTCATCATTAGCCTTCTTGTCTCTAAAAAAATTCCCCCCTTGAATAGAGAGGCTAGTAATTTGAGCTATTACATATTCGTTAACCAACATCTCCTAACCATACATATTTCAATGTTCTATTCTTCCACCCTTTTATAATTTTTGTGTCGTGTCCATATATATTTTCCAAATAAGTAACCAAACCCCCTTCCTCAACCACCTTCCTCACCTATCTATTTCTATGAATCCCATCACAAGACAGGGGCTCTACTTGACTTCTATTTTTAAGCAATAAACGGATCCGCGAGAGGCGATTAGTCCATGCCTTGAGTCTAAAGATAGACACTGGTGATTATTCCAACATGAATATCATTAAATATGGTATAAGGCATAGGTTCCACTCTCAAACTTACTAAAAATAAAGGATAAAAAGATCTAAAGTGAAACACTTTTATATAGAAGCAAAATATTTCATTAGATATGGCTCACAATGGAACACGAGGCTTTCCTTTCTCAAAGAAGAAAGAGATAATACCTAGCTTGAGCATAAGGGATGCTATATTTTGGTATGGATGTGGTTGTGACCAATAATTTCAAAATCATTGTAATAATTCTTTTTCAGTGAGGAAATTTTGAGTTAGTTGATTTGGGGCCATAAAATTTCACTAAATGTCCTATTATTATTCCATTTCACCCTAGATCTCAAGTAAGGTAGAAAATTATTTTTGAAATTATTCTTCTAATTTACATATTATGGTTGAGGACCCCAATACATTCCCTCATTTAACCTACTAAAAAAAATTCTTAAATAATTTGCTATTTTATCCAACAAGTTCTTGCATGACAAAGGTCATCTAAGAAATTCCACCCAAATAGGGATATACAGAGTTGTGTCCTTAGAAGGTACAAAGTATTTGGTTTAGCACATGAAAAAAAGAAGGGAAGAATGGAAAAAACTAAGGGATATATTTGAGGATGGAGTCTACATGTTTATCTTTAGGAAAATAAAAGATTACCCCTTTGTGAGATTTTGGACAATATCAAGGTATATCCCATGTGTGGCCCAAGCTTTTCTCACCCATTATTTTTTCATTATTTTAGGGAAAATCCTCCCAAATAGATACCCTAGTAAAGTAAAAACATTTAAGCTATCTAAAGTAAAGTTTTAATGTTTGAGTAAGCTGATATATGTTTTAAATCAAAGGAACTCATTGTCTCGACAAAAAACATGAAAATTTGAAAACAAGGAGTAAGTTTGTAGGAAGTGTGCTTCTAAATTAATGACTTGAAGATATACAGATTAGTTAGAAAAATAATTAGCAAAGGAGATAACAAAATATTAAGATAATTTGGAGATGATATTCAATTGACAACAACATTAACACATGAAACATAGGTGACAAAAAATAGACCAAAGAATGTTATGAAAGGTACCAGAGAAGAATGGAGAAATTGGAGAAGAGGAAGTAAATTGCACCAAAAGAGTTGTTGCTAAGGAAGAAGTAGAGCATGCCTGGAGGGCTGTTGCTAAGGAAGAATTAGAGTGCACCAAGAGGGTTTCTCTTGAGGAATAACCATGGCAAGAAAGATAATTTTAAACGATAAAGTGGCTTCACTAGGTTTTCTTGAGGATAATAAAATGTTTTAGGCCTAGGGAGAATTTTAGAAAGATGTAAAAGGTTGTGAGGTACCACATATGCAATTGGGGCCATTTATAGACCCATATATCCATTACATACCATTTAAATAACCTTAAAAACACCTCTAATATGCCTAAATAAGCTATAATTAAGTGTTAAATATAATAGACAAAAATATAACTTCACAAGAATAAGATAATTAAGTGTTATTACGAAAAAATATTTTAGAAAGGCATTATGAAAAGATATTAAAAGGATATATAAAGAAGGGAAAGTGGAAGATAAGAGTGTGGAATCATATGAATAAAATATATGTGAGAATAAGGAAGATGATAAGTGAGAGTAAAGTAAGAGGATTTAATTGTAAGAAATGTATAAGCCATGAATGTATATTAATATATTATTTTGTGGGTGTATAGATATGAATGTATATAATTTATTATAATTTGGTTTATACTTATTTCATATCTAAGTTTTCTATTTTTATTGCATCACATTGAGGTTTACTACATATAAAAAATATTAAACCTTGAACTTCAATCAAGGTTTTCTTGTCAACAATATGCTTTTAAACAAAATTAAAGTGGTATTATATAAACCATGTGACTAATACCATGAGCTTAAAAAACCATGTCCCCCTCATGTACTTTTTGTTACTATTTTTTTCCCAAATATTAAATATTTTTCAAATGTGCAACCCAATTATAAAATATCTAACCAATGCTACAATACAAATTTACAAGTGGACCCAAATAATTATTTAATGTGGATAAACATGTTGGAGTTGATGATTGAACCCCACAACTCCCAGTGAATCACCTGTAACCAAATCGCCTATCACAAACGAGAGATCAAAGTAACTAATTTTCTATGTAAATAAGAGAGAAAATATTGATCCACACAAGCATTTTATATGCCCTATGTATTGAATAATAATACGAATGATGATTACAATGAATGAGAATACTTATAAAAGGAAAAAACAAACCTTAGATGAGAATTTGATTAGATTGCAACAAGTGTCTTAATCTCATGTAATGAGACAACTTATCATATATTTAGCCCAATCTAATAATAAAAAAGTACTCCTAAGTTTAGCTTAAGTGAATAAAGTAACAAGAGACTTAATAATTAATTAATTAATTAATTATTGAGTGATTTCCTAATTACTCCAACAACCCCCTTAAGATCAACTTAGGGAGAAACTATTAAAACCTGAAGAAGAATGTAATGATGGATGCATGGATGGGTCTCAAATACAAGGCTTGATGAGGTACCCATGTGCAAACAAATGAAATCTATCATAACCAAATAAAATGAGAAAACCACATGGTAAAAATCCTCTTCAAAAGAGAGAAAAGGAAATGATTGTACTAGTGAAAGAAGGATAGAAGGAGGACTCAATGTGAACCCCAAAGGAATTCTTCTATCACATTAGTATAATAGATTTCCCCATGATAGGAGGGATAAAATGAGGATGTGAATCCCCCCACAAAGAAAGAGATCATGTGCCAATAATGAGCGCCTAAAGATAGAACACGATCCACTACCTACAAACTACATTTCTCCTCTCAGGAAGAAAAAGATCCATCGATGATTGGAGAAGCCAATCCAAAAATATGGATGAAATAGGAATCCACATACAAATGATGTGTTCCTTTGAAAAGTGCTCAAGTGTCCACATGTCAAAAAGAGATGATGCTGATCCAAGATCCCATGAAGATTGATGGACAACAAGCTACAAAGGTGACGAAGATGGTGGGCCAACAATGGTGATGTGTCTATCAAAAAAGAGGATATGAATGTCCTCAAGCTAATCCTCTAGATCTACAATATAGGACTCTACAAACAAGGAGATATGTCTGTAAGATATGAATCCAAAGTAGCTATGTCTATAAGATGATGGATATCTTGCTACACTAAACCAATAGGGGCCAAAGGTGTGGTGATTCCAAGCTAATCAGGAACAACAAAAGATAGTGATGTAGTCTCAATATGAAGAGTGGGAACATGAAGATAAGTCTTTGAACCATAAGAACATGCAAGATGTGTAATATACTCAATCTCCTCTTAAGTATCATAATCAAAGGGTAGGAAATCTGCATCTATAAGAGGAATGGGATAATATACAATAAGATCCTCTAGGTATGGAGAGATATGAGGGTCCCAATGGATCTCCAAAAGGTGGGTCCAAAGTGTGTGGGACAATCAATGTTTGATACAAAACACATAGTGCCAAGATCAACACTTGAATATATAATCCCTACAACATAATCATTGATAATACCCCATGCTCAATGACTCCCTGGTGTGTTTGGTGTAGGTATGAGTCCATAAAGATAAGGAAAAATATCAAGCCACTTGAGATGTGTCAAGATGCCGCTTCACCAAGAATCATAGTTATCCTTTAATAGGATGACCATAGAAGGAAACAAAAAATCCATGATACTTCCTTAAATAATAAAATTAGAGACTACTAATGTCAATACATATAAAGCAGATCAGATGAAGTCATATCACGGTAAAAAAATCCTTTCTAGGTGCTAAGATGTCCAAGTAATTGATAAAAATGTGAAATCACAAAAATAAAAATGTACCTAGGGTAGATTCTGGAAAAAGTATGAATGGATTTGAAGAGCTCTAAAATACCTTTCCAATGCTACTAGAATTGCGAAAATTAGAGATACAAGAAAAAAGTTATGAGCTCTAGAGTGAAAAATGAAGATTTAAATTTGAATAAGAATAAAATAAACTAGTAGAAAAATTTGATCACTAGACCTACACCATTGGAAATTTCTAAGAACTAGCTTTTTGATGATATATTGTTTGCCTGATTTTGACACTGTATGCCCAAGTTATGCCAAAAATAGAAAAATAGCTCCTTTAGGAAAAATTGGGGCTAGGAGGGGGGATTAGAGGGGTCGTCATATGGTTTATGTCATGTTGATGTTGATGAATATTCCTTGGAATATTTTGATTGCCTGAAAAGAACTTGGAGTCGACTTCTACTAAAATATGTGTTTGAGAGAAAATATTCCCTTAATGTTCACACCATCAGTAGTTTGGTTGAATGACTAGCAGAGAGGATAATATTATGATGAAATATAAAATATCTCATTGCCACTTGTTGTTTAAAATTCCATTAGGTTTGAGCAAGGTTGTTGGACAATGGCAGATGTATATGCCACCAATGACTATACAATCATTGGATCGCTTGAAAGCCCCATCGAGCAACCAATAAAGAGTTGTGAGGGATGTGGGGGTTGTGTGCAATGACCAGCTACTGTGGTACATGCTGACTGAGTGCAAGGTTGGAAAGGTACAATGTACCCTCTACCAATTGAAAAAAATTCTCCTATGATTTTTTTAAAATATATATTTTTTGCTTTTTTCAATGGTTTAAAAAAAAAATTAGATTACTGCAAGTTTTTATTTATTGAAACCCAAAATTTTGACTTGTTTGTATGATACTGATGTAGCACAAGAATCAATATAGCAGGGCCATATGATTGTATAGGTTTCATACAGAGGTCCTTGTTGCAATTTTTTTCCTTTTTGGTAACTGCTTGAAATTTGACAAAACGACATGCAATTGTAAGGTTTTTGGTTATTTTGGACTCAACAATGATGCCTACTTTGCCCCTAAAATGAACTAATTTTTACTTCAAGGTTGGATCTCCCAAAAAATGGATAGGAAGGGGCGTAGTCACAGATGGAGAGCCCAAAAAGGAATGTCCAACCATGCAACTTCGAGTTCAACAAAACATAAATAACACAAGCAAATTCTCAACAAACATGAATTATTATTGATTTAACAAATTCTAGGCTTACATGTATAAAATTCCTCATTGTGACGTAATTAGGGCTCACAAGTCTACCACAAGGGCATTACAAATATTACAATTGGTGCAAGGTCTTATTATCATCCATAACTGGACAAATTGAAGTATTCTTCTATCTACAAACTATCTACTAACCTAATTGATTTCTAATGGATTAAAAATGATCTTAAATATGAATCTCCAACTCTAATTGTGATCTACATTAGCCTTAAGGATTTACAAACCCCAATGTACGATCAAGCGTGTAGGTCAACCAAATAATATGAGAAGTTAATCCATTGTAAGATGAAATAAATTGCAGATCTCCAAGAAAGTTCCCCTTAGACCTAAAATACCTTGAATGATGTTCCATTAAGCTCCACACATTTCGAAAAAAAGTCTGCACAATCAACCTAGACCAAGTCAGCCGTAAATATTTTGATTGAGAATGATGGTGAAATTTTGAGAGTGATAACTTTTTGCAAATGCATGCAAATCTCCTAAAATCTGGATATGTTTTAGATTACCTCATGTAGAACCAATATCCCACTCCATGAGCTATGAAATGATACAGTGGTAAAATGCAAAAGAAAATATTGAGATAGCTACAGACTAAACTGAAAGAAAATAAATATTTTTGGTTGATACAAGATTTCTTTACAACAAGGGATGCTCCTACATCAGATAATCAAGGTTGAAAAAAAAGAGTCCCTCACTTTATAGGGGCTAGAGGAAAACCAAATTGGTCCACCTCATCCTAAGAAATTCATGATGAATCCTCCACTAGTCTATCTTTCCACTTTACTAGGTACTCCTTGTATTGCTTGTTCCTAGTGCTCCTTTCGATTATGATGTCCAAGATCTGCTCTATCTACTCCAGTGGTTGATGTGGTAACTACTCCAAGTTAACTTCCTTGTTACTTCCACTTGATTTTAATTCATGATACTTGTAGATGTATGCAACATTGAAAATAAGTGATATACCAAGTGTCTCCGATAACTCCACTTCATATGCATTTCCTGAATGAAACTTCTTGAGAATATTACAGGGTCCAAACTTCCTCATCTTCAACTTGTTGTATGTTATTGCTGAAAATATTTCCTTCCTAAAATATACCATAACTTCATCACCAATAGAAAATTCCTTATGTCTCCTTTTCTCATTTTCCTTCTCCTTATACTTACTCTTCATGTCCTCCAAGTGCTTTCGAACCTGACTATGCAATGTTTCCATGATTCTTGCAAACTCTTTTGCTTTTGCACTCCTGTTATTCTCCATACCGATATCTTTGAGCTCCACAACTCCTCTAGAATGTCTCCCTCTCACAATCTCAAATGGTGTTTTCCTTGTGCTTCAGTTTACTGACTTATTATATGCAAACTCTGTTGGAAATATGTGCCTCAATCTCGCTGACCCATTCATTGGTGTAGCCTGAGTAGTCGACGCAAGTCTCCTAACTCTCAACGAAGATAAAAGTCTGACCGAAGTGCTTGGTCAGTGTAACTTGTTCCATCGGGATGAGTGCTTAGTGTTGGTGGTTTGTTTCCATCGGTGTGACTTGGGGTCATCGGTGGAACTCTTCACTAGGCTTTGTTGATGGACCGATGCTTGTTAAAGGTGATCTTGATCTACGGTTGTGATGATATTAATCCAATGATGCTCGTTTTATTCCGTGCTTAGTTGTGGTGAGTACCGACAAAATCTTGTGAAGCGAACGAAATTTCCTGAGCAGTTGACACTTGGCGGCTTGATCAACGGTGTTCACTAGTCCCATGCCTCGTGTGGTTGGTCCCAAGTGACTCATGTGGGGGTGTGCCGGCTTCAAACACGTGTCGTTGTTTCAGGGAAACTTATTGGGAATATTGTGGATGCTTTTTTGATTCCCCAAAATTGCACTAGCGGTGTACACGTGTCTTGGTGGGTCTTGGCCACGACAAGCGGTATATGAAGGGAAAATGCTCGGAGGTCATTTGGTCACCTGGGCAATTTTTGATGGTTGGTCTGCTATGGAAGTTGAACCGAACCGACTATTTTCCGCGTCAATCAAAGTGATGGATGCATAGCATTATGACACGTGGCACAATATTATTCATTGATTTTACATCGTTGTTGTAAATACACGTTGATTGGCTAAAAGCTTTATTCTTTGGTAGTGATTAATTGTGAGGTTGATAGAGTACAGTTTTGGTATGTCTATGTAATCCAATTCAATGCTAGGCAGCTCGATGCATGCTATAGGGTAGTGTTGCTAGAGAATGGTGGAAGCTTGTCGATGGGGTAATTAATTACCTTGATGTTTGTTGGTTGGATAGGCAAGAGAGATGAGGTTGATCAAGATGTGAAATCTGATCTAGCAGAGTGTGTGTGTTCGAGCGGTATGCAAAGAGCATTGTAACCATGAACATTGAGACACACAGAAGTGAGAAGATGTAAACCTGAGAGGCCGTGAGGCTATGCCATTCGAAAGGTTGGCTGTGCGTGTGAGCTAGTGAGATGAGATGAATCTTTAGTGTATGTCGTGTGAGGACATTGCAACAATGCAAGGTTTCAGATCTATGTTGTTGCCTGTATTCTCCAGATGAACAAGATGTAACTCCTGTAAAGGCCCTGAGCCTGAGATTGTATTGTAACTCTGTTTGTTGCTGAATAATACAATGGCTCGATCTTTTGGAGGGTGGGGTTTTTTACCTGATAGGGTTTTCCCCATGTAAATATGTGCGTTCAAATGTTTGTCTTTCATGCTTATTGATTCTATAGTTTTGAATCTATACATGGTGTTGAATCTGGCTTAGTTTGCATGCACTTTTCTCAGAAGGGTAAATGTGGGAAATCACTGTACCTGTTTTCGCTTTATGGCATAGTAGTTTGTGTCCTTGAGGTGATTTGAAGAAAATAAAGTCACTAAGGCACTGCTATTCTTAGATGTTTCGTTCTAAGATGACCCCTATTTTTCCCAACATGTGGTATCAGAGCCTTCTTCTAGATGCTGGTTCTGGGTATTTCTCCTGCGAAGATTTCTTAGTTTGTTAGGCTTGAGGAAATCTGGAGGAATCAACTGATGCTTGATCCTTTGATGAGTAAAAGTCTTTGCTCTCTTGAGACAACACGCAATGTTGAAGACATTGAAGATGAAGAATCTAGAGTTGATCATACTGTGACAATGTGATCTAAGGCTCCTGGTTGGAAGCAAATAATCTTGATGCAAGGGGTGTGAGTTTATGCTTATGGTTGTGTTACAGTAGAGCGTGGTTCATACTGGGTGTCTGTGTGAGGGGCTCCCTGATGGTATGGAGATGCTTGGGCTGTTATTTAGCCATTAGAGTATTGCGCTTGTGCTGGGTGTTCTGACCTGGCATTGAAGGCATTGTTCATTGTTACCCTAATTACATAAAGGCTATGAAGTTGATCTTTGGGTGGTCTGAAAACTTCTGAATAGCCTGGCTCTCTCGTATGCTTGTGCATGAGTGTGGTTTTGGAATTGGTCTGAAATGGGCCTGGAGTTCCTATATTACCTGTATCTTGTACTAGCATGTTTCAGTTTCATGTTTTTTGGCTTTGAAGGTTTTCTTTAGATTTTCCTAAAAAGTCTATGATGCATATTCATGTTATTTTTCATTGTTCTAGTTAACCATGATGGCTGTGTGCAGACTCTTGGGTCGTCCAGATGTGTAGTGGATATGGATGTGCATGGGTGTTTTGGAAACACGGTGGTTTTGCAGGTTTTGCATGGTCAAGGAAAACTTGTGGTTATGTGGAGCTGTTGTTAAGCTATTTCCTAGACCCTGGATTTTGGGGTGTGACTGGATGAGATAGTTGCAGTTCGACATGGTCTTGAGGAGGTGTGATGTCTTCTTTGCATGGGAATGTTGGTATGTGATTTGTCACTCAATATTCTTGTGGTGTTGCTTGATGGTTTCATAGAATATGGTGCTTGAGTTGTGGATATAATCAGAAAATCAGATTTGGTTTTGATCTGGTGTTTGAGTCAAGTTTGTCTACATTGTTGTTTTCTCTTTGAGATCTCATTTTTTGCAGTTTCCAGTGTGATGATAGATTTGCAGGCTTAATTGATTAGATCTATGGGTTGAGCATGTTGTGGGCTATCTTTACCTACATGTTTTCTATGGGACAAATTGGAAGTGGACTTTCAATATCCATGAGGTTGTTTCAGTGTTGATGCAAATCTGTTAGCTGGCCTTGTTTGTGGTCACTTGTGCAGTGGTGTGGCTTCTTTGAGATGAGAGGAAGGATAGCGTTGAGTACCTGAATAGTCAATTATGGGGACCTGTAGCGTGTGTATCATGATGTCATGGAAGGCTTGGGTACACTAGTTTTTGTAAGATTTTGACAGTGATGGTGTGGTCTACATGGTTTGGAGATCTTGGTGCTGTTTGGAATTGTTGTCAGATGAACATGATGTCGATTGTACCTGGAGGGTTTTCAAATCATCATATGTTTGGTCATGATGCTTGGAAAGCTCGGTGTCATGGTTCAGTGGGAGATTTAGTAGTGATTTTGGATTCATCACTTGGTGGTGAATGATCTTCTTTAGTGTTGCAGATGTTACTAGGAGGGACTCTTAGATCCTGTTGCTGCATAAGGGTTCTTTCGCATTTGCATGGACACTATTTGAGGATGTGCAACATCTTGGAACCATGGAGGACGTTTGGAGTCTTTGGATGAGATGTTGGCAGTGCTTGACAGGTGATGTTGGTTTAAAGTTTGTTTGCTTGATGTCATGTATACTCGTGCTTGAGAATTAGAGTTTTGGCATGTTGCGTTGCTCTCGAAACCATAATTTTTTCACTTGAAGCGTGGTATTTGCTAAGGGGGATGAGTAGATCATGATGTCATGATAATTTCCTATTTCAGATGTTTGGAGCTTTGACAATGGTTTGGTAATTCATTGTGTTTTGAGTACATTGGTCATATGCTTGAGAACTTCATGTTAAGTGCAGTAATGCAAGATTGGATTTTAGCATGAGATGATTAGTTGTAGGTGTTCATGGGTACATGGAGAATAAGGTGAGGCTGGAATTCCTTTTAGAAAGGTGTTGATCATCGTTGAAAGTTCGAGTAGCCTACACCTTGGTTGGACGCGTGTTCAATAGAGATCAATGAGGAGATTTCTCTTGGATGAGTCATGGTGGCCTGTATATCTTGGAGGAGCATTTTTATTTTCACTCTTGGTCTGCTTGGTAGTGAAGTCTATTTGAGAGGTATTTTCCCATTATATCTTTTAGAGGTGTTTTATGATTTCTTTCATGATATGGATCTTGATTTCTTGTTTAATGGTTCTGGAGGATTCATAGTGGAAGGTGGACAACATGGTTTATCTCCTTGAGCTTTTATGTGATATCATTTATTGATGAGAACTGGTAGGAGATAGTTATATGGGTTGATTTCCTAAGATGGGAAATGAAGGAGTTTGATCTTCTTTGAGAGGCTTACATCCATGATTGATTACATGTAACATATGTTAAGTTTGATCTTGGTGATTGAACGGTTGGGTGTTGTTATGGATTTTCCTTTGGGATGTGAAGGAGATCATATTTGCCATAGATTTTAGAGGTGTATGTAGGAGGATGTTCTACAGGTATATGTTGTGCAAAGTTTCACTCTTTGGTCTTTGTTGTCATCTTGGAAGTCTGACTTCTTTTTTACATTGGTTTGAGATTTGGTCAGAGCTTTTGTTTTCATTCAAGTTTTTGAGTGGTTACTTGGAGGTTCTTTATCTCTTTCCTATGTTGGGTGTTGAAGAACTTGGAAGAGCTCTAGAAGACTGTTGAGAGAAATGATTCTTGTAGTAGTTGGCTGCAGGCTATGCATATATTTATGGATATTTCTTGGTACTACATGGTTACATTTTCTATGTGTTGTTATTGGTAGACTTTTTATGCCTTTGATCTTTCAGATTTGGCATTACCCATGCAGTGGGAGTACTTGGATGTGTTTTTGATCTTTTTCGATTAGTTTGTGCATGGTGCTTGTATCTGTGGTTGATGGGTTGGTTGTGCTGCTGGCATGAGTTTACTAATATAGATACCTTGAAGGTATGTGAGATTGGATGGAATAACACAAGCTATGGGTGCTATTTTTAGTCGCGTGGGTTGATCAGTTGGATGGGTGCAGTCAACGTTCTAGATGTTGTTCTAACTGGTGTTGTATCTTGTTTCTGGAGAATGTTTTTCACATAGGTCATTTGGTTTATCCCTTTAAAGTTGATGTTGTCTATGCTTCTATATGGTTTTCTATTGGTGCTCTGGAATGGTCAGTAAGATATTCGTCAAGTGGCAGATTGTTGGAAATATGTGCCTCAATCTCGCTAACCCATTCATCAGTGTAACCTGGGTGGTCGACGCAAGTATCCTAACTCTCAGTGAAGATAGAAGTCCACCGAAGCACTTGGTCGGTGTAACTTGTTTCGTCGGGATGAGTGCTCAGTGTTGGCAGTTTGTTTCCATCGATGTTTCTTGGGGTCATCGATGGAACTCTTCACTAGGCTATGTCAATGGATTGATGCTTGTTAAAGGTGATCTTGATCTACGGTTACGAGGAGATTAATCCAACGGTGCTTGTTTTATTCCACGCTCAGTTGTGGTGAGTACCGATGAAATCTTATGAAGCGAGCAGAATTTCCTGAGTAGTTGACACTTGGTGAATTGATCAACGGTGTTTTCTAGTCCTGTGCCTTGTGTGGTGGGTACCGAGTGACTCATGCGGGGTGTGTCGGCTTTGAACACGTGTCGCTATTTTGGGGAAACTTATTGGGAATATTGTGGATGCTTTTTTGATTGCCCGAAATTACACTAGCGGTGTATGCGTGTCTTGGTGGGTCCTGGCCACGACAAGCGGTATATGAAGGGAAAATGCTCGGAGGTCGTTTGGTCACCTAGGCAGTTTTTGACGGTTGGTCTGCTGTGGAAGTTGAACTGAATTGACTATTTGGCGTGTCAATCAAAGTGATGGACGAATAGCATTATGAAACGTGGCATGATATTATTCGTTGATATTACATCACTGTTGTAAATCAATGTTGATTGGACAAAAGCTTTATTCTTTGGTAGCGATTAATTGCGAGGTTGACAGATTACAGTTTTGGTATGTCTCTGTAATCCAATTCAATGCTGGGTGGCTCGATGCATGCTGCAGGGCGATGTTTCCAGAGAATGGTGGAAGCTTGTCAGTGGGGTAATTGATTACCCTGATGGTTGTTGGCTGGATAGGAAAGAGAGATGAGGTTGATCAATCTATGAAATCTGATCGAGCAGAGTGTGTGTGTTTAAGCGGTATGCGAAGAGCATTGTAACCGTGAACATTGAGACACATAGAACTGAGAAGATGTGAACCTGAGAGGTTGTGAGGCTGTGCCGTCCAAAAGGCTGGTTGTGCGTGTGGGCTGGTGAGATGAGATGAATATTCAGTGTATGTCATGTGAGGACATTATAACAGTGCAAGGTTTAAGATCTATGTTGTTTCCTGTATTCTCCAGATGAACAAGATGTAACTCCTGTAAAGGCCATGAGCTTGAGATTGTATTGTAACTCTGTTTTTTGTTGAATAATACAATCGCTTGATCTTTTGGAGGGTGGGGTTTTTTACTCGAAAGGGTTTTCTCCACATAAATCTATGTGTTCAAATGTTTGTCTTTCATGCTTATTGATTATATAGTTTTGAATCTATACATGGTGTTGAATCTGGCTTAGTTTGCATGTACTTTTCTCAAAAGGTTAAATGTGGGAAATCACTGTGCCTGTTTCCGCTTTATGGCATAGTAGTTTGTGTCCTTGAGGTGATTTAAAGAAAATAAAGTCACTAAGGCACTACTGTTCTTAGATGTTTCGTTCTAAGATGACCCCTATTTTTCCAAACAAACTCTACTCATGGTATAATTATGTCCCAATTTCTTACCTTATTCCAGCCAAACACCTCAATAAATTACCCAAACTCCTATTCACCACTTTGTTTGTCCATCTGTTTGTGGGTGATATGTTGAATTGAACTTCAGGCCTATTTTCATCTTCTTCCATAATGTCCTCCAAAATTATCCAATGAACCTGGTGTCCCTGTCTGAAACTATACTCTTTGGCAATCCGTGCAATCCCATAATCTCTTTAAAAATAAAGTCAACAACATGCACGATGCCATTAGTCTTCTTGGAAGGAATGAAATGTGCCATCTTAGAAAATCTATCCAATACTACCATTATAAAATAAGATCCTCTCTGTGTTCTTGGTAATCCCAAAATAAAATCCATACTTATATCTTCCCAAGGTCTCTTCATTACTGTCAAAGGCTTACACAATATAGTATTCTGACTACTCCCTTTTGTTACTTGACAAATTCTACAATTTTGAACACACTTCCTAAAATACTTATATATCTACAGTTAAAAATAGTGTTCACTCACCAAATCTACTATCTTGTCTACCCTAAAATGTCCTACTAGTCCTTCACTATGCTTCTCCTTAATCAAATTATCCCTCATTGAACTCCTTGGAATACACAACTGATTTCCTTTGAATAACATATCTTCCTGAATGAAATAATCCAACCATTAACTCCTATATGTCACTACTAGTTCCTTACATGACTTCCATGCTTCTACAAAATCTGGATCTCTTCATACATATGCTTTAATTCGTCAAAACCAAATCCTTCTATCCTCATTCTTTTCAACAAATTCCTCCTCCTGCTTAATGCATCTAAAAATTTATTTGACTTACCACTTCTATGTTTCAACACAAAAGTATAAATTTGCAAGAACTCAACCCATTTGATATGTCTCTAGTTCAACTTACCTTGACTATTTAAATACTATAAATCTTGATGATTGAAGTATATAACACAAAATCCTTAGGCAGAAAATAATGTCTCCACTTCTTCAAGGCTTGAATTATGGCATATAATTCCCAATCATAAACTAAATATCTCCTTCTGGCATCATTCAACTTCTCACTGAAATAAGCTATTGGTCTTCCTTCTTGAATCAACATTGCTCCTATCACATTTCCATTGGCATCACAATAAACTTGAAATACTTTATCAAAATTAAGTAATGCTAACATTGACTACTCTATCACCTTTTGCTTCAGCAATTCAAAATTTCTTTGTGCTTCAAATGTCCACTTAAAGTCTTTCCTATCTCCTCTCATTGTTTCTACCATGGGTGTGAAAATTCTACTAAAAATCCTAATAAATTTTTAGTAGAAACTTTCTAATCAATGGAATGATCTTACCTCTCTAATATTTATCGCTGTAGGCCATTCAACAATTTCTCTAACCTTCTCAGGGTCCATCTTTAATCCTTCAGCAAAAATGACAAAACCAAAATATACCAACTCTATCTTCATAAAGCTACACTTCCTAATGTTTATCAACAATTTCTCCTCCCTCAACCTTTGTAATACTTGTTTGATGTTCCACAAATGTTCCTCTCTAGTCTTATTGAAGATTAGAATATCATCCAAATAAAAAATAGCAAACTTAGCCAAGAATTACTTCAGTAATTCGTTCATCAACATCATGAAGAAGGTGCTAGGTGTATTGGTCAATCCAAAATGCATCACTAACCACTCATACAATCCTTCATTAGTCTTAAATACAAGATTTCATTCATCTCCTTCTCTGATCTTGATATGATGATATCCACTCTTTAGGTCAATCTTTGTGAAATGATTTGCTCCACTCAAATAGTCCATAATGCCATCCATTCTTGGAAATGGGAATCTATCTTGAGTTTGTGCACATTATCCACTCTCCAT
This sequence comes from Sequoiadendron giganteum, assembly GCA_007115665.2. Taxonomy (NCBI): domain Eukaryota; kingdom Viridiplantae; phylum Streptophyta; class Pinopsida; order Cupressales; family Cupressaceae; genus Sequoiadendron; species Sequoiadendron giganteum. The sequence goes on along the minus strand of CM021104.1, from coordinate 232,742,576 downwards.
CTTTCTTTAGTGCTAGTACAATAGGTACCACACATGGGCCCAAGCTCTCTTTGATCAATCATTTCTTCAAAAACATTGGTATTTGTCTGTTCAACTCCATATTTTCTATAGGTGTCATCCTATGTGCCGCTTCATTAGGAAAACTTACTCTCAGTATTAGATATATATGATGAATAATGCTCTGGACTGGTGGTAATCCATCTAGTACATTCTTTGATAGGATATCCTCATACTTTGTCAATAATTCTACTACTTCTATATGTGGTGGGTCTTCATCCTTTGTGGTAGAATTTTCTATCTCTGAATTAGTGCACTTATTTGGAATCAATGCAAAACACCTATTCTCATGCCTCAATCCTTCCAAAAACTTCCTTCCATCTACCAAGAATAATCTGGCAGTATTACAAGCTTCCCTCTACCCTCTTCTCCCAAAGGTATCAATATAATTCTTTTTCCATTTGAAGTTACAGTATAGGTATTCCTTCTTCCATCATGAATTACTTGTTTATCATATTTCCATGGTCTTCCTAACAATAAATTACATGCATCCATGGGCATAATATCACACAAAACTTCATCATGATGATCCTATATGAAATTTCACCAAACACTGCTCACTTACCAAGCTCTTATGTTCATCTTGAATCCATGCTATCTTATAAGGATTTGTATGTTTCACTCTCTTCAAATTAAATTTGGTTACGATCTCTTCTAAAAATAAATTATTAGTGCTACCACTATCAATGATCTTTGTATACCTTTCCTCTAGATTTAAATCTTGTCCTACACAAATTATTTCTCTATGGTGGTTCCTCAGTTAATTCTTCATACATCAAAGCTCTCCTCATCACCAATGATTCAACTTTCTTTGGCTTGCCAACTAAACTAGGGGATACAACATGTTCTTCATCCACATAAGCTACTCTTCCAGTATTCTCAGTTCTCTTTCTAGTACTTTCTTGATAACATTCAAATGCTTCATGTCCTTCACCTCCACACTTGAAACAATTTCCTCTGAATGGTCTCTTCTCATATCTTCTTCCATCTCTCCTATATCCATCATTGCAGTAGGAATTGTCACCTCCTCTATCACCATGGTAGATATTTTTGTCCTCTCTTTTTTCGCGGTATGAACTATTGTCCTTCTCTTCACTGTAGTAGGGTATCCCATCCTTGTTTTGCTTTGGATATGGTCTTCTTTCTTCGGATTGTGATCCACTCCTTTGGAATATTCCTCTTGCACTTCTTTTCCTTTTCTCAAACTTTTTATTCATATTTTCCTCTACCTTCAGTGCAAACTAGTATGCTTCTTCAATTTTCGTCATCTTTACCAAGCTCAACTCTTCTTGGATGTTTGTCCTTAGTCCATTGATGTACCACACAACATTTTCCTTGCTTGGTTCACTATGTCCAACCCTAATGATCATTTTATAGAATTCTTTAGTATAATCAGGTTAATAGATCTCTCCTTTTACCTTAGGTTCTACAATCTTTTCAAGAATTCAAGCTCAAAATCAACTAGCATAAATTGATTCTTCAAATTTGGCACCATTCTATCTCACTTTGTGATTTTCTCCTTCCCTCTTCTATTCTTATCTAATTGAACTTCTTTCCACCATATAGCAGCATGTCCTTTCAAATTAGTTTTAACAAATCTTTGTCTTTCAAGATCTTCAATTTCTTCATATTTAAAGTAATCTTCCATATCATTGATCCAATCAATCAATTCCTTAGGGTTTAAATTTCTCGCATAATTTTAAGTTTCAATTTTGGGCCTCTTACCAAGCTTGGAAATAGTTTTCAATATATTTACCTGATCTAAATATTCTTCTAGGTTTTCTTCATTTTAATTCACAAGATGATCTAACTCATCATCACTTCTATCCTCATTTCTAGGGTTTAGACCTATTCTTCTATATTTTTTTACAACATCTAATCAAAATCTCATTGCTCGCATCATTTCCAACATCTCATCCATTTGTCCAATGACATTCACCGTAGTAGGCACTCTTCTTGGTCACATATCCTCCTTGGATCCAGTGTAATTTCCTCAATTCAACAATTTGGCTATAAGGTCTTAACTGCCTCACAATCGGCGATCAATTGAAAACACATGTAGTTTGCCTCAGGTTGGCAATCTATTCACCACAAGGAATGCCTTCTTAGTACTTGTAAACTCACTCTGATATTGGTCACTTGGTGCAATCACGGATGGAGGGCCTAGAAAGGATTGTCCAACCATGTAGCTTATAGTTCAACACAATGGAAATAACACAAAAAAATACTTAGAAAACAAGAATTATTATTGATTCAACAACTTCCAAGATTATATGCATCATATGACTCATATGCGGGGTAATTAGGGATCACAAGCATACTGCAAGGGCATTATAGATATTACAATTGGCACAAGGCCTTATTATAGTCTAGAACTAGACATTTTAAAGTATTCTTCCATCTACAAACTATCTACCAAATTAGCTGATTTCTAATGGATTACAAAATGATCTTAAACATGAAACTCCAACTCCAATTATGATCCACATTGGCCTTAAGGGTTTACAAACCCCAATGTATGATCAAGCATGTAGGTTAGCCAAATAATATGAGAAGTTAATCCATTGTGAGATGAAACATATTGCAAATATCTAAGAAATTTCCCCTTGGACCTAAAATACCTTGAATTATGTTCCATTAAGCTCCACATAGTATGGAAAAGGTTTGCACAATCAACTTGGACTAAGTCAATCTTAAATACTCTAATTATGAATGATAATGAAATTCTGAGAGTGATAACTTATTGTAAACGAATGCAAATCTCCTGAAATCTAGATATGTTGTAGATGACCTCATGTAGAACCAATATCCTAATCCATGAGCTATGAAATGATACAATGGTAAAATGCAGAAGAAACTATTGAGACAACTACAAACTAAATTGAAAGAAAATAAATGTTTTTTAATACAAGATTGCTGTACAACCAAGGATGCTCCTGCATCTTGAAGTTATAGATCTGGTGTTTTGAAACCATGTTAGAGTTGATGATTGAATGCCATAGCTCCCAATGAATCACCTACAACCAAAATTGCTATCACAAATGAGAGATCAAATCAATTGATTTTCTATGTAATCAAGAGAGAAAATATTGATCTATAAAAGCATCTAATATGTCCTCTGTATTGAATATAAATATGAATAATGATTAAAATGAATGAAAATCCTTATAAAAAAACCATAGATGAGGATTTTTGTGACAAGTGCCTTAATCTCCTACAATGAAACAACTTATCTTATATATAGCCCAATCTAATAATAAAATCACTCCTAAGTTTAGATTAAGTGAATAAATTAATAAGGGAATTAATTATTAATTAATGATTAATTCATTATAAAGTGATGTCCCAATTACTCCAACAAAACACATTTCTAAAGATGCACCATAAATAAATATTTATTTTTAGTAGTTAAAATATTGATTTTCCTATACAAGGTGTACAACACCTTTTCCCAACAAAGATAAATAAAAATAATGTGAAATACAACAAAGGAAATTATAAAGTACATATTTTTTTTTATCTTACAAATATCTTCTTTCACTTAATGTATAAGTGATTGGCCATTTCTATTGATGAGTAAATTATCAAAATGCAACATAATAAATAGAAACTTGTGATAAAAATTCTTAATGTACACATTTAGAATAACATCTAATTTTTGAAATACCCTCAAGACAAAATTCTTATCAATTTTTAAATACCAAGCCCATGAAGCTTGTTTCAAACCATATAGTTCCTTTTGATGCAAAATGCTATACATGCCTTTTAGTTTTCAACAAAAATAAGAGGTTGTGTCATATATACCTCCTCTATCACATCTTTATCCAAGAACGATTTTTTTTACATCCATTCATTATATTTTCTAATTGTACAAGGAAAATAGTGCTCTCACATTTTGACTATGATCATCTTTACAATGGGAGAAAATAGTTCTTGTACTCAACACCTTCAATTAATTTATATTCATTAGCTGACAATATAAGTTATTCTACTTGTCAATTGAAACATTAGATTTAAAATTGATTTGGAACACCCATTTTTGGTTTTGATGAATTTAATCCATCTCCTAATTTATAAAACTTTTCCATTTTTCTTCTTTAATTTATTTCTCAAAATTTATTGGTTTATTGTAACATACTCATCTTTCAAAATTGGATTTACTTAATGAATTAACAAGGAAGTAAATAATCACATGCTAAAAACTAATAGTAATTTTTTTTTACTTTCATATTTCATTCATTTTATATAATCAATAATAAAATGGAAGCTATGATCTTCTGAATTTGAAATGCAACAATTAAAATAAGGAAATTGTGATAATCTTGTCTTTCATAATACATTTATGAATTTCATTTAAAGCAACATGTTTACAAATACACTAGTAAGTTATAAAATCTTCCATATTGGGAATTGCATATTTGTCTCACAAGTCTCACCAAAGTCATCTACAAGAGGGAGATCATCACCTGAGTTCTTTTACTCCAACCATGGATTGACAGTCCCCTGCACACCTTCCATCTAGAAGTGGCCCTACCCTCACGAAGAGTATAGAAAAAGGAAACCAAAAAATTCATGCCATTTGAGTCCTAGTGCTATGTCCTACATAACCCAATCGACCATACAAATTTAAACAATCCTCTAAGTATGAACAATTTGACTAGATTATGAAATCTGGAACACTGTGAACTAATTAAATGTAAGCAAAGAATTTTGTATCACTTTGGCTAAAGTTTTAAAATAAAAGACACTTCTATAGGAGATATAGTCATGAGTTGACACACCTCATTTGATTGTATATCTATTCTTTCACAAGGAATTAAGACCAAACATGTATATCTTTTTATAGAAAAGGGGGATTCATCACCTCCTAGGCTTTAGGTCATGGGGGAGCCTAAGGGAATGAACTACCCTAAACTACCTCAGATTGCTTAATGGATTGAAAAGGAAAGGACATGCTGAAAAGGAAGGGAAAACAAGATTATGTTTCCCTTCTACTGATGATAGGTGTTTTTGGGAATCGAGTGAGCATACTACAAAGGTCTCAGACTGTAGATCAAACATTTTTCTATTAGGAGATGACATTGTAGGATTAAGACTTCAGCGTGCCACATTGGAGTCTCAGAGATGCACTAGTTTCCTGTATAGACAAAAGGTTGTGAAATAGATAGAGGGTCGGGAAACAACCAAAAAATTGTAGAGTCCACAAACAACCCAAGTTTTCTAGTTTCATAGTTTGATAAGAAAATGCAAAAATATGGAGTACAACAAGAAGAATACTATAAGACTACTTTGTTGATGAATTGAGAAAGAAAGGAGAAGAATTCCAACTTACATATAGTCTAGTTCTCTAGCTAGCTCCAAGTGGATGAACCTGCACCTACACACATAGTAACAAGAAAATTGTTGGGGCTATGTTTTGAGGCATGTCTTGGTCAAAACCTTATTTTGGTGTTTTCATCTCTATAAACAACCAATATGCAATGATATAAATAAAAGAGATAAAGAGAAGAATAGAAGTGACACAATATAGTAGAGAGCAATGACAACCTAAATGCTACTCTACAATAATGATAATGCAAGTAAACAAAATAAAAAATATCACCATCCTTTCTGTGAGCACTCAAGGCTAAAAGAGGAAGAGGAAGATAGATGAAACCAAACCAAGGAGATAGATCTTCATGAACCTGCAATGACAATGGTGTTGAAGCAAAGAGAAGTTGGTAGCAACAAGAAAGAGCAAGAATGAAGCAATAATGGTGCAAAACTGATCAAGAAGTGTTGTAATAATGAGAGAGGTTGATAGAATTTGATATATGTATGAAAGAATTAATTTCAAATGAGTAAACATAGGCAAACAAACATTTCCCATTGATAAATATTTGATGGGGAACGTTACACTCATAGGAAATCAAGAATCATAACATTTCTGTAGATTCTAGGCATAGGAATCTTGTCAATATGGTAGCATGAGACATAGAAATCCATGTGGTGTATGCTCATCCTTGGAAAAAATTCCCTCACTGACACAAACTAATAGGGACACATGGGAAGAGCAGGATGAAAGCGACATGTTTTTGCATCATCAAACTTGCAAGGCTAAGGTAAGGGTAAATTAATGGGAAATTTACCTAGGTGTAAATTTACACCATTACATTTTTCCCCAACTTTAGTGAGCATACCTGTTAATGGGTATGTGAGCTAAAGAAGAAATAGATTGAAGAGAATATAATAATATCATCGAGGAAGCAAATCTTTGATCTGACGTACCTAGACGTGCAAGAGGGATCTCCACCAAGATGTGAAGATGACACATGTCTTTGAACTTGCAAAGCTAGCTATGATCTCACTATAAACATGTTACGATACAGACAAAACATGTTAGGAGAAAAGGCTAATCACAATAGATACAAATTCATAAGACACATGAAGACACAAGTTAACATGATAAGACATACCCTGATCAGATAAGACACAAGACACAATCTGATCAGATAGATAAGCCCGTGGCTACTGCAAATTGCATTGCAAGACAGCCATAGAAAAATAAAGTCTAGTTAGGCTACCCCCAAGCTAGACACAAAGATATAAGATGCTTGACACAAAGACAAAAAAACATCAAAAATCAAATAGAAGGCATACTTTTTAAGACAACAAAGAATTATCTTTGAGAGAATCATTCAAAAGGGGTTCCTTCAGAAAGGAACCCTTCAAGACACCAAGGGGCCCTTTCAAAGAAACACTCCAATTGAAAGACAACATTTTCCACAAGTGATTCTATTATCAAGGAATCCTTTTGAAAGATCTTTCATCAATAAATCCAATGGAAATAATGCTCCTTTTTTAAAGGAAAGTATTCAGACTCTTTCAGTTTAGAAAAAAGTACTCCTTTTTCAAAATAAATTTTTTAGAATCTTTAGTTAGCAAACCCATTTTGAAGGAAAATTTCATTAGGGACTCCCTTTTGAGAGAATGCATCATTTTGAAAAATGAGAGATTTTCAATAAGGGATTCTTTCATCAAGGAATTCATTGTAAAGAAATTTGACACCAAGGAATCCTTTTGAAAAAAATTGCCTTATTGAAAATTAGATAACATGGTATCCCCCCTTAGGATGATGTGTGCTACACGGAGGAGCACATGAAATCCTAAGGAGAGAAAGGAGAGGTAGAGATGTTGTGGCACACAAGACATGACAAGATGTATTTGTGGTATTTTTTCACACATGCGAGGGACAACACATGAGAACCACAACATCACAAAGTAGAAAAATAGAGACAAAAAAATCAATCTAGACATGGGATCTAAGAATTCAGGGTTAGAACTGCTCATAGATACAAATAGATAGATATGATATAGTATACGTATTAATTTTCATCAATCCCCAAAGCTCTCAGAACATGAAGAAGGGCACATGAAGAAAAAATGAAAATAAAAATTGGGCCAACATGGAAGAAGGATTAAATTCCCTCAACGCTTTACATCATCCCCAATATTGAAAAACAATATCACGACACATGGAAGAATGATGACACAAATAGAAGAAGTGTATGACATATTTTTTGTGTTTGTATCCAAGCACCTACAAGGGTAGGTAGGGTCCTCCATGAAGGATCACAAACATAAAAAGATAAGAACAGGGAAACACAAACACACAACAAATCTAACCTACAAATGAAGAAGAGGTACCACCCTAGTCCTCATCGACCAACAAGTCATCCTTCTCCCAATCTAGATCATTGTAAGGGGAGGGTAGATAGGACTGTAAGGGTAGGATAGCGAGGGTGGTACCCTTCAACGTTCCTACAACAAGGGCCAAGGAAGAAGGCCCCTTAAGGTCTTCTTCACCAAGCTCTTGTGAAGAAAAAGTCATCGATTTCATGAAAATCGATGATAGAGGCGAGATGCCATCCATAATATTGAATATACACTTTTTCGAAGTGCCATACGTCAACAAGGTGGGAGAAGTGCAAGGCACTTGAGAGCCACTACTAACCTTAGGGAGAGGGGTGATGACTAGATTTGGGGAAGAGGGGGCCGCCTCTATCATGAAGACAGTGCAGGCCAAGAAAAAACCAACTTATGAAGAAGGTGAACCCTTCTTTCGACCTCCACTTCCAACGAGGTCATTCTCCACATTCCACTTCAATGAAGGATGTGGAATCCCCATAGAAGAAGCAGAGGTAGAGGAGGAAGAAGATAAAACTACAACATACACCACCGTTGTATTCAACATGTCAATGGGTCATGAGAAAGGAGAGATGTCTGAGAGGGACATTAAGAGAGGGGGCTCCACAGAGGGAGAGATGAAAAATTGCACCCTTTTTGGGTGAGCATCATTAGAACCCATTGGGAGAGCCAAAAGAAAGATATATGTGATAGGATATGAGCTAGGAACAACAAAAGAAAATGGAACAACAATAGAGGATGTAGAGATAGACACCAGTGACTCCCCCTACACCTTCTACAAGGTGGTATGCTCCGTAGCCAAATCCTTTTACCTATTCTTTCTCTTACACACAAGTTGGTTATGTTGGATACAAGCATTGGAGAACAAAACCTAAGAAGAGACCAGAGGATACTGCTTAGTTGCAAGAGTATCCTCCACAATTGTTTCCAATGGAAGGATGGTCTCTTGGGTAGGAGCAGGAGGAGGAAGCATAGGAGTAGAAATAACCATAAGGGGAGAAAAAAACATAGGTGCCTCAGTGGTGGGCCTCTTCGTGTTCACTACCCTAGGGGTAGGTGGAAGACCGGTAGGAGGTTATGGAGGCTATGAGGTAGGAACAACCCCATAAGAAGAATTCCCCTTGCCATAAATAGTGGATTAGGGAATCATGGGTAGAATATGAAGCTCAAAAACTTGACGCTTCACTTTTCACCATGCGAGCACCATCACACTTCCCATGCGAGGCATAGGAGTGAGAGTCAAAGATGCCCCAATAGGACAAGAAGCAGAAGCATATGGAATTGCAAACACAAAATGAGAAGGCTCTAGAGCACAAGAAAGCTTCCCCTTTCCCTTTCGTGGGGTAGAAGAGGGAACTTGCTACCGTACTATCATAGAGGCTTTTATGGAGATGACATAAGGAGACACTGGATAGATGAATTTCGATGACATGCCTCCAATATTATATCTAACATAAGATTGATTTAATAGATCTCCCCTAGGAGGGAGATGTTCAATCGAAGCAAGCCAAAAGTGATCCAGGGAGAGGTCCCCATGTGAAACTAGTGGTTTATAGCCAGTGTCATGCACTATGTGCATAGTGCCTTCATGGGGGAGCTTTAAGAATTTTTGAATTACAGAGGAAACACCATTCACAAAGACTAGCCATGGGATGCCTAGCCTAACTCTGAAACTTTAAGATCACGAAAAATGGCACATGAATAGATTTGGGTCCAACTAAGACTGATAAAGAGATAGTGCCCATAAGGGCAATAGAGAGTCCATCATGGGTACAAAGAGTGGTTTTTGACTCTTCATATCTCTCCTTGTGTAAATTATTTATAAATAGGATTTTCCTCTGTTATAACATTTACTCGACTCATTGGATCAACCAAGACGCTAGTTACAATATTTCCATTAATCTGGGTAGGAATGATAACAGGGAAATCTCCTTATTAAGAGGCACATCATGCAAGGTTATAGTTATATCGGGTATTGCACTCACATTTTAGGAGGGATACATGTGAATGAGACCATGTTCATGTAATCAGATGGAACTAGCTCAAAAGATGCAAAATATTGTGTAACTAGATTTATAGAGTGAGAGGGAAATAGATTAGTATACATTTATGACTCACTATTAGCCTTGGCCACAATTTCGTTAGAATTCTATTTTATCCCATCAAGACAGATAGTCCCATCACCAATGCGGTCCTAAATCTCATGACATAGGTGCATGCATCGCTTAGTTTCATGCTTGTGCACTCGATGGAATTGATAGAATTGCATCATGTCATATAACTCAGGATAAGGTTGAGATAGAGTTCAAAATTTTGGCAATGTCAAAACTTTATCTTTTAACAATTTTTTTAGGACAATAGTGTAAGATTCAGATAGCTTTGTGAAGTGTCTATTATGCCCTAAACTTTTGTCTTTAGGAGCAGAGAAAACCTTCACAAAAACCTTATTTTTTTTAGCAACTGACACTACCAATTGATTATTGGGATGGAAGTGTGAGGATTAACCCCCAAACCATGCAACCATATATTGGTATTGATGCAGTACAACACACAGGTGTGCAAAGGAAGGGTACTTCATCAAGGTGAAATTCTCTTGCCATAGTTTCTATAAGTTCCTGATGAATACCTTCTGAACATCTGATTCCAATAAAGGATAAGAGATTTGTGAAAACAACGCTTGATAGCGAGCGATAAAATCAATTTACTTTTCATGGCCCCCATTCTTGCATCAAACAAGATTCGAAAAGGCCATATTTTGCCCAATGTTATCTTGGAACTACCTCAAGAATTGGTTTACCAAATGATCAAACAAAAATAAAAAGTTATCCAATAAGGAACAATACCACTCAATGGTCATGTCTTTAAGGGACCTTGGAAAGAGTTTAGCCATTAAACATTCATGATGGAAGAAACCGATACACATAAAATTAAATGCTGAAAAATGTGTTTGAGAATCTCCACGACCACCACCATAATTTTCAAACTTTGGAATCTCCATCCCTTGAGGGATATGAATTTTTACAATAGCAATATATAAAGGACCATGATAGAAGAAAAGTTGGAAAATAGTTTAAGAGAAAAAACTGGATAGGTTCACCAGTTGGTTTTGTATTTTTCCCATATTCTGCAATAAAGCATTTAAGACAGGGTTATAGGATGAAGCGAGACCAGTGGAACCACCCCCTGAACTTCCAAAACCACCAAAGCCACCAACCCCTTACCAACAAGGACCCTTCCGTCGGGACCAATATGGGTTCCAAGATTACCTCAGGAGCATTGGGAGTGGTGGAGCTAAAGCCCAAGGTTACCTTATTTAGTTTAATGATGGGAGTTAGCTGAGGACTAGAGGTAGTCTCAGTCATACACACTGATACCTTGGGCATCGAGACTTCTAGTTGTCCCTTACCAGCCTCAAAGCCAAGGTCTTGGGTGGCGCCTGAGCTAGGATCGTATGCTAGGATATGAGTGTCCATGATATCTGCAAGACCTCAGTGAAACTCTAGACCTCTTTGGTCATTTTCCAACATAGCTCTCAATCTATTAACAACCTTAGTGGCCTTATCCATAGTTTTTTCTTTCTCTAAATACTTCTCAAAATCCTCGAGTCTTCTTTCTAGGGAAATAAATTGTTCTGTGGGGACCTCGAGAGCATCGTCTTCCTCCACAGACAAAGCAAAAGGAGAAATAGGAGGGGTGGGAAAATGTGTAGCAACTTCTTCAAAGGGTCTGGAGAATCTAGTAGACATTTTTGAAACTACTTCCTCAAAAGTAGGAATGATTTGACCCATAGTGACCTTATTAGATTCCATCTGTATATGTCGTGAACTCCTTCTGACCATGTGCCTGGAGGTTGTAGACCGAGTCATAAATCTCATAAATCTTCACAAACATGAATCTATAATGCACCCAAGACACGAGAGAAAGATATTCGACACAAATAAATGAAAACAAGACTTTCATGTTGGGTTCACAATAAGATCTAGGTCACGGGAGAGCTTAAGGGAATGAAATGCTCTAAAATACCTCAAATTTCTTAATGGATTAAAAAAGAAAGGACAAGCTGAAAAGGAATGGAAAACAAGACTCTGTTTCCCTTATGCTGATGATAGGTGTTTTGAGGAACTAGGTGAGCAGACAATAGAGGTCTCAGACTACAGATCAGACAACTCTCTGTCAAGGGACGACAACGTGGTATTTGGACTTTAGCATGCCACATTGGAGTCTCAGAGTTGTGCTAACATCTTGTATAGATAAAGGGTCGATAAATAGCCAAAAAATCGCAGAGTCCACTAGTAACCTAACTTTGCTAGTTTCACAGTTTGGTAAGAAAATGAAAAAACACGGAGTACAACAAGAAGAATACTATAAGACTACTCTATTGATGAATTGACAAAGAAAGGAGAATAATTCCAACTTACGTACAGTCCAGTTCTCCAGCTAGCTCCAAGAGGATGAAATTGTACCTACACACATAGTAATACGAAAATTGGTGGGGTTGTGTTTTGAGGTCTTCCTATTCAGACCCCCTTTTGGTGTTTCCACCTCCATGAAAAACCAATATGCAACGATATAAAGAAAAGTGATAAAGAGAAGAATAGAAGTGACACAATATAGTAGAGAATAATGACAACCTAAATACTACTCTACAAGAATGATAATGCAAGTAAAAAATACATAATATCACCTTCCTTTATGTGAGCACTCAAGGTTGGGAGAGGAAGAGGAAGATAGATGACACCACACCAAGGAGATAGAGCTTCATGAACCTGCAATGAAAATGGTGTTGAAGCAAAGAGAAGTTGGTACTAGTAAGAAAGAGTGAGAATGAAGCATGAATGGTGTAAGAATGATCAAGAAGTGTTAGAAGAATGAGAGAGGTTGATAGAGATTGATAGATGTATCAAAGAATGAAGCTCAAATGGGTAAATGGAGGCAAATAGTCATTTCCCGTCAGTCAAGATTCGACAGGGAAAATTACACTCAGAGGCAATAAAGAATCATAACGTTTCTATAGATTCCAGATGGAGGAATCTTGTCAGGATGACAACGTAGTGAACGGATGTTTGCGCAACGTGCACATACCTAACAAAAAATTCCTCACCAACATAAAACAACATGGACACATGGAAAGAGCAAGATGAAAGTGGTGAGTTTTTGAATCATTAGAGTTGTAAGGCTAAGGTAAGGGTAAATTAATGGGAAATTTTCCTATGTTCAAATTTACACCATTACACTTTCTATGGTTGGTAAATGACTAAGGTCATTGAAAAATACACTCTTGACAAAGAACATCCATATTGTGTATTCACAATTCTTGGATCTCGGCTACTGTCACATGTTAAAATGTCCTTCCAATTAATTCAAGAGTATAATACCCTCTAAATTTCATAACATAAGAATTTTTAACTCTTTTATGAGTTATAATTCATTCATTTAATGACACCTTACAACCATTGACTTGTGATTCTATGTCTATCATTGAAGGGTTTGACCACTCAAATACATACAATAACTTTTATTCTCTATCAACTACATAAATTATTTTAAAATATTTTTGTTTTTTCTATGTTTCTTCTTTCATCTTCATTCAAGAAAATATTTTATAAGACTAATGAAAGTATCAAATGATAGCTAATTATTTTTGTAAGAATAGGCATATTTTTATGGAATCCTTGGAGTAAATTAAAAAACTAAGTAAAATTTGATTACTCACAGTTGTAATAGCTAGTCTAAAACTTTTCATTTATATTTATAAATGTATCCCACAACAGACTATACAAGATTATATATATATATATATATATTAATACATCTCTCTATATGTATATATCAAACTGATATTTATATTCATTAGTAAATAAGAATATTTCTATTTAGTTCATACCAATTGGGTAATTTATTCAATAAATATATATACAAATATTTTTTCCTCAATTTAAAATTCATTCCCTTAATCGAACTCAATTCAATCTAGCATGATAATAAATTTTCATATTTAGAATTACTTTCTTTGTTGTCAAATGTAGATAAATGAAAAATTTAAATGATTTAATCACAGTTAAACAAATTTAGATTATTATTTTTCCATGCTCATGCATATATCTTTATGTTTAAACTTATTTTCTATGTATAACATTCTGTTAATAGAAAATGAACATAGAAAAATAGACAATGATATCTTGCCTAGATATTGTTTTGATCCTCTGCCAACTTCAAACCTCAAAATAACAAGAAATTAAACCTTTATCTCTTCCTACGCTTCTCTTATTCACACAATACTCACAAAACTCTACTCTTCCTTTTAACAATAAAAACTAAATATTTTCATAGAAAAAACATACCTCTACCTAACCATAATCTCTCCTTTATTCCATTTGTGCAAATGCTGTTTATTTTTATTACTTAGTGTTGGGATTAGGTGTCATTCACCATACAAATCATAGAAAATTTATTATAATTTTATTTAACATTTTCAATGCATAATTGTTGTCTCTAAGGAACATGAAGAGGTAAACTTGGATGCCCATCTATGTGGTAGGAAACCTATTTATGTTATTTATCCTCTTACATATAACTGTAGTGGTATATAAGTCAAGTTTTAGTAAAAATTAGGTAAAGATTGGGATGTGTACAAGAAGGTAAAAGATAATCTTCTATTGTTAGATCTTATGATAGATTTGGTCAATCTTCCCATAGAGCACCTAGGACTAGGATCATGGTCAAGTTGATTGTGATGAATTTTTTTATTGTTTTTGATCTAGGAGGTGGATACAAGGTGTGTGAGAGAGAAGTTACTATTTACGGTATATTGATCATTTTGGTGAGGTGAGAGATATCCCATGAGGATTTAGATGCCTATTTTCTGGTGTGTGGTATTGGCCACTTATTTTTAATATTATTTATGGTATCTTGTATTCATCTCTTTTATGTATTTGTTCCTTAAAATTTTAGTATGATCATGTTATTTTGTAGGTCATTCGAGCACCATTATTCTCCCAACATTCAGAGGATAATATGATGTATTATATTTTATCATTAATATAGGATTGAGTCTCTTTGGGTGTGGATTTTTTTTCTTGAAATGGTTTCTCTATTGGAAGAATGAGGAGTTTTTTATTGATGCTGTTGTTGGCAACATGAGCATGTGGGATAAGCACAAGGGATATTGTTATGCATTGTAGTGTTGTCATTGATATCAACATTGTATCTTGCTTTGGAGATCATGGTGTAGATCATTTTGGTTGGCTCTAACATGTTTTAGGATGTTGTTACAAGATAATTTTGCAAGAAGGTTTGATCCGGTGAAGGCACCTATGATGAAAAATGACTAAATGTTTATACCAGTGTTTTTGTATACAAAACATCCAGTTTTTGGGTACGCATCGATCCGTTGTTTAGTGCTTTACTCCGAGATTATAGTATAATGTTTGAGGTTGATATAAGCATATAATTCCAAAATTTAATCTTGTTTTGGCTTTTGGTGTGAAATTTATGAGTAACAAAAGTTTGATCTGATAGTTACAAGTGTTTTCTAGTTATGTGCATATGAGTTAGAGAATCCAAACTTCTCCATAGATTGGTTTTTGGATTTGTAGAGTTGTGGAAGTGTTGATAGATTTCATAAGAGTGTGAAGTCTATTTGGCATGATGTTTTGAGGTATGCATGTCTGAATATGGGTATATAGTTGGATAATTTTTGTATTAGGTCTCTTGTGGTGCCGACCCAATAGGTTTGAAGGAATGCAAAGCTTATTTAAGTATTATGAAGTTATGTGGGAGCTGTTATAGGTCCATGCCAACCTATTTCAATTTTATTTGAGATTTGAATTTTGGTGCGGGGCAGTAAAATCTTGAAATTATCAAATTTATGGGTGCCCAAATAGGAAAAATCAAAAGGAAAACCTAGATATAAATTTATGGGTGTCTAAATAGAACAAAGAAAAAGGAAAACTTAGATAGTAAAGTGGCATGGCCTTATACCTAGATCTATCATGCAAGATAATAAGAACATGGTGAAATAATTGACAACCGACTTCATTAATTGAATGAATGATTAATTAAAATTATTTCATCAGTTACATAGTAAAAATGAGCCCATTTTTTATATGGAGTAAAGGTGAATCTTATAAATGCATGAAGGATGGAAGCTAACTAAATATAATTTTAACATTATAGGTGGAGCCTAACTATTCTTGAACTATCATATTAGGTGGAATTTAACTAAATATTATCTAGCATGTTAGGTGGTAGATAAATAAAACAAAACTAAGATAATAGATATGATATAACTTAAACTAAACTAGTTGGGTGCCAATCAAGTGCATAAGACAATAGCATATGTTTGAATTCACAAACTACCTAAGCATACTTAAGAAAATAGAGTGGTTAAATACATTTAAATAAGAATAATACTACCCTAGTGAAATGGTATGAACACCTAGCCTAGTGTGAACACTCTAGCATTATTAGATGACCATTCTTTGAATTCTATCATGTGTATCACCTAGAGTGATGTCTTGTCATTCTTAATTGCTTTATGTTTCTAGTGGTCATTCCTAGGGACGCATCCATGTGCATAGTGATATTAATGCTACCTTATGTTCTTCCCTCCTTTCTTGGTGTCCACAATATCTTACATGTTTAGACTAACTCATTTATTTCCTATGTCACACAACCTATAATATTTTCTTTTCTTTTCTTGTGAATTCATCTTTTGTCTTCTTATATTGCATGGCATACTCAATTGACTTAATATTAATCCATTGTAATTTATGTGACATCTAATTTACTAAAATTGGGCATACCTATGAGAGATAGGCCAAGGGAAAAAATTTATATCATACTTGTAAGATTTCCCCACTTCTTTTTTATTCTATTTCTAATTTGATTTGATCTAGACTACAAAAAAGTGACCAAGACCTAAACTACAATAAAAATCATTGGACAATATCAAAGAATAACTTGGGAATTTATTCAATTAATCAAATTAAAATATCTCCGTTTTACTTGTGTAACTATTTAATTATTCAATTAATTATTTATAGCTAATATAGAGAATAATGGTAAAATAAATTTGTATTAACCAGAAAGAAATATAGGCATATAATGTATATATTAGTCAACGTACAATATATGTACAAGAAATCCATATAGGATTATAAAAAATCCATATAGGCATATAATGTCACATATATGTAATACAAAATATACGTACAAAAATTCCATATAGGCATACAACAAAGGACCCTAATGTAGTGATTTCCCTCTAGGGAAGGAAAGAGATCACAAGACACCTTTGAATTTCTAGTAGATGGAGATGTATGTGATGATGGTTTCTTTTAAACTCGTTGACTTGAACTCCTCTCAAAACTTTCCTAGAGCTCCACCTAATACAATAAAAGTATACACATTAATGGATAAAAAATGAATTATAGAATGGCATATAATGGAATAATCACATACTGCATACTCATAATCACTATGAATCACTTTTTTTCTCTCTTTGTTCTTAATAGGGGCATGCTCATGATCTAGAGTTATGAAACCCTAAGGGAAGCATCAAGATGCAAATTAAACTAAAAATCAATATCATTCAAAATTTCAGTAGTAGAAAAATAAAAACAAATATAATATAAAATTTACTAATCCAATTCATACCTCTATCAAAGGCATTGAAGATGATATTACACCATCAACAACATGCTCCTATGTGGTATGAATATTAGGAGTATAAACTAATGTCAACACATAAAAATGAAATAGTATTAAAAAATTATATGGAGGCTATTTATACCTCTCCCAATATTAATGAATGATTGATCATGTAGGAGAAGGATAGTACCATATCCAAGGGAAATATGATCATGCAGAGCATCAAATACAATAATTTGAGCACAACAAGAAAGGATATGTAGGAAAGTTCAAACATTCAAAGAACCGAGTGACATATGAGGAGAAAGTTATATGGGTAAAGATGCGAAGGCTTGATATAAAAGGTATGTAAGGAATTTTTGAATTAGTAGGTAGAAAAACTAAGTTTATGTAAAGGAGAAGGAAGGTGTAAGAGATAATAAAGTTTCAAGGGAGAGAGAAGCATAGTAAAACGTAGGATAAAATTGATGATAGAGAAGAAGTCCATCAAGTTGGAGTGATAAATAATAAGAAGAGTGAAAGGTAAAAGAAAATGAATACATAGGAGTCATGAGTGTTTAGTGTGTGGATATTTTAGAGAGAGCTAACTAAAGAGGGAAGTTATGAGTTAGATAGAAGATATAGATGAGTTTTCAGACAATGAAGAGGTTGAGAAAGAGAACACATGATACAATAAGCAAAGGTTCCAATGATGAAAAGTGGAATTAAGCAATGTAGAGTGGTAGTCCTTGAGGGTGTATGATGTCATAGGTTAGTTTTTATAAGGTGATATATAGAAAAAATGGGAACCCTAATTAGCTTATACAATATTATGTTTAGGTCCTCAAACACTACAAATAGGGTGACACCTTTAAATTGGAATAAAGGCACCCATAGCCACCATTGAAATTGGGTATCATTTTAAGCTATAAATTTGGGAGTGATCTAGAGTGAATTCCTTTTTATGCACATATTTGAGATGCTACCAAGAAGAAGAGCAATACAATTTTTAGTAGTAGACCTTGTGGAGAAGTTTACAATAGTATTGAAGGCCTTGAGAGAGAATAAAAATTTATATGCATTATAGAATGGATAAGGGAGATGCATTAATTATGCACCAATTCTCTCAATAACTGGGACAAAGAGGAAGATTACACAATAGAAGAGTAAGGAGAATATTACCTTGAGAGGAAATACATGGGTAGAGTTATCATGCAAGAATCTAGTAGTTGAAGAAATAGAAAATATGAAACCCATAGAACACATCATGGATAGTATATTATAGGGAAGAAGAGTTCTTATGTTCATGGAAAAGGAAGAGGATGAAATCCATGAGTTAGAAGAGGATGAGAAGAGAACCATGGTAGAGATGAGAAATGAGGGAAAAAATAAGGCCCATGTTTTTCTCACATTTGTGTTTGTAAATCTACAACACAATAATGAGAAAGAAAGAGAAATAATCATGATGGAGGATGAGGCTATAAGGGAAATATGATAAGAATAATGCATTAAGGATTAGGTGTGTTCACTCAAGGTCGAAGATATGCTCCACAAGAAAGAGTGGAGTAGTGTATATTTCAAGGAGTATGTGGAATATGTAGTAATAGAGAAGATACTATAGGTTGTTAGTGCAAATTGAGGAGGATTTCCACTTGAGGATAAAGGTTAGTAAAGGTATGAGAGAATTCCTAAGGAGAAATAAATAGATGTAACTATGGTGGTACAATTGAGTGCAACAAATGAACATATTGATAATGCTACATTGAAGATGTTACAAGTAGGTTTAATATAGGATAGATATAGGAATTAAGCTACATATGGATCTAGACTAGTTTTAGAGATGCTACTAGTGAGAGTATCAAATCACAGTAAAAAGATGGTAGCAATTGATGTAGTGCGAGAGAATAACTAGGGAATTGCACAAGAGATGTTGCAAGTACATGCAAAACATATGTTGCAGTATTATACAACAATAAAGAGTGAGTATCAATTTATAAATGAGATGACACAAGTGAGGGTAGTGAGAACAAAGATCCTCTAGGAAAAAAATAAAATCATGAGAAGATGCAAACTATTGAATTAATAAAATCTACTTAACATTATTTTATAAACCATTAATGATAAAAATATACAAGCTTACCTCAATTAAAGATGGATGACCACCTTGAATGGTAGGTGTTGATTTCAAAGGCCCAACATTAACCTATTCAACATCCAATTTGAGTTATAATATTACCATTCATATATGGTTAAACTGTTCACACATACCATATTTATATTTATTTTATGAGTTACATACTTGTGGAATTAGCATTTTCATGTAGCCACTAGACGTAGGGTGAACACTTTGACCCTAAAATTTTATTTCAATCAATCTAGTAATTTAATTAATATTCCATTTACAAAATAAATTTAATAAAGTAATTAGGGATCTCATTGAGGACAAACTCACAATAGCGTTTCCTCAAAAATGATTGTGAGACCTTATTGTTATTGCATGGAGGATGGTAAAAAACCATCCACCAACTATCCAAAAATCTATTCCTTATCCCTTGGTGGTGGTACCAATGGATAGGGAACCTCCTACAACTATCATGTATGGGTTAATTGGTTCATGGGTCGATGAATAGAGTACACATGTTAGATTTCATTTTTTTGCTTAACTTGATCATAAGATAGTTTGTCTACATGAAATTGTCTTAGTTCTTCCCTCTTGAGAGACCAATTATTGATTTCCCCACTCACTGATACTATGTGAGAGATAATGGATCGTAGTGATTCAACGAGGGTGGACCTATGGGAGTTTGTTGCTACCAAGTTTTTCAACCTTGAAATTAATACCTCGAGTTCTTTTCTATTGTTTTCTTTTTGACCTAATATATTTTCTTGCATTCTTGGAGGATGTTGAGGCATCAAAGGAGGGATTTATTGTGGTTGTTATTCAATAGGGCTTTGCTGAGGAGGTTAATCAATTTTTGGTCCTTTGGGGGTGCATTCTTAACTCTTAAAAATTAAACAAATTCCACTTAAAAAACTAATTGAATCTATCTATTTAATCCAAATTTTACACTAAAAATATAAAAAATACTTACCTATTCGACCTTGATGACATTGTGGTAGTATTTTGGTGATGATTTGGCAAATGAATGATAAAGAATGGGGTCTCCAAGAATTTGAGTGTACTTGAGGATACTTGAAAGCCATGGGTTTGTAGGGAGAGATGAGTGAAATTAAGTTTTGAAGTTTGTTTTTCTTTTTATGGTCAACAAACCATAACAAGAGCATGTTATAATATGCTCACGTTATGGACTAAATTGACCATAATGTGAGTGCATTATAGCACACTCGTGTTATGGTCTCTAGGGGGAAAAAAAGTAGGATGAACACTTTTTTGTCCCCCATATTTATGCATTTACCACCTTAGAGAATAATAAAATTATTATATATGTCCCCAACATTATATGGGCATTCCATTTACCTACTCCATGATTCTTTGAGATGCATGAATTTTTAGGCATGTATATACAATTAAGTTATAATAACCCTTAAGATATGTAAAGTAAGTAGTACACCTAATCGTAATACTTTTGAATAATAATATTTAGGGTTAGGTTTGGGTATGTGCATGAAAATGGGAGACTAAAAGGGGGTCAGAATTGGCCACTTTTTAAATCAATAAAAAATGATTTTGGATGAGAAATTGAAGATATGCATGCTAAATTTTTTAAGATGTGACAAGAACAAGATTTATAGTGCTTGGAATCTAGTTTCTAAACTACTAATCTATTTTATAATGGTGGAGATTAAGAGGTTCAAATAGGGGTAGCAAAAAAGTGCTCCTATTTTTTTAAATGACATAGCATCTAGTGTGCGCCCCCTAAAATGTTAACTTTTTAAAAGTATTTTAGAGATCAATTGAGTTAAAATTAGCCAACATCACCTAGTTTATGCCTAAATTTTCTACTTTTTTTTTTTTTTGATTTGTAAGCATTTATTATATCGACATAAAAAAAAAAGGAACAATAGGCCAAAAGGCCGAGAATAATGAAGAAAAGAAGACCAAAAAAGTCTCAGGAGAGAAGAAGATCCTAAAAACTAAAGAAGGGAAGAAATAAACTGATCCCAAAGAACAACAGGAGAAAAACAATAACATGGCACTCGAGACCGTCAGCCCAACTCAAAAAGAACCTATGCTTTTTTCCCATGCCATGAGAGGAGAGCATCCATAGTCCACTGAGAGCCTCCTCCAACAACATCCATTCCTTCAATCCAGAGTTTCTCTGCATCAGTTTTTCGACCTCTTTTCTTTGCAGTCCCGCAATTTGGTTTAATTTTGCTGCTATCCCATTGAGAAATCCCAAGTTTCTAATTAGGAGCCAAGATAATATCGGATCAAAGACCTGAAAATTCGCTTCCAAATCCTACATGAAAGGATAAGTTCCATCATCCTCTAAGGCAAGTAAAGGTAGTTGATCTTCAACATTGTTGTCATCTGTTGCTACCAAAGGAGAGGAAGTAGGTTTTGTAGGAGGTTTATACTTAAGTTCAGGATCAAGATGAGAAGAGAAGAACTTGTCGTGATTCCGCTAGATGAAATCAACATCAAGGGATTTTTAAAGACTGATATATCTTGTTACATTAGCACGCTGAGCTGAGCAAGCCTCAACTTTGTGACCAAGATTATTGCAGCGAAAACATCTGAAAGGAAGCCCTTCAAAATTCAAAAACTATGTCCAGGTACCTTTTGAGGAGTGAATTCAAATGGAGTGGGGAAGGGGTTGGAAATGTCCATCAACACATGGACCCTGATAAACCCGCGAGAGCAAGAAATACCTTCTAAATCAAAATTAATGAAAAAACCCACCTGATTAATCAAATTTTTAATCAAATCAACAGACCGCATGACAAGAGGCAAATTATAAAGTCTGATCCACATGGGAATTTCAGTGACCTTGGCAGAAGCAGGGTCAAAAAAAGGGGTCCATGGAGAAAGAAAAATGCCATAATTTCTGAAGAACCATGGACCATTATGCACCACAAAATTGCAGTCTTCAACTGAGGAGAAAGAAAATAGAAAAAACCCAAAATCCAATGATTCAACCACAGGAGTGGAAAGATTATTCTAGGTATTTTTTGTCCACTCTAAAACCACATCAATGGATGGTCACCTGCACATGAATCTCAAGACCAAGGAGTGAGCACCAATATCTATGGAAACTTCATCGATGCAGTTGTCTATGATGAGGAAGTTTGCCGGTTTGTAAAAAAAAATAACTTTTGAATCACCTACAGTCAAAATGGGGTCATCCAAATGCCACACATGATCTAATTTAGGAGAGCCAATAGGGATCAAAGACGGATTAGGGGAAGGCAAGTTAGGGTTCATATACTGAATCTAATCCAAGCAAAACACATTGCATTCATGGAAAGGATTGGCCCTATTTTTGCATTTTTCTAGGAGGTCCGAAGTTGAGTCCACATGTTCCGTCGCTGTTGTCTCCTCCATTGCATTTGATCTGACACCAAGGGGAATATAGCTCTAAACAAGAGGTGGGGAGGAAGGCAAGCTCGCAGATTGGAGGGCATACTAAGTCCTCCCATCCCCCACATCAATGCAACCCTTCTTCTTTTTGCAATTCGTAGTCTTCTTCCACTTGGATGCACCCTTTTCCCTAGCTTCAAGATGCAACCTCGACGCACCCACT
The DNA here is from genome assembly GCA_007115665.2 of Sequoiadendron giganteum. Classification (NCBI taxonomy): domain Eukaryota; kingdom Viridiplantae; phylum Streptophyta; class Pinopsida; order Cupressales; family Cupressaceae; genus Sequoiadendron; species Sequoiadendron giganteum. Next base: position 232,719,498 of record CM021104.1, on the reverse strand, counting down.
CCCATGGCCGCATCAAGAGGCTCTACATCGCGCTGGTTTTCGATGCCTTCACTCATGATCACTAGATAAATTTATCCAAATTTTATACTAAATTTTAATGAATACATGAATTTTAACTAATTTTAAAATGAACACATCTTAAAAAATAAAAATTTGAGCATGATCTTCCTTATTTATTAAAATTAATTGAAATTATTTTTTTAAACAGTGGGAAAAAATTGCTTCATATTTACAAGATTGTACTCACTAATGGATGATTATAATGTGTTCAACTATTTTGCATTTTTAATAATGCAATAGCCCAAGTTTCATTTACTTATATATTTGCCAACAATTTCTAATAACCAACTAAAATAGCTATTGGCTTATTGATTTGAATAGAAGCAATAGGTATGAACAATAGTATGAAAATTAAATTGACTACAATATCATGCATAGTGACTCTTTATAATGATTAAGTTTCTTAGAATTATAGAAAGCACATATGATTTGAAGGAGTGATTATTCGGAAATTTATATTCAAACTTATAATGTGAAGGAGAATAAGGGTGCATAAATCAATGTATAGGAATTTTTTTTAAATCACATGGAGGAAATTAATATTTTTTAAACAAAACAAAAAATAGATACATAAAGATTTATTTTTTTAAATAAGTGAAATAGTGATGGCGGGACTTCATGGCACTCTTAAATTTTGCAAATTTGAAGTGCTCATTTCAATTTTTTTGCCTTTGCACTTGCAGAAGTGCACCTAATGAATCTGTTTGAGTGACCCAATTTGGAGGCTTGTAATTCAAATCTTGTTGTTTTTCGTGCAAAACCCATTTGCAGACATATTCAATTGACATATGTGAACGTGCATGTCAATTTTCAGCTTCCCATGATGAGTTTTGTCAGGGTTTCAAAAAATGAAGCTGGAGGGTTTTGGCACTATTCTGCTGTTTGCAGACTTTCATTTTTGCAAAGTAGCTTCCCATTTGAGCTTACATTTTGCAACCAGTTGACTATAATGTCAAAATGATTGTTGTTCTGCATTCACCCCACCTAGATGAGCTCGTATATCAGTTTTCAAAGCTTCATGAGCTAATTTTCTATTTTTACCTAGTCAAAACCAAATGCAATTTCTTCAGTTTTGCATATGCATTTCCTGAAATCTTTTAGGGTGGTCAACTTTGACACCTAATATATTTTGATGGGAGATGATTCAAGTAGATCCCTTTTGCACACATGTTCAGTGTACCTAAATGATCTACTGTGTCCAGTGGCAGACTCCCAGGAGTTGATTTGCTATTTTTTCAATGTGGCAATTGGGTGAGTTTTATTTGGTTCAAAACAACTGTTTGTTGCAGAAGTTCGAGTAAGCAACTTTGATAGTTGATAAATTTTTCCTCATGGGTAATTTATTTTAGCCATTTGTTGCCTTGCATTCTTGGGACCAATGGCTACATGCCTGCAAGTTCTTATGTTTCTTGGAGGTCGTTCACCCAGTTTTCAAAGTTGATTCTAGAGCTAAATTGGCCAGTTTTCACCATTCTTCAAATGTGCCACAAAATAGATTCTAATTGCAACCCAGTTCATTTTTCAACTTCAAGAGATTCAAAAGGTAATTTTGAGTCAAATTTGAGCTCAAAAGTTGTTTGAAAACGATGTTTTTTTAGTTGGGCCCACATGGGGCCTGACATGTTTTACACAATGGTGAAATTGTATGAGGTGCATTTTGGAAGTTACTTCAAGTGAATGTGTTTGATATAAGAAAATTCGGGGGAGATTTGACATATTCATTATTGGCTAGACATAATGATGCCTTCTTATAGATTCCTGGTGGTTGCAAGCCAAAAGAAGATATATGTAATTGATCTGTTTGTTGAAATGTATAAATGGAGTTCTATGTTCATTACCAAAGGAATTCAGACTCCAATACCTAAATCAAATATGTGAGAGGATTTAGACTCTTCCATCAACTAGATGAGGATGGTGTTTTACTTGTATTCCCATGGTGGGCTTGAAATCAAAGTTAAGGTAACAAGGAATTCAAGGAATGAGGTAATGTATTAGGAGGAAGAATTTGATAACATGAAGCATGGCAACATGACTTCTCAATAAGCCGAGCTTGGAAATGGTACAATACTTGATCATCAAAAGCTTATTAAAGACCACAAGACTCAAGAGTTATTTGTGACCAAAAGAACAACAAATTTAGATGAAACATTTCAAGTCGAACTGAGATCAGAAAATCTCCTAGAAGCAGTCGTGACATAGCATAAAATAGAGAATGTGTGGATAGCTCATAAGCCAAGGGTGCATGTTTCTTGCTTGACAGTATGCTTCTGTCATACGATGTGCTATGCAGATTTGGTATTGCAGGTTATGTTCATTGATTTGTTGAAAAGTCTCCAGATGTTTTTGAGCAAATGTTGATACAATAGATGTGTGGTCATTATGCTGGCTCTGGAGGATAGGAGTCTTTTGTTAGAAACTCTTTTCCTAGGCAAAGAAAAGACTAGCGTTGGTGGTCATAATGCAATGGTACATAGGGAATTTTACATTTGCAGTGATAGTGTCTCAAAATTGTTTGAGGAAATTCTATTTTGACAACACGAAATTGAGGGTCGATGAAGGGTCTGAGTGCTACATCCAACAAACAACAAAATGTGTAGGGGCTCGGGCTACATGGTGGAATGTGAGCATCGAGATTTGAGAATGGGGGTGCCATCTAACCATGAGAGAAACTCACAAACTGGAGTTGTTGAAAGGGCATTTGAGACTTCCAAACAAATGCAATTGGCACACCCAAGGTAAAGGAAAGACCTGTGCCCATGGCAGCTTGCACATACACTGGAAATGTATCAAAATTGTTTGAGGAATCTCTCAAATTCACATGGGGCATTTGAAAAGAATCATTTGATATTACAAATTTTACAGAGATACCACCCCCTGGGATGGCATGGACTTTGGCTTGAAGTATGGGCATACTAATCATGGGGCGACCATTGGGGCTCACTGAAGAGAACATTATGTGCCAAAGGTAAGAGCATGTCAAGATTTCTTTGATGAAATGCTATTTTCACTACAAATTGCTCGAGCATTGTGAGGTCGGGTGGATCCAAATGATAGTAAGGTTGCAAATAAATACAATCGAGAAAATTCTTGAGATTCAAAAGCAAAGCGCCTAGAGAGTAGTCGAGGTCACTGAGAAAATTGAGTGTTGATCATCCAATGGACACCTCTATGTTCGATGGTTGATGATGAGTGGATTGAGCATGTGTTCATTCTACAGAGGGAGCAGCCCGTGGCTTGCAGTGAAAATGTATCAAAAGTGTGTGAAGGCATCGAATAGAAATGGCTGCCATTACTCGTGAGATGTAGAGCTCGAGCAAACAAGATGGATATTAGGGCAACGATGGGCAACTGAATGAGATTGACGGCTGGGTGAAGAATGAGCTATGTGGCATAATCTCACAAGCCTCACAAGATTTTGGTGATGTGAGCAAGAAGCTTGCGAGGTGTGCAAGAGAGGAGCTTAGTGGGCCCAATAAAGTTGAGGGTAGTTTTAAATATAAAATATAAAGCATGAAGGGGGGAAAGGCATTTAAATCTGTCGAATGAAAAGGTGGAATTCATATTTTATAAAGTGGGCTTTCTTGAAATATTAAAATGCAATAAGGCACTAGGTAATTTTTTGTGTTGGGTTCATTGAAGTGAAAACATGAGAAATGTGTTTTTCCCATAAAAGGTGAAAGGGGCAAATATCTAAAAGGCATGTAAAATGCTGGTGAACAACAATGCACAAAAAATGGTAAATAAGGGAGTGGGTAAAATGTTTTACCCAAATGAATTTTAAATGGCACGTGAATGGGTGAATGTTTTAAATGGAGAATTTAAAACATTAAGTGCACAGAGGGGAATATTTGATAAAGTGGATTAAATATTCACTCTTTAAGTGACCCCTTTACTAAAATTTGAGTTTTCTATTGGCATAAATATTAAAGAAAAATTTAATATCTGAAAATATAAATGTAAAGTGTTGTGGGTAAATGTTTTATTTACCCAAGCAAATATTTTTAATGGGGCAATATAAAATGCACAGAGGGGATGAATTTGTACAGTGAGTAAAATATTCACTATGATGAATATTTTATATTGCTGGGAGATAAAAGTGATGCACATGAAAGTGCATGGGGGTATGACTAAAGTGAAAATACATTCACTTTATGATTAAAAGCAAATATATTTGGAGTCAAAATGTAATGTGCAGCTCTAGCATAAAAGAGAACAGGAACATAATTTTCACGGGCAAGAGGCATTTTTATATAGCAGGGTAAAATGGTGAAATTCTCTACATGGGCAGATTTTCTATTTCAAAACAAGGTAAATTTTCTGTTGCAGATAAGCAAAGGAGGGATTGGTGGTAAAGTTTGTTACAAGAAAGAGAGAGGAGAGAGGCTTTGCAAATTGCTGATCAACGAGAATGGAGTTGCCAGATGGTATTTTTTGATCTTCTTCTAGGGTCTTCTATTCTTCTATATCTTCTTTTCTCTTCTCATTGTAAGGGGTTCCAATTTATGAAATCTCTGCAAGTCAGGCAGAAGCTCTGGGTAGGATTTTGAAGCTAGGATGAATTGTAATTAAGTCATTAAATATGAGGTGTCTGTGTTTTGAATTGTGCTTCTATGTTTATTTTAGTTGATAATTGTCTCCATGGCTAAACTGTAATGCTATTTTGGATTCAATAATAAAATTGCTAAGTCTTTTCATGCACATTTGTTGCATTTGAGTTACATCTATTGTTGCCTTTTGTTCTATGAATGATGTAATTTCTTTAATAAAGCACAAGCTGCATTTATTATTGCCTATTGTTCAGGGATAGTGTAATTTCTTTAACAAATATGACAAGAGTGTTATGTTTCAGGTGGATTTATAAGAAGAGTTATCAGATAAAGCTCTAGTTGTCTGGTTTTCATAATGTGATAACATTTACAAGGATCTTCAAAACATGCTTAACACTATAAGATGAGGTGCTGGTTATATGAATCCATAGCCCTTTCTTTTGGAATTGGTCAATCTTCATGCTTCTGTTGTTTTTAGTTTGGTCTCAACTCTTTAAATCAAAAACCATTTCAAATCTATTTTGTTGAGTTGTGTTTGTCATGTTCTCCATGCTAGTCCCTAAAATTCAACCAATGTCTTGCCAATGTTGAGTGATATTTTATGTTTCTCAGCATAATTTTGTGAGAGCATTATGTATTAAGCAATATCCTATTATTTGTGTGTTTGAATCTTTAGATGTTGCTAAAGGGTCACCCCCTAGGTCTTACAGAGCCTGAAGTGTAGGGGAAATGTGTTTTAATTCCATTTCCTATCAGTTGGCCACTAGCCTTTGTGGTTCTTGAATATAGAGGTTGGCTACCTCTTAGATATTTTCAAAGCCTAGCAAGAAAAAACACCAACAAAATGGTGACTCTACTAGGGACAACACTGAATCTCCAGTTGCAGACTGATAATTCATAGAGTCATATTATTATTTGTCATTATGAATTTGGTTCAAATATTGAAGGAGTTCAAATCTGGAGAAGATATTGTTGCAGTGAATCTGAAGAGTTTTGTAACATGTGGTGCTCTGCTGGTGGAAGGAACTCAGAAGAAAAATTACATATGAAATGTTGTGCCTCTTGCATACACGCCCTGTTCGGAACGGGGACCCTCTCTTTCCTTTAGGCTTGTCGGGTCCTTTTTGCTTTGCCTCATTTTACGTGCCATATTTTGATGTCCTTGATGGTCAACACATTCTCAAAAGTCCCATTTTAGGGTTGACCTAATTTTTCCCCTTTGAAAAAAGTGCTAAGTCTTAGGCCCTTTCGGGTTTTCTCTATCAGTTGGTCTTTCTAACATCCATGGCGCCTTTCAGGCCCGGACCCTTGGGTTTCCCTTTGCGGGTTTCCATTTTGGCTTTGCCGGTTTGCTCGGCCAACAGTTGATGTCTTTTCGGCCACCGGAACCCAGACCTCCCGCTACCGCCCAAGAAATTTGAATTCACCTACCTAATCTGCCACCATACCAAGCATTTACTAAGGCATTGATTGCACTAGGGCTATTTAAATGAGTTTTGACTTGTCATTTTCACATGACATGAAGGAATTCGAAGCACTCTCTAACCCCAGCATCCTTTGCCTCCGTGCCCGAGCTCCAGCTTCACCGTTCCTCACGAATTCAACATTCTACTTCTTCAGGAATTTGAGGTAGGTTCGTCGCTCGCCTACCCTTTCCTTATTCTTGAAGCCATGAGTTGAAAATTAAATAGGAAATCAAAATGAGCTCAAAACTTGGTAGGATAGTGCCCCCAGCCTAAACACCCACAAGTTAGAAAATTTAAAATCAAGGGATTGGAGGCTAAAATTTAAAACCGGAATCTGACTTCTCCGTCGCTATTCTCCGGAGCAGGCTACCGCATCTTTCAGACCTGGACCTCTCTGCGGCCACACACAAAGTAAAACTTAGAGAGAATTGACATGCAACCAAACTCACCTCGGGTCCCAACCTCCAGACTTCCCTTCTTGGGTTTCCGTTGTGCCTCCACTGTTCCAAACGGCTTTCCTCTAGCGTCCTTCTAGACCTCGGATCCCAAACGCGTGAAGTCCATCGCAAACTGGCAACCAAAATCGAACTTCGAAGTTGTCTTCGAACCCCAACACCTAAACTTCTGTCCCCACGCTGCCGTCTTTGCTTCGCTATTTTAAACGGCTGCCATTGAACATATTTTCGGTTCTCGGGCTCCGATCACCTTTCCGCTCTGCATAATTTGAACAGGGAAACTGAAACGTCCAAAATTCGCTCGGGCCTCGGCCTCCAGAATACCATGTCGCTTTCACCGTCCTGAACGGCCAAACCTGTCTACCTTTCTAGACATCGGGCCGCGGCCCTCAATCTGCCTCTGAGTGTTTCTTTAACTGTTAAGTCTACATTGGGTATAATCTTTCGGACTTCCATCTTCAGACTTTCGTCTGCGTTTCGTCATTTTGCATGACCATCCCGTAGCAGCTTCCTGACCTCGGTGACTCGGACTCCAGAACCCGATCCCCAAAATGCTGTTTTCCCTGCGTTGTTCCAAACAACCAAACCTGAACGACTTTCATATAGTCAAATCCTGAATGCCAAAATGATGGCTCAAATAGCCAAAAAATAAAAAATGGACTTCGACCCACGTGCCAAAAATAGACCTTCTTTAACATCGACTCTTTATTGGACAAATCTAGGATCGGGAAAAGTCATCGGGAATGCCTTGCCTTGTTTGCCCTTCTAAACAACATTCTGCCAGAGGAAGTCCGACCCTTGGGGCCCGGGTCATTTGTTTGCCTTCCAATATTATTATTATCAAGTGTTAGAATTTTCTTAAATGAATGTTGTGGATCTAACCTTGATTTACAGGGATTTATTCAAGGCCACGTTCTCATGCTAATGTTGCTAACTCTCGTCTTTCTGTGCAGGATTTATGAAATCTAGTGCAGAGTCCTCTGGAACGACCAAGGATAAATGAAAAAGAACCACCAAGGCCCCTTGAGGCAAAGAAGCTAAAGATCAAATGAAATATCAATTCCAGGGGGCACCCTTGCATTCCAAGGTCATGACTAGTTGGAAGAATATCACAGACACCAATATTAGATATGCCAATATTGATGAGTTTATACAAAGAGTCAGGATAGACCCAAAGATAGATAATGAAAAATTGATTAGAAGCAATAGACTTGCCAAAGCTGTAGGTTTCCCACCCACCTTGGTGGCCCTCGAGCTGGTAATGGCATGCCGAGAGGCATACCAACTTGAAACAAGGACCATCGTGGACAAAGATGGCAATGTCCTGGCTGATATGTCCCCTCTCGGGATAACTAAAACCTTCCACATCCCTGCCTTCGAAAGCATGGAGACCCCAATCATAGAGGAGTGCAAAGCATTATGGGATCAAGATCCTATAAAATGAAAGAAACTGATCAACCAATACTGGTTGAAAGACAGGCAGGGTAGTGCTCCCAAAGTCCCTCAAGAACTCTACCGCAATGATTTCTTCGAGGACTATCACGACTTGGTCACCCTACTAAGCAGAGTAATGGGTCTTCTTGCTATGGCCTTCTTCAAGGAATGGATGCTATATTTTTTTGAACAAATTCTCCGTGTGGATGACGCTGCATTCTATTCGGGGGAGATAATTAGCAATTGCTTTCATGAGCAATTCGTCAATGTGAGGAAGACCTCCAAATTCTACATGATGTCTTACCTGGTCTATTCGCTTGCTGATCGACGATATTATAATGGATTGTCTGCAATGCCCAATGAGGCATCGGGAAGAGAGCTCAAGCCCTATGACAAATACCCGTAGCTGCAATACAAGAATTTCAAGAAAGACTATTGTAGGGTAAATGACGCTTTTACTGCCTATATCATTCGGTCTCTTGGAGGTGATTTTGAGAGAAAAGTCTCTCATAGTGCTAGGGCCCTTCTCAAGCACTACGCCTTCCTACTCATACAATTTCCCAAGTTCACCTATATTCGCACCCAAGGGTTCACAACAAGGTCGAATAAGCTACCCCGGTACCTTAATGACTGGATTATACTGTTGGAACTAACTTGGCAGCCGTGACATATACACAAAATTCTAAGCAACAAACATCTGGCAGAGACCCCTATCCCCTCGGACTTGGCCAGGGGATGTATCAAATTCATACTTCCCAATGTGCGAGAAATTCAAAGAAGGAGCTGGCCGAATACCACTCCAGACAGCATACAACTAGGCCACGGATGGACCCGTACGATCACATTAGAAAGGCACTTGGACCAGAGTATGCCCACCTCCACCACATTGAGGATTTTTGGGCTAATTGCAAGGATGAATTTGAGGTGTGGATACGACATTATATGCGTATGATGACATACTTTGTGAAAAGGGTGAACCAGTGTCCAGTTCCAGATCAGCTTGAAGAGGAGGAGAGCACAGTGATCGACCCAAGGTATAGTGTGATTGTAAATCTATCGTTGCCTTGAATTGATTGGGACAAGCAAGAGGTTGATATTCTCAACATTCTCACCAAGCTCGTTGAGGCTCAAACAAAGGCATGGATTGATGGGCAGGTCGCTTGACTAAAGCAACAAGGATTCACCTTAACATTCAAGGGGCTCGAAAGTGAGCCAAGTGGTTCTGATGGTGGGAAAACTACCACTAAAACTGGAGAAACATCCAAATCCCCGCCATCTGTCAAGTCAAGAAAGAGAAAGGAGGTTTATGAGTAGCAGCCTAACCCAAAAGTGTATGCCAGAAAGGCCTTAGAGGATGAGCCTCCTAAGAAGCATAGAAGAACGAGCAGTTTCATGAAGATGCCTGTAATACCAGAAGACCCACTCCATGAGGGTGAGGAGATGGAGGCTGACCCACCAAGGTTCCCACCCACTTCACTTGCAAACTTGCAATAGCTGCTTCCTCTCCACTCGGGGTGGACATTGCTATCCACCTCGACTCCACTCCTCCGATTGCGTAGGTCATATTAGTGAATTCATCCTCCAACACAACCTCACCAATCTCATCATCCTCCACGTCTCCTTCCCTTCCACACTCTTCATCAACTGTTGCAATGCCTACCCTCACTCTCCCGAAGTCCTTTGTCAAGTATATGCAATATGTGCCATATGAACTTTCGGGAATGCTTGCAAATCCAATGGTGCAAGCTGCCATCGCCCAGGCAATGGTTAATGCCCCAGCTCTCCCTCCTCCTTCAAAACCACCTAGAATAGAGGCTACAATTCAAATCTCGGATGAGCTCGAGTGATGACAACTAGAGGCAGCCAAGAGGTTGGAAGATGAGGAATTTGAGTATCATGAGCATCCAATATATGAACATTGGGTGATCGATGAGGTGGCCTATGAGTCTTCCAGTGAGGAGAGTGATAGTCATAGAACAGATATAATCCAAGAAATAGCTGATCCAGAGCTCGACGCAGAGTTGAACAAGCAACTCAACGAGATCGAGGACAAAGAGGCTGAAGGACAACTTATGATTGAAGAAAGAATTGTTGCTCCAGAGACTGGGGGCAGTAGGTCTCCTGCGGAAGGACATGATCAAACCCTGGAGCATGATGAATAAACATCCTTCCACGAAGATGAATAGGAGGATAGGCCCGAGGAGGGTGGGAATGACCAAGATGAAGAAGAAAAGAGTACTGAAAAGGAAGACCACCCCGGCAAGCAATTGCTCACCGAATCTCCTACCAAACGTATAATGCTCGTGCAAGATTTCGACGAGAAGGAAGATGCAAGAATTGAGCAGGAGGCCCTTAATGTCAAATCCATTGAACTTAGATTGGAGGATAATAAAGATCAACATGACTCACCCAAGGAAGGACCCCCGATGCCCGACTGGCTAGAAAGGTAGCTCGAAAAGAGAAATCCTACGCTAAAGGACTGAAAGCAAGACTGGAGGAAATATTGGCTAGAGCTTAGATTAGTACCAAGAAGGAGAAGAAGCCTAGAATCAGATCATAGGTAATGATGGATGCCTCCAGATCCAGGGCAGTGCAAATAGCTACACTAGTGGTTGGAGAACAAGGAATAAGCTATAACGTCTCCACCATTGACTTGGGAGTGGCCACTAGGGAACAGAAGGTCGACCACCTCTGAGAATCAGTTGCCACCATGGTGCACCTTATCCAATAGGATAAGGTTTTGAAGGAAGAGCTCAAAGCACAGGTGGCTGATCTGATGACCTACATTGAACAATGGTCATCTTCAGATGAACAACCTACCACATCATCAGCCCCGCTGCAGTTGTTGTCCCAGGAACAGATCAACAAGCTAGAAAGAAGGAGGAACTTGGATAATACCATGAAAAATTGGTTCCAGTAGGTCTTGGACATTGGCAATACGGGCATCAATTTGGTTGTCCAAACAACAAACAAATTCCTAGAAGTACAAACATCTCTTGAAGGCACGAGGCAAATCTGCGAGGAGTTCCCAAAGAAGTAAAAGGTTGCCTACCCGAAAATCAAGGCTATCCTCACACTGCCAAGTGAGGTTTGGGAAAAGGCCTTTTCCTTCAAGGACATTGACCATTGGTTAATGGATGTGTGGAAGCGAGACTTCGATCACCGAAAGGGGAGGCTGGAACAGATCCTAGAACGAGTAATTCTGGATATTGAATGGGCCAAAGAGGCCAGAGGAGATTGTACTAGATACATCAAGCTGATGATAGGGTACGAGATGTCTTCTGTTAAGATCAATCTGAAAAGCATAAAGCCTCACTTCTAAGGGAGGATGGAGAAGGGAATGTCAGCCGAGGTTACCATAGACTTTATGAGCTTTGTTGCATGAGCTTTCACCCAGTCTGAACTTTTCAAGGACCACGCTACCAAGTATGACAAAGACTGGGAAAAGCTTGTTAACAATTCCAAGGAATGGAGTTACCAAGTGCTAAGGTCTAACATCATTGAGTTCGACAAGCTTCGGCCGGTAATCTTGAGATTCATGGAGTATGTGACTTTGAAGCAGCGGGAAGGCAACCCTGTCATTGATGAAGAATTTTTGAAGGAATAGCTGCAGCAAAGAGAAATCAACAAAAAGACAAAATGCTACAGTGTTGCCAGTAGAAGACAAAACAGGGAAAAGACAAAGGATGTATTTTAAAATGTATATACTTGGGGGTAGGTGAAACCTTGCTGTAAAGTGAATCTTGGCCACACAATAGAATTGAATCTTGGGCACTCATTTCATTTTTTGGAAACTATAAATAGGGGTCTCCTCCTCTCATTTTGAGAGAGTTGAGTTGTTGTAAAGACATGCTACAAAAATTGCAATAGAAATACAGTGATTTTGGTGTATTTTGGATTTCTTCCCATGTTTCATGATTCTTCTCCCATAAATTAAGATTCTAGTTTGAGTTACTTTGATGTTATAATTTTCTTTTTAGCTGTCCTTGGTAGATTTAGTAATGTTGTCTTTGGTTGTGAGGATTCCTGCTGTGTGTATGCTTTTCTTGTCCATACTTTTAGTCATTTGCTACTGGTGTGCAAAGTTAGTCTAGAATTTGAATTTATAGTTGCTCTTTAAAATTTATCTTTATTCACTTCTATATGGTGAATGAATGATGAAATATCTGCAACCCTTAGAGGATAGCATAGAGTTCATGGCATTATGAAATTTCTGATTAAGTGAAATTCTATTTTAAGGAAACTGTCCACAGCAGGAACCTCCATGATCACTATTCATCAGTAGTTGTAGGTCCAAGAACCTTCTCTCTTCCTTTCCCTTTTCCTTTTTTTTTAAAGAGATAACCTATGCTAAGGTTAATTTCACATTGTAAAGCCAAATTCAATGATAAGACGGAGTTCAAGACTGCTATTTGAACCTGCAGCAAAAGTGCAGTAATTTCCTATCCAAAGAACTCTGTTCGTAGATCCGATTCTTCTACAACGTTGATTCATGTAAGACCACCTTGTGATTCCAAAAAATCACATCACAAATCAATTGATATATTCCAAGCATCGTCATGACTTGACATCCAAGAGACCTTGGGATAGTGTTCTGCAAATTGATTGTGGAAGATTGTCTTTCAAGAGAGGTAATGCACTTGCGTGTTGCCTGTGTTGAGAAGTACATAAAAACACCATCAACAGAACTGGCGCTAGAGGGAGGGGCTTTTAGAGACAAACCTGGATCGAATCGGGTCTTTCTTCCCTGAGAGATTTCATCGAGTCTTGAAGTCTACACCGAATAAAGGGGAATTTCAGGAATTACAACCCCTTGTCTGAGCTAAAAGAGCTAAACAAAGGGAACCATCCATCTCTAATTCACCAGACCAGCTCATTTCTCTTTCACCTTCATCTTCTCCATTATCATTGGCAGTACCGCCTTCCACTCATTTGCTCTAAACAGCCTTCCAGGCTGCCACTCCATCTGGGCTGAACATTGCCTTTCAGTTGAACACAGTCTCAAACCTTGCTGCTATCCCTTTACAACTGCTAGTCTATATGGCACAATCGCATCCACCGCCTCCTCCCATGGCATGGTTGGGCAATAACCTATCCCCTTTGGCCTTCAATTTCTATCATGAAATGCAAAAGAATCTTGAAAGCTTCTGCACGAAATTCAATGCTCGAGACCCATAGAGGATTGCAGAGGAACACGTAAGGATTTTTGAAATCGCCTTGAAGACTATGTGGATTATATACGAGGACATGGCTTGCAGGATCTTTCCCTACTCTGTCGGAGAGGAGGCATTCTACTGGTATGTCAACCTGCCCACCATAATGATCAATACTTGGACTCTTCTGAAGGAGGCTTTCCTGCAGAACTTCAAGACCCCAATTAGCCCTGCAGACTCGTATCGACACTTCATGTCCGTTCAAAGGGAGATCAATGAATCGATCAACTCATTTAATGATCACTTCCACATAGCATACACTCAGTTGCACGCCCCATACATTTTCAATGACGCTATTGTTTTGCCTGTTTATTATGTAGCATTATATAACCTTACTTCAACTCTGGTAAAAATGATGTGACCACCACCCACAAGGTTGGTCGATGCATATACTGAGGCCATTATTGCTAGCATAGATTTGGGTAGAAAATTTTTGGTCCGCTGCCTTCTCTCGGGAAAATGACACATCCAACGCAGATTCAAGAGCTTATTCAAGCCTTGCAGCATCAGACACCCCTACCGAATCTAGTACCACAACTACCTATGGTCCCGCACACTGGGCAACCAATGAATCAAGCACCTTTGATCCCTCACTACTTGTTGTCCCAACAACAACATCCCCATCCTCAACCATCATAGGGGTTGGCGTATCTCTAAGCATCTGAATTTCCACCCACTCATCAAAATCAGCCGGTTGCACACCCTGTGTTCCTCCAGAATTCAACGTCACAACCAAACAATGCCGAAAATGACATGATTGACGAGCTCACAGAGATGATGAAGAAGATGTCCATGGAAATGACGCACTTGAGGAATCATGATAACCAGCTGCAAGCATCACAAAAGAGCATCGAGGCTAACCTTAATCTTGATAACCGTTATCATCGTGAAAGTCGGGACAGTCGGGATGCCAACACATCATCTGGGTAGAATTATGATAGAAATCAAAATTCGGGTCAGAACTTTGATAGAAGGCCTTTCCAAAGGCAAAACCGGACTTGAAACACAAGACCCAACAATGGTGGTGTTCCCACACCCCTTGATCAGCCTAACAACAATGAGAACACTACAAGAAGAGTTTATTTGGTTGAGGCCACTTTATCTGGTTGGTGTCGCATACACAAAACAAGCCGACACTCTCAAATGGATTGTTCGGAGTTCCAAAATGCTGCTGACATCTTTCAAGTTGAGGTCCAGAATGCTGTGGAAAATTCAGGGTGCAGGGACATCAACCCATCTGAACTGACTCTTCGGTGCTAGTGGTGAATTAGGCTCCTTTCCCAAAAGCTAAGTGCAACACACTGGAGCAGGAGGGTGTCAACTCGAGCAACAACGATAAAACAAAAGAGGTAAGTTCCTAAAGTCCTTTGGCTTAGCTTTTCGATTCAATAGATAATGGTCCTAAAGAGGATGAAGAAGAGCCTAGGGAATATGAGGTCCAAATGTTTCACCAACGGACTACCCCTTATAACCTTAGGAATAGACAGGTTGGTGGTCATGCTGGAGGTCCTTTTACGACCTCCGCTCCGTCGAATAATTTCAACACCCCTCCTGATCCAAATGTGAGCAATAACCTGGGGTTTCCCTATACACCTACACGGTACCTCAACAAAAACAAATAGCAGAACCATAGCCAAGGGCAACCCACTAGCTCCTCCCAAAATGTTTCCTATGATCAGGAAGTCGAGCAGATGGGGGAGTATATTGCTGAGGAATTTAAAAAGGTGAAGCTAAGCGTGTCTGCCTTTGAGCTATTAAAGGTGCCTACTGTCAGGGAATGCCTTTTTCAGAATGATAAATGGGACTCCACTAGTCAGGTCAACTCAAGAAACTCCAGCTAGGAGGGTCTCCTTTGATGATCAACAAAATGAGCTGGTCGTTAGATAGATCTTCAATAGTAAGGCTGATCTGCTCACAATTGAGCAAGAAAAAAAATAGTTTGACAAAGTAACTAATCAGACACTAACCTAAAGTAGGGGCAATAAGAAGGACAAAGGCCAAGTCACCCAACTGGACGTTTCTAGGGAAATTCAAAACTCCTCCCTTTCTGACCACCATCCGTGTTTTTGGGAAAAACCTCCATAACTGCCTACTGGATTCGGGAGCTTCTGCCAATGCCATGCTCCTGAGCGTGTGTAAGGTGTTTGGGATAATGCCAACTCCCTCCTGGTAGAAGGTAACACAGCTTGACAAAACTGAGATCAGCATAGTGGGGGAAATTAGCAAAATACCTATACAAATTGTTGTTGATCCCCGGATCCAACAGACCATAGATCTTCAAGTAGTTGATATCCCAAATACGTATGATATAATCCTAGGAAGGGATTTTACAAGGGCGTTGAATGGATATACTGTGAATGAGTACTCCTACATGTGTTTGTCATGGAAAGGAATACTGAATCATATTCAGATCGATCAGGAGCCACAGATGAGATTCATGATCACCGAATACAACAACACAAATGAGGTGTTGTTTGCTGAAACAGATTTAGGGAATTATTCCCCAGTATCGTATCTGAACGAGCAAGAATGCCTTGAAGAAGAGGGAACAAGCGAGGTTTTCCTCGTATTATGTAGCCCACCTGCTAATCTAGCCAATACCTCTCAAAGCACTAAAATGCTGATAGAATCCGATGATGAAGAGTCAGGAGAGGATGACAATCTTGGATTGTTGGACGATTTCCAAAATTTCATGGAAAAGTGCGTACAAGACCAACTTAGTTTGGGAGCCCGAATGAAATTTCAAGAACTCTTGCTGCCTAATTGGTGCAGGGTACATAATGCTGCCGATTCAAAGTTTGAATTCTGTTTGTGTCAAACAACAATTGAACACGTTAGAAGACAAACCACTCCGAAGGAGAAAGCTGGGTTAGCACCACCCGAACAAACACAAACCACACGTTAGAAGACCTCGAGCGTATCCAATCAATCATGAAGATTCAGCGGCCAGGCAGCAAAAAGGAATTAACTTTGTCCGCAAGTTTATCACAGGCTTCACGGAAATTGTCAAACCACTCAATGCTATGCTAAAATAGGACGCCAAGGTTGAGTGGACCCCAGAAGCAAAGCAAAATTTTGGGGAAATTAAGAAGGCAATTGCTGACGCTCCTGCGCTGGTCAGCCCCAACTACGTGAAGCCCTTCTACATCTACTCATTCGCTTCAGATCATTCATGTGCCAGTATCTTGACACAAAAGGATGACAGGGGGAGCGAACATCCGATCGCCTTCATGAGTACCCCTTTGAAAGATGCTGAGCTATGGTATCACAACATCGAATAACAATCCTATGACCTTGTTAAGGGGGTCAAGAAGTTCAGGCATTATATCTTGTGCAACAAAGTGTTTTCTATAGTTTCTGACCCACGGTGAAGACATTTCCCATGCAGAACGAGCTAGGAGAGCGAAGGGCAAAGTGGATCACATTACTACAGGAATATGATATGGAAATACAACCCATGAGGCTAGTGAGAGGGCAGGCACTTGCCAAAATGATGGCAGAAGTGGTTATTGAGGCTGGGCCCGAACTCACAGTACAACAGTACCAGCTAGAAGATGTCCCTCTAGGGGAATGGTACGATGACATAGTGTATTATTTGTTGAATCATAAATTTCTGCCTCGTCTACAAGGAGTCGAAAGGTGAGCCCTTAGATTGAAAAGCAACAGTTACATGTTGCAAGGCACCATATTGTACAAAAAGAGCTATGAAGGTATCTACTTGAGATGCCTTGGTAAGGAAGAAGTTGATTGTGTTCTCAGGGAGTTCCATGATAAGTTCGGGATTGGTCATGGTTTGGGTTTATCAAGTGCACATCAAATATTGAGAGCTGGGTACTATTGGCCCACAGTTTTCGAGGACGCTCATAGTCATGTCTGTACCTACCACGTATGCTAGACCGCCGCCACCCGAGAAAGGAATGCTATTGTCCCGTTGCAACTTGTTTTGGAGGTAAGGCCGTTCGTGTAGTGGGGTCTTGACTTCATTGGTCTGGTAAGCCCTCCATCATCTGCTAGACACAAGTACATTCAAATCGCTTCTGATTACTATACTAGGTGGACATAAGCAATCGTTTGTAGGCAATGCACAACTGAAGTAGTAACTAATTTTCTGGAAAGTTTTATTTTAAATCGCTTTAGCTGTCCTTATGCACTGGTATGTGATAATGGTCCTACATTTTCTTCATTAAAATTTATGGGTTGGGCCTTCTGATTATGGCATCGCCTTTAAGTTTTCCTCCAATTATTATCCTTAAGGAAATGGTCTTGCTAAGTCAACCAACAAGAACTTGATCACTGTGATCAATAAGTTACTAGATAGGAATCCCAAAGACTGGCATACCCAACTTCGTTTCTCCCTTTGGGCAGATCGTACCCGTCACAAGGCTGCCCTTGGAGATTCCCCATACCATCTTGTTTATGACTTGGAGCCTATTTTCCCCATACATTTGAAAATCCCTACTGTCCAGTTCATCAACGACTTTTATGAAGGGGGAGAACGCCGAGAAGCTTGCCTCGTCGAGCTGCTACACCTAGAAGAAGTATGAGACCGTGCAATAATTTTTTTTGCCAAACATCAGGGTGTAGTCAAAAGATGGTTCGACCGTCGATCCAAAATTAAGGTCTTCTGCATTTCTGATCTGATCCTTTATTGGGACAAGGCCCACAAAAAGAAAGGGGGACATAACAAATTCGACAAGCTTTGGTTTGGCCCCTTTCAGATTGCTGAAATCCTTGGAGATAATGCTTTTCCTTTAAAGACTTTATCTAGTAAAGATGTCCTGTTGCCTGTCAATGGCCAACACCTTAAGCATTAATTCCAAGCCTCAGCTCTTTTAGATTTGTTTGTGTAAATACCTATACATAGGTTAGGATAGGTTTCCTTGCTTTGTCCTTTTATTTTGTTCTGTTTTGCTCATTTCCCAATTGTTTTTGTTTTGACCTTGGAAGAGTCTTCATGTTCTGCTGTGATGGTCGTGCTTGGCTCGATAAATGGTTTGCCTTGCTGCCCGCTCTTGCATTGTTCTCTAGATAAGCCTTCATTCCCTATTACTAACCTCTGAGAGCCCCTAAGCATTGGTTTTCCCCTTTCGAACTCTGAACTAACCTGGGATGGTGTTCCGCTTGAATTTCCTGCGTCTATCATGGAACACACAAAAACATATTTTAAAGTTTCCAAAGAATGGTATGGTGATTATTGAGAGGGCCGAATAAGTGAAAAATATAAAGTATGCTCCACTGACCACTGTGGTTCCCAAGCCCATAGTGAGCTTTGTTGCTTACACGATTGAGCAGAAAAAAGAAAGAAAAGTGCTAAAAAGAAAATATCAAATGAAAAGAATAGACAATATAAAGATAACAACTGTATGGGTGTGCAAATATCTCTACTGGGGCTATGGACGTTTTCCTGTCAGTAGAGCTATGTTCATGGGGTCACAGTGACAACTCCGTCTGGGCTATGGATGCCTGACTGGTAGCGGAGCAATGTCCAAGTTACTTTTGGGGTCGGGCGAACTATGTAGCTTGTCCTTCCTGGTCAGTGGTTGCCCATGCTATCTCTGAGGAAAGGAAATGAACTCACCAAGTACACACCTCCATGATGATGTCATGACGTGATTCAATTTTGCCCTCCTTAACTTGCTCTTAGTTCAACTTTGACAATCAACTTTGGCGTGTGAAACCAGAGATCATGGGTTCATAATGAATATTTATCTTTAGAACGCCGAGAGCATTCTCCCAGCGGAGTCGCCATTTTTTGTGCCTCTTGCACACATGCTCCATTCAGAACGGGGACCCTCTCTTTCCTTTTGGCTTGCCGGGTCCTTTTTGCTTTGCCTCATTTTGCATGCCCTATTTTGACGTCCTTGATGGTCAACATGTTCTCAAAAGTCCCATTTTAGGGTTGACCTAATTTTTGCCCTTTGAAAAATGCTAAGTCTTAGGCCCTTTCGGGTTTTCCCTGTCAGTTAGTCTTTCTGACGTCCGTTGTGCCTTTCGGGCCTGGACCCTCAGGTTTCCCCTCTCGGGTTTCCATTTTGGTGACCGCCCAAGAAATTTGAATTCACCTACCTAAGCTGCCGCCGTACCAAGAATTTACTAAGGAATTGATTGCAATGGGGGCTATTTAAACGAGTTTTGACCTATTATTTTCACATGACAGGAAGGAATTCAAAGCGCTCTCCAACCCCAACATCCTCTGCCTCCGTGCCCGATCTCCAGCTTCGTCGTTTCTCACGAATTCAACATTCTACTTCTTCGAGGATTCGAGGTAGGTTCTCTACCCACCTACCCTTTCCTTATTCTTGAAACCATGAGTTGAAAATTAAATAGGAAATCAAAATAAACTTGAAACTTGGTAGGATAGTGCCCCCGGCCTAAAAACCCACAATTTAGAAAATTGAAAATCAAGGGATTGGAGGTTAAAATTCAAAACCAAAATTTGACCTCCTTGTCGCTGTTCTCCGGAGCAGGTGACTGCATATTTCTGACCCGCACCTCTCTACGGCCACACCCAAAGTAAAACTTAGAGAGAATTGACATGCAACCAAACTCACCTTTGGTCCCGGCCTCTAGACTTCCCTTCTCAGGTTTTCATTGTGCCTCCGCCATTCCAAACGACTTTTCTCCAGCATCCTTGGGGACCTTGGACCTCAAACGCATGAAGTCCATCACAAAATTGAAACCAAAATCGAACTTCGAAGTTGTCCATGAACCCCGACACCCGGACTTCTGTCCCCGCATCGCTGTCTTTGCTTCGCCATTTTAAACGGCTGCCACTGAACATCTTTCCTATTCCCGGGCTCCAGTCGCCCTTCCACTCTGCACAATTTGAACAAGGAAACTGAAATGTCCAAACTTTGCTCGGGCCCCGGCCTCCAGAATTCCATGTCCTTTTCGCTGTTCTGAACGACCAAACCTGTCCACCTTTTCGAACACCGAGCCTTGACCCTTAATCCGCCTCTGGGTTTTTCACCAACTGTTAGGTTTGCCTCGGGTATAATCTTTCAGACTTCTGTCTCCGGACTTTTGTCCACGTTTCACCATTTCGCATGACTATCCCACAGTAGCTTCCCGACCCTGGCAGCCTGGACTCCAGAACCCGATCCCTAGAATGTTGTTTTCCCTGTGCTGTTCCAAATAGCCAACCCTGAATGACTTTCCTGCAGTCAAAGATTGAATGCCAGAATGATGGCTCAAATGGCCAAAAAATTGAAAATGGACTTCAACCCACGTGCCAAAAATGAACCTTCTTTTACACCAACTCTTTATTAGACAAATCCAAGATTGAGAAAAGTCATCGGGAATGCCTTGCCTTGTTTTCCCTTCGAAACAACATTCTGCCAGAGGAAGTCCGACCCTTGGGGTTCGGGTCACCTGTTTGCCTTCCAATCTTATTATTATCAACTATTAGACTTTTCTTAAATGAATGTTGTGGATCTAACATTGATTTGTAGGGATTTGTTCCAGGCGATGTTCTCATGTTAATTTTGCTAACCCCCATCTATGTGTGCAAGATTTATGGAATCTGGTGCAGAGGCCTCTAAGATAGCCAAGGACAAAGGAAAAAGAACTGCCAAGGCCCCTCGAGGCAAATAAGATAAAGATCAAATGAAATATCAATTCCATGGGGCACCCTTGCACTCCAAGGTCATGACTAAGTGGAAGAATATCATAGACACCAATATCGAACATGTCGATATTGATGAGTTTATATGAAGAGTCAAGATAGACCCAAAGATAGATAATGCAAAATTGATCAGAAGCAGAGGACTTGCCAAAGCTGCAGGTTTCCCGCCTGCCTTGGTGGCCCCCGAGCTGGTAATGGCATGGCGGGAGGCATACCAACTTGAAACAAGGACCATCATGGACAAAGATGGCAACATCCTGGCTGATATGTCCCCTCTCAAGATAACTAAAACCTTCCACATCCCCGCCTTCGAAAGCATGGAGACTCCAACCATAGAGGAGTGCAAAGCATTATGGGATCGAGATCCTATAAAATGCAAGAAACTGATCAACCAATACTAGTTGAAAGATAGGCGGGGTAGTGCTGCAGAAGTCCCTCAAGAACTCTATCACAATGATTTCTTCGAGGACTATCATGACCTGGTCACCCTACTAAGCAGAGTAATGGGACTTCCTGCTGCGGCCTTCTTCCAGGAATGAATGCTATATTTTGTTGAACAAATTCTCTGTGGGGATAACGCTGTATTTTATTGGGGGGAGATAATCAACAATTGCTTTCATGAGCAATTCGACAATGTGAGGAAGACCTCCAAATTCTACATGACGTCCTACCTAGTTTATTTGCTTGCCGATCGATGGCATTATAATGGATTATCTGCAATGCCCAATGAGGCACTGGGAAGAGAGCTCAAACCCTATGACAAATACCCATAGCTATAGTACAGGAATTTCAAGAAGGACTACTGTAGGGTAAACAATGCTTTTACTACCTATATCATTCGGTGGCTTGGAGGTGATTTTGAGAGAACAGTCTCTCACAGTGCTAGGGCCCTTCTCAAGCACTACACCTTCCTGTTCATACAATTTCCCAAGTTCACCTACATTCGCACCCAAGGGTTCACAAAAAGTCCGAATAAGCTACCTCGATACCTTAATGATCGGATTATACTATTGGAACTAACTTGGCAGCTGTGACATATACACAAAATTCTAAGAAGCAAACATCTGGAAGGGACCCCCTATCCCCTCGAACTTGGCCAGGGGATGTATCAAATTCATACTTCCCAATGCGCGGGCAATTCAAAGAAGGAGCTGGCCAAGTACCACTTCAGACAGCATACAGCTAGGCCACGGATGGACCCATATGGTCACATTAGAAAGGAAATTGGACCAGAGTATGCCCACCTCCACCACATTGAGGATTTTTGGGCTGATTGCAAGGACGAATTTGAGGTGCGGATATAGAATTATATGCATATGATGACATACTTCATGAAAAGGGTGAACCTGTGTCCGGTTCCAGATCAGCTTGAAGAGGAAGAGAGCACAGTGATCGACCCAAGGTATAGTGCCATTGCCTTTAATTTATTGGGATGAGCAAGAGGTTGATGACCTCGACATTCTCACCAAGCCTGTCGAGGCTTGAACAAAGGCATGATCGATGGGCAGGTCACTCGACTAAAGCAACAAGGAGTTGCCTTGAAATTCAAATGGCTCA
Source organism: Sequoiadendron giganteum (assembly GCA_007115665.2). NCBI lineage: Eukaryota > Viridiplantae > Streptophyta > Pinopsida > Cupressales > Cupressaceae > Sequoiadendron > Sequoiadendron giganteum. The sequence goes on along the minus strand of CM021104.1, from coordinate 232,697,142 downwards.
AAAGTGAGCTAAGTGGTTCTAATGGTGGGACGACTACTAGTACAACTAGAGAAACATCCAAATCCCTGCCATTTGTCAAGTCGAGAAAGAGAAAGGAGGTTGATGAGCAATAGCCTAACACAAAAGTGTACGCCAAAGAGGCCTCGGAGAGCGAGCCTCCTAAGAATCATAGAAGAATGAGAAGTGCCATGGAGATGCCTATAATACCTGAAGACCCACTCCACAAGGGCGAGGAGATGGAAGCTGACCCACCAAGGTTCCCGCCCACTTCACTTGCAATAGCTGCTTCCTCTCTACCCACGGTGTACATTGCTGTCCACCTCGCCTCCACTCCTCCAATCACGCAGGTTATATCGGTGGATTCATCCTCCACCACAACCTCACCAATCTCATCATCCTCCATGTCTCCTTCCCTTCCACTCGCTTCATCTTTTGTTGCAATGCCTACCCTCACTCTTCCAGAGTCCTTTGTCAAGTATATGCAAAATGTGTCATCTAAACTTTTGAGAATTCTTGCAAATCCAATGGTGCAATCTACCATCACCCAGGAAATGGTTAACACCCCAGCTCTCCCTCCTCCTACAGAACAACCTAGAATGGAGGCTACAATGCAAATCTTGGATGAGCTCGAGCGATGACAACTAGAGATAGCCAAGAGACTGGAAGATGAGGAATTTGAGTATCATGAGCATCCAATATACGAACATCGGGTGATTGATGAGGTGGCCTATGAGTCTTCCAGTGAGGACAACAAGGGTCACAAAATGGACATAATCCAAGAAACAACTGATCCAGAGCTCAATGCGGAGTGGAACAAGCAACTCAAGAGGATCGAGGATAAAGAGGCTAAAGGATAGCTTATGATTGAAGAAAGAATTGCTGCTCCAGAGACTAGGGGCAATAGGTCTCCTGTAGAAGGACATGATCAAACCCCAGAGCATGATGAAGAAACATCCTTCCACAAAGATGAACAAGAGGATAGGCCCGAGGAGGGTGGACATGACCAAGATGAAGAAGAAAAGAGTGTTGAAAAGGAAGACCACCCCGACAAGCAACTACTCACCAAATCTCCTACCAAACATATAATGCTCGTGCAAGATTCCGACAAGGAGAAGGAAGATGCAAGAATTGAGTAGGAGTCCCTTAATGTCAAAGCCATTGAACTTAGGGTGGAGGACAACAAAGATCAACATGACTCACCCAAGGAAGGACCCTCGATGCCCGACTGGCTAGAAAGGTGTCTCGAAAAAAGAACTCCCGCCCTAAAGGATCTGAAAGCAAGACTGGAGGCAATACTGGCTAGAGCTCAGATTAGTACCAAGAGGGAGAAGAAGCCTAGAATCATATCAAAGGTAACGATGGAATCCTCCGGTTCTAGGGCAGTGCAAATAGCTACGCCAGTGGTTGGAGAACAAGGAATAAGCTATAATGTCTCCATCATTGACTTGGGAGTGGCCACCAAGGAACAAAAGGTTGACCACCTCCAGGAATTAGTAGCCACAGTGGTGCACCTTATCCAGCACGATAGGGTTTTGAGGGAAGAGCTCAAAGTACAGGTGGCTAATCTAACGACCTACATTCAACAATGGTCATCTCCGGATGAACAACCTACCACATCATTGGCCCCGCTGTAGTTGTTGTCCTAGGAACAAATCAACAAACTGGAAAGAAGGAGCAACTTGGATAAGACCACAAAAAATTGGTTGCGATAGGTCTTGGACATTGGGAATACGGGCATCAATTTGGCTGTCCAAACAACAAACAAGTTCCTAGAAGTACAAACGTCTCTTGAAGGCACGAGGTGAATCTGCGAGGACTTCCCAAAGAAGTATAAGGTTGCGTACCGAAAAATTGAGGCTATCCTCGCACTGCCAAGTGAGGTTTGGGAAAAGGACCTTGCCTTCAAGGATGTTGACCATTGGTTAATGGATGTGTGGAAGTGGGACTTCGATCACCGAAAGGGGAGGCTAGAACAGATCCTAGAACAAGTAATTCTGGATATTGAATGGGCCAAAGAGGCCAGAGGAGATTGTATAGGATACCTTAAGCTGATGATAGGGTATGAGATGTCTTCTGTTAAGATCAATCTGGAAAGCATAAAGCCTCACTTCAGAGGGAGGATGGAGAAGGGAATGTCAGTCGAGGTTACCATAGAATTTATGAGCTTTGCTGGATGAGCTTTCACCTGGTCTGAACTTTTCAAGGACCACGCTGTGAAGTATGACAAAGACTGGGAAAAGCTCGTTAACAATTCCAAGGAATGGAGTTACCAAGTGCTAAGGTCTAACATCATTGAGATCGACAAGCTTCAGCCGGTAATCTTTAGAGGAATTTGAAGAGGAAATTGCAAATAAGGTTGAGTCCGAATCATATATTGATGCACTGTATAATATAGAAATATTAGAGGATGAATCTATCTATGATTTTCATGATAGGTTTATGAAATTTCTGCTTGCTATACTAGAATTAGAAAGGGTCGACAAATCATTTTGCATTGATTTGTTATGTGAGAATTATGGGCCAGGTATGAGTACCATGCCATTTCACTTGAGCCCCCCTAGCCTTGGATGTTTATATCAACGGATTTCAATAACTAAGGAAATGATAGATAAATGTGGAGGTCATCTCCTAACTCAATTGTGTGATGGTACTTTTTCAAGACTCAGTATAATGGATGCAGATGGTATAGTAGAAGACAAGCATGATACTACATCATGCAGTGATAAAGATGTTTCTGAACAACCTACAAAATAAATATGTCCAGAACAATATTGCAGCCATGATGGTCATGAAGAGATAAATGAAACATGTGAAGTGTCTTCCATTTTCTTTGAAAATACAGAAATGGAGAGCAAATTTTCTGTAGCAAATGAAGGTTGCAATGATGAAGATGATATTGAGAGTGTTTTATCCTCTATGGAATTTGAATATATAGTTGAAGATCATACATGTTTTGATGTTTTAAGTCTTCCTAATGAGAACAATGGTGTTGTAGATGAAATTTTGCAACCAGCTGAAAAACATTCTTGTATAGGTGATCAAGACGATTTCAACTCTATTTGCAGTCCTACTAATTTTGATTCCTTTCAAAAGCAGGAAGTGGAATTAATCCTCTTGAATGAAAAGTAACCTAATGAAGATGATGACAATGTTTCTGAAGTCTCACAAAAACAAGAATATGATGGATACGAATTGAACATCTTGTTTGAAGAAGACATGTGTAATGAGTAGTACTGCAATACACTTGGTTATACCAATGTTTTGAGTGTATGTAACATTGATGAGGGCTTTCATGATGAGATAAAGGAGCCTGCAGATTTGACTAATGCTTTTGAGAGAATTGGTGTATCAACTACAAATAACAAGGTATGTAATGGGTTTCAGTCAAAGCAATCATTTGTGGAAAGTTGCAATAAAGAAACCATTGATGGTTTTCAGTTTGACATTGAAGAAGGTAGGCCTACTGATGGTTGCAACAGTATGAATGAAGAATGAGATATGTATGCAAGAGGTTCAGTGGATGAATCATTTCAAGTAGTTGATTATGAGGAGCATGCATATGTTGATAATGATAAATTAGGATCTCCAGTTTGGTCCGATGCTTTACCTTCTTCTACTTCTTTTGCTGACTTTGAAGTTATCATTGATGGTTTGCATGAGGATAGCATTGGTATAGTTTTAGATGACAGTGGAAATGTAGAGATAAATGTTGGTACAACTAATGACAACTTTCATGATGAGTTTGCACATGAGGAACATGATTGTGTCTATCATATTGATGCATATGAGGACCTTTTTTTCTGGATCTGCAATTCATATTTCCTCTCATGAGCAGTATGTTTCAGATTTTCATGTTGAAGCAGCAAGAGATGATGTTGATTTCAATACACCTTACATTGGTGAATGTGTCTTTGACACTCACTATGATGAATTTGTTGCAAATGAAAGTTCTGATTCATATGAACCTACACTTAAGGTTTCCCTTTGTGGTAACATGTTGAATGCTGATGATATTTTCTATGAACATGAGGTGGAGAACATTGTTTGGGATGCTAGCATTTCTTCTGAATGCAATGATTTGAATGAAGATGAAGGTATTGTGGGTGTTGATAAACCTGATTTTTAGAATCTTGAAACACATGTCAATGTGTTTGGGTTGTGTTGTTGGGATGAAGACATGCTAACCAATGATACATCTCAGTTGGAGGAGACACAGATGCATGAGCAATCTTTGCTCAACACACAAGAGGATTGCATGTTGTTTTTTAGTTGTGATATCTCCTTTAAGCATGATCATTATGAGAGGGTTAGTGAATGTGGTCTTGATCACTATCCTCTCATGTTGCTACTTGATGCAAAATTAGAAAATAAAGAAAGTGACAGTGAAGTGGCCTATGTGATTTGGTTGCCATGTGATGACAAAGCTGACCAAAGAGCAATTTTTCACTTGCACAAAGGAAGCCTGATAGTTATGTTTACAATGATGCATTTGTTCATGTTGTTATGGTTTGACAAAGGCAAGCATGAGTTGAGGGAGATCAACACTTTTTACAGATTGGTGTTTGAAAGAGGTAGGAATTGACTCCATTTTTTCATTTGGTGACCTGGGGTCGCCAAGTGAAGTTAAAAAAGAAAGAATGAATAAAGGAGTAGTTTGAGGACTTCTGATTGACTCAGAATTTGGTCTACTCCCCAGAGATCTGGAATCTTGCTATGCCCACAAGGGGCATACATCCCTAGTCAGAGCCACTGATGGCACTCTCAAATTTTGCAAATTTGGAGTGCCTATTTCAAAAAAAATTTCAGAAGTGCACCTGATGAATCTATCTGAGTGACCTAGTTTAGAGGCTTGTAATTCAAAGCCTATTGTTTTTCGTGCAAAACCCATTTGTAGAAATATTCAATTGACATATGTGAAAATGCATGTCAATTTTCAGCTTCCCATGATGAGTTTTGTCAGGGTTTCAAAAAATGAAGCAGAAGGGTTTTGGCACTATTCTGTTGTTTGTAGACTTTTAGTTTTGCAAAGTAGCAGCCCATTTGAGCTTTCATTTTGCAACCAGTTGACTGTCATGTCAAAATGATTGTTGTTCTACATTCTCCCCACCTAGATGAGATCGTATGTCAGTTTTCAGAGCTTCATGAGCTGATTTGCTATTTTTACCAGGTCAAAACCAAATGCAATTTCTTCAGTTTTGCATCTGCATTTCCTGAAATCTTTCAGGGTGGTCAACTTTGACACCTAATATATTTTGATGGGAGATGATTCAAGTAGATCCCTCTTGCACACATGTTTAGTGTACCTAAATGATCTACTGTGTCCAGTGGAAGACTCCTAGGAGTTGATTTGCTATTTTTTCAATGTGCCAATTGGGTGAGTTTTATTTGGTTCAGAACAACTGTTTGTTGCAAAAGTTCGAGTAAGCAAATTTGATAGTTGATAAATTTTGCCTCATGGGTGATTTCTCTGAGCCGTTGGTTGCATTGCATTCTCAGGACCAATGGCTACATGCCTGCAAGTTCTTATGTTTCCCAGAGGTTGTTCACCCAGTTTTCAAAGCTAATTCGAGAGCTAACTTGGCTAGTTTTCACCATTCTTCAAATGTGCCACAAAACAGATTCTAATTGCAACCTAGTTCATTTTTCAACTTCAGAAGCATTCAAAAGGCAATGTTGAGTTACATTTGAGCTCAAAAGTTGTTTGAAAATGATTTTTTTTTAGTTGGGCCCGCATGGGACCCGACATGTTTTACACAATGGTGAAATTGTATGAGTTGCATTTTGGAAGTTACTTCAAGTGAATGTGTTTGATATAAGAACATTCGGGGGAGATTTGACATATTCGTTATTGGCTAGACATAATGATGCCTTCTTATAGATTCTTGGTGGTTGCAAGCCAAAAGAAGATATATGTAATTGATCTGTTTGTTGAAATGTATAAATGGAGTTATGTGTTCATTACCAAAGGAATTCAGGCTCCAATACCTAAATCAGATATATGAGAGGATTTAGACTCTTCCATCAACTAGATGAGGATGGTGTTTTACTTGTATTCCCATGGTGGGATTGAAATCAAAGTTAAGGTAACAAGGAATTCAAGGAATGAGGTAATGTATTAGGAGCAAGAATTTGATAACATGAAGCATGGCAACATGACTTCTCAACAAGCCGAGCTTGGAAATGGTACAATAATTGATCATCAAAATCTTATTAAAGACCACAAGACTCAAGAGTTGTTTGTGACCAACAGAACGGAAAATTTAGATGAAACATTTCAAGTCGAACTAAGATCAGAAACTATCCTAGAAGCAGTCGTGACATAGCATGAAACAAAAAATGTGTGGATAGCTCATAAGCCAAGGGTGCATGTTTCTTGTTTGATAGGATGCTTCTATCATATGATGTGTTATGTAGAGCTGGGATTGTAGGTTATGTTCAAATTGATTTGTTGAAAAGTCTCTAGATGTTTTCGAGCAAATGCTGATACAACAGATGTGTTATTATGCTGGCTATGGAGGATAGGAGTCTTTTGTTCAAAAATCTTTTCCCAGGCAAGGAAAAGACCAGTGCTGGTGTTCATAATGCAGTGGTACATAGGGAATTTTACATTTGCAGTGATAGTGTCTCAAAATTGTTTGAGGAAATTCTATTTTGACAACACGAAATTGAGGGTCGATGAAGGGTCTGAGTGCATCCAAGGAACAACGCAATGTGCAGGGGCTCAGGCTGCATGGTGGAATGTGAGCATACATATTTGAGAATGGGGGCGCCATCTAAACATGAGAGACACTCACAAACTGGAGTTGTTGAAAGGATGTTTCAGACTTCCAAACAATTGCAATTGGCACACCCAAGGTGAAGGAAAGACCTGTGCCCACGACAGCTTGCATATACACTGGAAATGTATCAAAATTGTTTGAGGAATCTCTCAAATTCATGTGGGGCATTTGAAAAGAATAATTTGATATTACAAATTTTACGGAGATACCACCCCTTGGGATGGCGCGGACTGTGGTTTGAAGTATGGGCATACTAATCATGGGGCGACCATTGGGGCTCATTGAAGAGAATATTATGTGCCAAAGGTAAGAGCATGTCAAGATTCTTTGATGAAATGCTATTTTCACTACGAATTGCTTGAGCATTGTGAGGTTAGGTGGATCCAAATGATACTAAGGTTACAAATAAATACAATTGAGAAATTTCTTGAGATTCAAAAGCAAAGCGCCTAGAGGGTAGTCGAGGTCACTGAGAAAACTGAGCGTTGATCATCCAATGGAGACCTCTATGTTCGATGGTTGATGATGAGTGGATTGAGCATGTGCTTATTCTATAGAGGGAGTAGCCCATGGCTTGCAGTGAAAATGTATCAAAAGTGTGTGAAGGCATCGAATAGAAATGGCCGCCATTACCCATGAGATGCAGAGTGCGAGCAAACGAGATGGAGATTAGGGAAATGATGGGCAACCGAATGAGATCAATGGTTGGGTGAAGAATGAGCTACATGGCATGATCTCGCAAGCCTCATAAGATTTTGGTGATGTGAGAAAGAAGCCCATGAGGTGTGTGAGAGAGGAGCTTAGTGGGCCCGATAAAGTTGAGGGCAATTTTAAATATAAAATATAAAGCATGAAGGGGGAAAGGGATTTAAATATGCCGAATGAAAAGGTGGAATTCATATTTTATAAAGTGGGATTTCTTGAAATATTAAAATGCAATAAAGCACTAGGTGAATTTTTGTGCTAGGTTCATTGAAGTGAAAACACGAGAAATGTGTTTTTCCCATAAAAGGTGAAATGGGAAAATATCTAAAAGGCACGTAAAATGCTAGTGAACAACAATGCACAAAAAATGGTAAAGAGGGGAGTGGGTAAAATGCTTTACCCAAATGAATTTTACATGACACGTGAATGGGTGAATGTTTTAAATGGAGAATTTAAAACATTAAGTGAAGAGAGGGGAATATTTGATAAATTGGATTAAATATTCACTCTTTAAGCGATCCCTTTACTGAAATTTGAATTTTCTATTGGCATAAATATTAAAGTTAGAAAAATTTAATATCTAAAAATATAAATGTAAAGTGTTGTGGGTAAATTTTTTATTTACCCAGGAAAATATTTTTAATCGGGTAATATAAAATGCACAGAGGGGATGAATTTGTACAGTGAGTAAAATATTCACTATGATGAATATTTTATATTGCTAGGAGATAAAAGTGATGCACATGAAAGTGTATGGGGGTATGAGTAAAGTGAAAATACATTCACTTTATGATTAAAAGAAAATATATTTGGAGGAAAAATGTAATGTGCAGCTCCAACATAAAAGAGAACAAGAACATAATTTTCACGGGTAAGAGGCATTTTTACATAGCAGGGTAAAATGGTGAAATTCTCTACATGGGCAGATTTTATGTTTCAAAACAAGGTAAATTTTTTGTTGCAAATAAGCAAAGGCAAAATTGGTGGTAAAGTTTGTTACAGGAAAGAGAGAGGAGAGAGGCTTTGCAAATTGCTTATCAATGAGAATGGAGCTACCAGACGACATTTTTTGATTTTCTTTTGGGGTCTTCTATTCTTCTATATCTTCTTTTCTCTTCTCATTGTAAGGGGTTCCAATTTCTAAAATCTCTGCAAGTCAGGCAGAAGATCTGGGTAGGATTGTTAAGCTAGGATGAATTGTAATTAAGTCATTAAATATGAAGTGTCTGTGTTTTGAATTATGCTTCTATGTTTATTTTAGCTGATAATTGTCTCCATGGCTGAACTGTAATGCTCTTTTGGATTCTATAATAAAATTGTCTGAGTCTTTTTATGCACATTTGCTGCATTTGACTTACATCCGTTGTTTCCTTCTATTCTATGAATGTTGTAATTGATTTAATAAAGCACAAGTTGCATTTATTATTGCCTATTGTTCAGGGATAGTGTAATTGCTTTAACAAATGTGACATGAGTGTTATGTTTCAGGTGGATTTATAAGAAGAGTTATTAGATAAAGCTCTAGTGGTTTGGTTATCATAATGTGATAAAATTTACAAGGATCTTCAAAGCATGCTTAACACTATAAGATGAGGTGCTGGTTATATAACTCCATAGCCCTTTCTTTTGGCACTATTCAATCTTCATGCTTATGTTGTTTTCAGTTTGGTCCCAACTCTTTAAATCAAAAACCATTTCAAATCTATTTTGTTGAGTTGTGTTTGTCATGTTCTCCATGCTAGTCCCTGAAATTCAATCAATGTCTTGCCAATTTTGAGTGATATTTTATGTTTCTTAGCATAGTTCTGTGAGAGCATTATCTGTTAAGCAATATCCTGTTATTTGTGTGTTTGAATCTTTAGATGTTGCTAAAGGGTCACCCCCCTAGGTCCTACAGAGCCTGAAGTGCAGGGGAAATGTGTTTTAATTCCATTTCCTTTCAATTGGCCACTAGCCTTTGTGGTTCTTGAATATAGAAGTTGGCTATCTCTTAGAGAGTTTCAAAGCCTAGCTGGAAAAAACACCAACAAGACTTTCAAAGGTCATAACTTTTGACTCAGAAGTTCGTTTGGGCTCAAATTTTACATGGAGATGTTTTATGAGGAGTTTTTTGGATTGTTGACAAAGCCCAACTTGATAAGTGGTCATTTTGATAATTTTTTGGGGCCAAAATCTTTCATTTGGGCCCTCAAAATTAGCTTTTACTATTTTTTTCAAGTTGCTTTAAAAAAAAAAATTTGGACCTCATGTTTCCAATTTGAATTGTAAGTTGACAATTAGTTTCACCATAGTGTTAGGAAGATATTTGAAAAATATGAGCCCAAAGGGATAAGCATGCGATATTACCAAAAATGAAAAATTATGACAATTGTCAAAAATGGTAAAATTTGGGGGGTTTTTTAGTTTTTAGATATAAAGGAATTCTATTTCATTGTAGAAGTAGAGAAGGATAATATAATATTTTTGTTTGAAATAAATTTTCATTTTCTAAGTTTATTTATCTATAATGGAAATTTTTTGTTAATATTTTGTTTGATTACATCATTTGGTATCAGAGTAAGAAGATGGTTGGGAGAGGGAGAGGGAGAGGAAGAGGAGGTCTTACCCAGATGCATAGAGATATGAAGATGAATGTGATAAAGAGATAGGCCAAGGATGTGTAGATTAGGATCTAGAACTTGAAGAAGAACAATTAGAGCGCATGAGTTTTGAAAAGAGGATTCTTAGGGCCTTGGAAGGAAAAAATGAAGGGATCAAGATTGAAATTTCAAAATATGCAGGTAGTGTTAAACCAGAGGAGCTAATAGATTGACTAAATGATATGGGGAATTTTTTTGAATGGAAGTCCATGACAAAGGAAAAGAAAGTGAAATTTGTATGCACCAAGTTAAAGGGTCACACATGTTAGGAAATATTGTATTCAACCCACAAACTTATTCCGTTTCCTACATAACCCCATGAGAGATAAATATGCATACACGTAACCATAATGCATAGATAAATAGACAAGCCATAATATAACACAAGAAATACCCTGAGAAAACCCTCAAGAGGGAAATCCCCAACCTCCAGAAGCATCCATAGTCCATCATACTATTCAACAATAAAGCAATACAAGTTACAATGAATACCTCTGAAGTATTAAGCCTCTCAATGCATCCTCATGTGTCCAAGCATGAATCCACACATCCCAAGCCATGCTTCACATATGCACTCCTCAAAAAGACTCAATAATGAAAACCCACTCACCTAGCCAACCTTAACCACTAAACATGTGCTTGATTTTATAGATTCAATCTCACACAAATACAACCAAGTGGTAAGATAAAACCATGTGAATACAAACAACTAATCACTTATTTAATATTGGGTACTAAGTTTTCACTTTATTTAATATTTCCATAATATTAAATTGTTATCATATGTCTCCCACACATTAAATAATAATACAATGTTACAATACAACATGAAGTGGTCCCCACATAATTACCTAGTGTGATTAACCACACCACCTAGGTGCATCACAACTAAATAATTATTTAATTACATTATAAGAAATAATTTTATGCAATGGTGTACAACACCATATCCCATCATTCTCCCACTTTGTGTATACATTATAGAAGTATCAATACATGAAATACATCATCATCGCCATACATGAAACCACATGAATCTCCACAATGTGACCACCAACAAGAAAGAACAAAGTGACCACCATCTCAAGCAAGAACTCATCTCATCCTCCAATGTGACATCTATGAAAGAAAAGGAACATGCCAAGGTGAAGATGCACCAATCCAAGAACACAAGCATTAAATCCAAGTGATAAAAAAGTCTCTAACAAGTTGTAGTCAAGTAAAAAACCCACATGATTGGAAATAGCATCCACAACACATGCTAATACATCCAGCCATCCATACCTCCTAGGTATTAATAACATCAATAAACTCATGCCAACAACATATGCAAACCATAAACCAAAATCACAAGCTCCTTGTAGCAAACCTATCAATGAAGAACATTATTATCCAGGAACTCGTACTGCATGGGTAATGTCAAAGCATATCAAGTCTACCAATAAAAACTATATCAAGGTGTGATAAATAATCAACAATTAAGTATCAAGAACAATCATAATGACACTTACATGCAACCCAAAAGCTTCACAATCTCTCACAACATGTTGCCACCATCCTCCCAAATCATATGAACATAAACCTCCAGGAAAGAGCCATGAATAGAGAAAACCTATAAACCATAATATGTCCTTCTACCAACACCTCAAAAGTGTAACATCGTGTCAAGAATTATCTCCTAACAACCCCAAATGAGAAGCCTCAACAATAACCAAAACAACGTTCAATCTCTTAGATCAAACACACATATGCATCATGTAATAATGCCAACATGGATGTAAGCCACTCTAACCAAGAAGATAAAACTCAAAGTCACCATTCCCAATCAAGAAATCAGCCCATAAACCATCTCCTAAACTCCTCATCAATGAAAGATAATATAAAATCAAATGCACAAGGAGATAACCATGCCAAACATCTCTCAAAATGAATCCTCATGAACTAACTATCCACAACTCAAAATCCATGTCCATGAAATATAAAGCAATATAAAATAATGCTAAACAATCTTCAAATGAGTCCCCAAATCAATCATCATGACTCTACTCAATCCCATGAGAAATCAAAGCATGAAACATAACACATCTGAAAGAAATAATGGGCAAATACCTCTCAAATGATAAACTGCCAAGTAGACCAAGAGTGGGGAATGATAATGCTCCTCTAGGATAGCCAAGTCATCATGACTCACTCCAAGAATAATCTCCTCCATCAGTCCATCATTAAATCACATCCATACCTAGGTGAAAGCTCCTAGATTTTTCTGTTGAAACCTCCAAAGAGTAACCATCTCAAGCAAATGTCTCTAATCAAAAGAGAACTCCAACCTCACCCACATATCCAAGTATTCATGAGCACCTACAACTAATCAATACATGCCAAACTCCAAATGCAACATAGCACCATCATGAAGTAATCAAGAAAATGATCAATATACTCAATACAAAGAGAACCACTAAGATCAATGTAAAGCTCCATCTGTAGAATCATGAACCTATGATGACAACGTGATATAACCATCTCCTCCTAGGAGATCACATGCACCAATGCATACATCCTGGTATCAAAAGAACATGTACCATTCTAAACTCTAAACTAGTACCAAGATTATATCATGACATAATAACAAACACACTCTAAACCAAGAAACCACATCTCCAATCACATACAGATAACCATCACCAATGATGTATCCATGTCACTTCCAACAACTCCCATTGAACAATGATACTAAGATACACATGGAATCATGACTACCAGCTCCTCCATGAAGATCATCCAGGTCTACACAAACTCAAATACAATGTCAGTAATATATAAGTGAAACCAAGATCTCCAAACCAAGAAGATACATACAACCGCCATAAAACCATCAAGAACCAATCCTACACTACCAAGTCATCACTGTGAAAGCTCCCATTGAAAGTGCATAACCAATGAATGTACCAAGCTATCATGACATCATGATCAAACCACATACTACAAGTCCCATGAATCAACTAATCAAGTACGCTAACCATCCATCCTCTCATCTCAAAGCAAAATACCAATGCACAAATGAACACAAACAAGACCAACTAATGAAATCTTCAACAACAATGAATCAAACCTGCTGGATATAAACAGTCCACATCCGAGTCATCCCACTGCAATTGAATGGGCGATCAATCCATACAAATGCATAACTTGTAGATCCAACCACCGAAACATGCAAACTCATCATCACATTAGTAATCTACAAATTGAGATATCAAAGAAGATAATCCTATAGACATCAAGACTCAAACACCAAAAAAACTAGGTTGCAGATGCTTTAAGCAGGCATGTTGTACTTTTGATCATAATAGAAATTGAAGTAGTTGGTTATGATGCAATCAAATATTTACATGAATTTGATGATGATTTCTAGGAGATTGTGGAGCAATTGATTGCTCCAGTAGCTAGTAACATGGATCACATCGAGGGTGAATATTTTATGCAGTATGATTATCTCTTAAGAGGAAAACAACTATGTATTACAATTGGCTCTATGAGAGAAATATTATTAGAGAACTTCATAGTAGTGGGTTGGCTGGAAATTTTGGAAAGGGAAAGACATTAGTCTTGGTAAAAGACAAATACTACTGACCAGAGATGAAAAGGGACATAACTAAGTATGTGACAATGTGTAGAATCTGTCAAGTGTTTAAAGGACATTCACAAAATATAGGGTTGTATATGCCATTACCAATACCCATAGAACCATGGACACATTTGAGCATGGAATTTATATTGGAACTACCACACACACAACGAGGTAATGATTCTATTTTTGTGGTTGTTGATAGGTTCTCTAAGATGGTTCATTTCATTACCTATAAGAAAAATAATGATGCAATGAGGGTAGCATCATTTTTTATTTAGAAGTTGTTAGATTGCATGGTGTTCCAAAGACTATTACGTCTAATAGGGAAACCAAATTTTTTAGTCATTTTTGGAGGAATTTAAGGAATAAGATGGGTACCAAGTTATAGTTTAGCAATGCCTATCACCCTCAAACAAATGGGCAAACAAAGGTAGTCAATCAAATTTTGGGAAACTTGTTAAGGCATATTAAATTGGAGAGAAGCCCAAACAATGGGACTTGACATTGTCCGAGGTAGAATTTTCCTACAATAATTTAGTAAACAAATCAATAGGTAAATCACCATTCCAAATTGTGTATGGTAGGAATTCTAAGGGTGTTTTAGAATTGGTGCAGTTACCAATGAGGGATAGAATTAGTGATGATGGGGAAGAATTTATGGAACAACTTCAATAGTTGTAGAAAGATGTGAGACAAAAGTTGCAGGAAAGTAAAAAGAGGTCCAAAATTATAGTAGATGCTAGTAGGTGACATAAGGTATTCAATGAAGGTGATTTAGCGATGGTATATTTGAGAAGGGAGAGATTTCCTTCAAGAAAATACCACAAATTGAAGTACAAGAAAATTGATCCTTGCAAAATTACAAAGAAGATCAATGATAATGTCTATGAGGTAAGTTTACCAAAAAAATTAGATATTTCCCTTGTGTTTAATATTTATGATTTATATGACTACCATGGAGAGGAACATGATGAGGATAGTAGAGAAGAAGTGGACTGGTAACACCAAATCCCACACAAGTAGAAGGAAAAGGTTGCATAGATTCTAGATAAGAAAACTACTTACACTTGACAAGGTCAATAAAACAGGTATTTGGTATAGTGGGAAGGATTAGCAACAAAAAATAATACATGGATTACATAGTGGGAATCAAAGAAGCTGGATCAAGACAAGTGGTAACATTTTAAGGATAATAACTTGTAGGAGTTGTGTTCTTTTCAACTAGAGGAGAATGATGTAGGGACTTCCAAAGGTCATAAATTTTGACTCAAAATTTCATTCACAACAGCATAATAGGCAATTAGCGCTGACTTTTGTGCCGGAATTTAGTGTATTTGAGTGCACGAATTGAACAATTTGGCTGGCGCCCAACTTGACGCAAACAAGCATGGTTAGCTTGGCATCGGATTTGGCACCGATTTGTGCATTGGATTTAGCACTGGCTTTAGCACCAGGACATCATAGCACCTTTGTTGGCGCCTAAAATTGTGCTAGGTAGTAATGTCGGAAATTGCATCGAAATGGGCACCCAATTTGGCTTCCGGTTTTACTTCCATGTCTACTCCCATTTTTGCTTCTAGTTTTGCTTCTAATTTGATGTCCAATTTTGCTTCCAGTTTTGCCTCTAGATTTTCTTCCAATTTTTCTTCCAGTTTTTCCTCCAGGTTTGCTTGCTATTTTGCTTCCAGTTTTGCTTTTGATTTTTCTTCTAGTTTTGCTTCTAGGTTTGTTTCCAAGTTTTCTTCCAGGTTTGCTTCTAGTTTTGCTTCTTATTTTTCTTCTATTTTTGCTTCCAAGTTTGCTTCCGATTTTGCTTCCAGTTTTGCTTCCATGTTTGCTTCCGGTTTCGCTTCCAAGTTTGCTTCCAGGTTTGCTTCCGGTTTTGCTTCCAGTTTTGCTTCTGGTTTTGCTTCCAATTTTGCTTCCAGTTTTGCTTCCAGGTTTGCTTCTAGTTTTGCTTCCAATTTTGCTTTCAAGATTACTTCTAGTTTGGCTTCCATTGTTGCTTCTAAAAATGCTTCTTGTTTTGCTTCCATTTATTAATTTAATATGTTTTATTTCATTTTGATTAGTTAAATATATCATGCCTCTTAAATAACTCATATGATTATAGAGTAAGTAATTTAATTATTTAAATCATATGATTAAATAACAATATAATTATTGTAACATGATCATCATTTATAATTAAAACAAGTGAGTCAAATATTTATAATTTAATTGAATTTGACAACATCCATCTCGAGCAGTAAATTAAAATCATCATACTTAATAAATATCCATCCAAAAATCATTGACCACTTTTAATATATATAAATTGACAAGTCAATACTGATAAGATCATCATCAGATATAACTAAAACAAGTGAAAGTCAAATATGTCAGTACATCAAAAACATGTCAAAATGATACATGTCCAACACTCGACATAAGTGAAAATGATACATGTACAAATGATATAAATAAAATTGATAAATTATGTAACTCAAATTGATACAAGTCAAGATGATACATGTCCAACACTCGACATAAGTGAAAATGATACATGTACAAATGATATAAATAAAATTGATAAATTATGTAACTCAAATTGATACAAGTCAAGATGATACATGTCCAAATGATATAGTGAAAATGATACATGTCAATATGATACAACTCAACAATATAGTACTGTAGGCCGTGAAAATGATACATATGATAGTAACCTTGAAAAGAGTCATCATAACGATATATCAAGAATGATCCATGATGTAGTCTATATGATCATGAATTTCACTGGTTACTATCACCAACTATCTCATCATCATCATTGTCATCGGCCTAGGTGTCTTCCGTATCTGCATCATCATCATCCTTTGCCATGTGATCTGTACCAGTAGAACCAATATTTTGTGGATCTATATCATGTTGAGGATCATCTTGATCTTCTGGAAGACCCGTGTTCTGCAAAAAAAACATTTAAAATGAAAAGTTATTATTTATTTCATGCAAAAATTTATTTTTTTGTTATATATCTAACATTACAACGTATGAGACAAAACCATAATCATATTACATCATATCAAAGTGCACATACCATAATAAAAATTTAAAAAAGTTACAGCTAATACTGGTGACTCAGGAGAAACTTCAGCGTTCAAAAACAAAGCCAATTAGGCTGGTAGACGTGTGGATCAGGCCAGCATTTGGTGGAAGAGGATAAAAGATCACTGGAACTCTGGAGGCCCACCATAATGGATTTTTGTATGCAACCATGAGAGCATAAGAGAGAGCTGATATCACGTATCAAAACATTAAGCATGCATTCTTCCAACCAGCGGAGAAGGAGATGATTACTTTGCTTCATTTTCATTTGCATAACCATATCATGGCGTGGGAACCAAGAAGACCAAGGATGTCCAATTTTATGTGGAGGTAATGGATGTGGTCCAAACTTTAGGAGGGGAAAGAAGGTCAATGTATGATCCTAATGAAATTGAGGAAGAAAAACAAGAGAGGGATAGGACTGCAGAAACATAAAACATGTAAGAGAGCTATGGGAGCAACCTCATCTAAAAGATTAGATTACATAATCATGGACTGTAGAAACACAAAACATGTAAAAAAGGAAAGATGCTAAAACTGCACACTGATTATATCCCACAAATAAGATCATGCTATCCATAATGCACACACTCATTTTAAGTCATTCAAAAAATAAAATAGAGATATAGTCTCCCCACTAAAATACAAGCATACCTAGTAACCAGGGATTAAATTCCTTTAACAGTTCTCTCAAAAACATACGATGATAAAACAATTAGCTATGAATTAACAAGGATAAGGACAAGAACTTACGATTCACCTCTAGATTTAGAAGGGCGCTTCACTTGAGCACTCCCCATGTAGCTCTCCTCCCTTCCTCTCTTCATTTATATGACTACCAGTCTCACCTCAAGTTGCTCTTGCAAAAAAATATATCATATTCATTACAATTAGTCTAGGTTTCTTGTTTCTAGAACCCCCTCCTCCTCCTTCCCTTACAATCACAAAAAGAATGAATCCTTCACAGACAAAACCCCAAATTCTCAACAGTCAAAATGGATATAAATTCAAAACCCAAAAAAACAAACCCAATAAAAACAAAAAATACTCGAACACCAAAATTAAGATCAAGCTCCTCTAAAACCCAAGAAAAAAAAGAAAAAAAGAATCACATAAAATTGAAGCTTCTGGAACAAAACTATTCAACCACATATTTGTGTCCAGAGATCAAGAGATCGAGACTCGTGAAGCTTAGTTCATTTTCACTACCTTGTCTCACATTTTTTTCTTTCTTTAACAGATCCTCGCAAGCTTAATGGCAGATTAAAAATAAATGCTTTCATAAAAACCCCAACTATTACTAAAGCCTTCTTAAAAAGGAGCATTGGTTTAAAACATATACATGCAAGGCCTTTCAGGGCTTAAATAGACCAACCTCTGCACTAAACACTTTCCACAAACAAACAAATGGCATTGCAATATAATACAAAAGAAAATTAAAAAAAAAAGTAAATTGTGAACCAAGATGAGCACCACAGACCTTGTTTTGAAGCACAAAAATCTATTGTTAAATTTTTTTTGAACTTCCACCGATCCGCTATAATGAAAATCAATCACAATTCCATCAAATCCATGAAATACTAAGGCATAAACATATCCTCGTCCTCCTGCTACTCCTCCTCCTTAAGGATTTGTCAAGCGAGTGAGAGAGCTATGGGAGAAGCCTCATCTAAAATATTTTGAACTAGAGTTTTATATACCATTTAGAGATCTTGGTTTTCATGGAGTTCCTTTCAAAGCCTCTTCTTTTATTGTTCCTATGGTAAACTATTTGGTAGAGTTGGTGGAATTACCTTTCTTAGTAATTGCTATTAATGAGATTGAGAATTGTTAACCTTGAGAGAGTAGGAATCGGGAAAAAGGAATTTGATATGGCTATTATTTTCAAAGACTTCAAGCGGGATGTACTTCGAATGTACGCCATTCCTCAATCTTCGCTTGATGGCATCAAGGAATGGCTGAACTCCATGGATATAAAGTATTATGAAAGCAGAATGAACTTGAAATGGTGGCCAATTTTGAAGACTATTACTAATGATCCAGTTAAATTTATTGAAGATGGTGGTTGGGAATTTTTAAATATGGAAGCTAGTGATTCTGATTCTAATAATTCAGAAGAGTCAGATCAAGGATATGAACCCTCTGATGTAGAAGAGGAATTAGAATCAGATTTCATGTAGCCACCATCAAGAGTGTTACAAGCCAACAAGATGGAGGGAATTCTTATATAAGGATAATTTTCAATGTTGCAAGTACCGACTTTAATGCCAACTACAATGGCGACATTGAAATTCCCTAGTAGTATTTATGTTAAGGAAATTTCCTTTAGATGCAAGGATTGAAAGCACATCAACCATGTGGTACAAATGATTAAATCCCAAAGATGATCTGTAGCAATGAAAGAGTCTGAAAAGGTAGAGAGAGCTACACTAGTGACTCAGGAGAAACTTCAGCTTTTAAAAACAAAGCCAATTAGGCTGGCAGACATGTGGATCAGGCCAACATTTGGTGGAAGAGGACAAAAGATCATTGGAACTCTGGAGGGCCACCATAATGGATTTCGGTATTCAACCATGAGAGCATAAGAGAGAGATGATATCATGTATCAAAACATTAAGCATGCATTCTTCTAGCCAGCAGAGAAGGAGATGATTACTTTGCTTCATTTTCATTTGCATAACCATATCATGGCGTGGGAACCAAGAAAACCAAGGATGTCCAATTTTATGTGGAGGTAATGGATGTGGTCGAAACTTTAGGAGGGGCAAGAAGGTCAATGTATGATCCTTATGAAATCAAGGAAGAACAACAAGAGAGGGATAGGACTGCAGAAACATAAAACATGTAAGAGAGCTATGGGAGCAACCTCATCTAAAAGATTAGATTACATAATCATGGACCGCAGAAACACAAAACATGTAAAAAAGGAAATATGCTAAAAATCCAGACTGATTATATCCCACAAATAAGATCATGCTATCCATAATGCACACACTCATTTTAAGTCATTCAAAAAAATAAATAGAGATATAGTCTCCACACTAAAATACAAGAATACATAGTAACCAGGGATTAAATTCCTTTAATAGTTCTCTCAAAAACATATGATGATAAAACGATTAGCTTTGAATTAACAAGGATAAGGAAAAGAACTTACGATTCGCCTCTAGATTTAGAAGGGTGCTTCACTTGAGCACCCCCCATGTAGCTCTCCTCCCTTCCTCTCTTCATTTATATGACCACCAGTCTCACCTCAAGCTGCTCTTGCAAAAAAAAAAATCATATTCATTACAATTAGTCTAGGTTTCTTGTTTCTACAACCCCCTCCTCCTCCTCCCCTTACAATCACAAAAAGAATGAATCCTTCACAGACAAAACCCCAAATTCTCAACAGTCAAAATGGATATAAATTCAAAACCCCCCAAAAAAAAACCCAATAAAAACACAAAATACTCAAACACCAAAATTAAGATTAGGCTCCTCTAAAACCCAAGAAGAAAAAGCAAAAAAGAATCACATAAAATTGAAGCTTCTGGAACAAAAGTATTCAACCACATATTTATTTCCAAAGGTCAAGAGCTCGAGATACACAGATTTTATTTCATTTTCACTACCTTGTCTCGCATTTTTTTCTTTCTTTAACAGATCCTCGCAAGCTTAATGGTAGACTAAAAATAAATGCTTTCATTGAAACTCCAACTATTACTAAAGCCTTCTTAAAAAGGAGCATCAATTTAAAACATATACATGCAAGGCCTTTCAGGGCTTAAATAGACTAGCCTCTGCAATAAACACTTTCCACAAACACACAGAGGGCATTGCAATATAATAAAAAATAAAATAAAAAACAAAAGTAAATTGTGAACCAAGATGAGCACCGTAGACCTTGTTTTGAAGCACATAAATTCATTGTTAAAAAAAAATTGAACCTCCACCGATCCGCTGCAACAAAAATCAATCACAATTCCATCAAATCCATGAAATACTAAGGCATAAACATATCCTCGTCCTCCTGCTGCTCCTCCTCCTTAAGGATTTTTCAAGCGAGTAAGAGAACTATGGGAGTAGCCTCATCTAAAATATTTTGAACTAGAGTTTGATATACCATTTAGAGAGCTTGGTTTTCATGGAGTTCTTTTCAAAGCCTCTGCTTTTATTGTTCTAATACTATTTGGTAGAGTTGGTGGAATTACCTTTCTTAGTAATCGCTATTAGTGAGATTGAGAATTGTTAACCTTTAGAGAGTAGGACTTGGGAAAAAGGCATTTGATATGGCTATTATTTTCAAAGACTTCAAGTGGAATGTACTCTGAATGTACGCCATTCCTCAATCTTCGCTTGATGGCATCAAGGAATGGCTGAACTCCATGGATATTGAGTATTACGAAAGTAGAATGAACTTGAACTGGTGGCCAATTTTGAAGACTATTACTAATGATCCAGTTAAATTTATTGAAGATGGTGGTTGGGAATTTTTGAATATGGAAGCTAGTGATTCTTATTCTGATAATTCAGAAGAGTTAGATTAAGGATACGAACCCTCTGATGTAGAAGAGGAATCAAAATCAGATGAGGAAGGTTCAAAATATGAATCTCTTGTGGAGTTAGAGGAGGACGAAGAAGAAGAAGAAGATTTTGAAGAGGAGGAAGGTAAAACATGGGATGAATTAGAAGCCAAAGCATGGGATAGTTAAACTAATTAATATGCAATCATTTACTTTTTCCAAGGAAATAGAAAATATATATCATTTAACATATTAAATATACTTACAAATGTACAGATCAAGGCCTGTAAACCTTTCTGGCCACTGTGATGCATGGCACCAAGTTTCTGAAGCCTAGCCTTGGAGGCCTTGTCCTAAAACACATACTAATTCAGTTTAACTATGCACAGATAAAATTTAAATATCATTGAATAAATTTTATATAATCTTATGAGAAAATTCAAATACTTGCATACTCTCCTCACCGAACTTCCTCTGTGCATCGGACTTCTGTGGCGGCACACGAGTCTTCCTTTTTTTCCTGGTGGTGTTGCGATGACTCCCGCAAGTCTTCTACCAATGGCATGTACTAGTGTCGTGACCATCATTGTCCCGTGGCTCCTTCATTAGCTCAGTGCGGTAGAGCATTTTTTACCGTGGTCCTACAAGTTTCTTCTTCCTTCTCGGTGGTAGTGCGGTGAAAGCTTTTGTGGCAACATTTTTATTCACAGAGGAGGCCAGATGTGGATGACGTAGAAATACTAAATCGCTGAGAGGAAAGTGGGTGGACATTGTAGCAGACAATAATGTTAATGACCAAGACTTCTAAATTTTTAGAATTATTTACAATCCATGTTTATGTAGCAGACGTGGACTTCTTATTTTGCTTGCACACTTATTTGAAAAACATAGGGTATTCACCATACATTTACCTTGACAAAGAAAACATGTGATTTCATTTATTTTTACTGTATATCTCAGAAGTGAAATTGTTGTTACATAATGATGCACTGAGAAAATAATATATACAAAAAAATGTAAAGAAAATATTTGAAATTTAACATGCAACCTACTGTTTTGTTTTTTTTATCGGTGATAATATTTGATTTTATTAATAATAATGCATAATTTACATCAATTTCAAAAATTAAGTCCATCCAACAGCTTCTAAAATATGTCTGTTTAACCAACACAGTTCCCAACAAACCCAAAAAAAAAACTACTGAATTCGCCTATAAACAACCCTATCTACTATTACCCATACCCCATATTGTTTACATTTTCAAATAAAAAATAGGGCTTAACCCTAGAAAATGTACAACAAAAACTAAGATATAAAATATATTTTAACCAAAATTAAGCTTGAGTTTACGTGGAAGTGTCCGACGTGCTACTCAGTTGCATTGGGCATATTTCCTCGATTGGCTTCATCTTCTTCCTTGGGCGCAAAATTTTCTTCTCTTGCAACTCCTCTTTGGCGACATCTTTGAGTCCCTCAATGACCATCTCAACCTCCATTATTTGTACACAAAGTTTCAGGGCTTTCCATCCTAGCTTCGCTCCTTCTCTCCACATAGCTTTGGTGATTTCTTCTGGCCACGTAATGAAGGGATGGTTTGTCTCTGCTACTTCAGGGTCCACATCTTCCATGCCTTCACTCACATCAAAGCCTTCTCCTAGTATAGCCCATTCCAGGATACTTTCCATATTCACTAAGAAATCCTTGTGTACCAATGCCTTCATTACTTTCCTCACTTCCTCCACTGACTCTCCTAAGTCCAACCCCCATGCCATGATCAGTGAGTAAATATCCATATTAGTACGATATATGTGCTTCAAATCTTCAAAGACATTACCCAGGATTTTTTGCATAGATTGTGCCACCTTCACATCCTTTGAGAGGAACAATCCTCTCAGCCTCTTCACAGTTGCTTTTCCAACAAAAGGGTCTAATTTTTTGCTTGAATGTAGAGTGAAATTGGCCTCCATTTCTTCTCTGGTACACTAGCTTCCTAACTACCTCACACCGTAGACCTGTTACATTCCTTGCCACTGCAAATCGAGAAGCATTAGACGAAATGCCTTGTGTGTCTTTAAAACACATCCTATTGTTAGCCCTCACCATTAATGCCAAATGTATGTCCAGTGCCGACAACAATACCTTCATCAATGATTCAAGTCCTTCGGGAATTTAAAACACATTCCTCTACTTGCTAGCGTTAACTCCTTCCTGCATTAATTACAACGGAAAAAATTCCTCCATAGGAATTCCACTAAAATCTTCTATCTGAAGGAACCATCTTCGGAGCTCTTCATAGAAATGAGGGTTGAAAATATTAGAAGAAAAGAAATACCATAATTCTAAAGTAACAATTTGTATCAAGACAAATGTCAAAGAATATAACTAAAAAGACAAATCCTTACAATTGGACCTCAAATTGGACCAAACAATAACATCAAATGTGCCCTGACAAATCTTGCAAATTTAAACAACTTCAAAAGACCACTTTGGAGACAACAAAGCAATAAATAGGCATGAAAATTGACACAACAATTGAACATTGAAAATGGATTACGAGTTATAATGTATCTGCTCCATTATATTGCTCAAAATATAAACATACATAACATGAGTTCTTTTGATATGAATAAGTGGATGAGATCTTCTAGTATCTATTCTAATAGATTGAAATGATGATGATATGATGATCAAAATTAGACCTTGGTTTACCTATTTGTACGGGAAGCAACAAGCTTCAGGTCCATTCACAAAAGTTACATCATTTCTTAACTAAAGCATAGTTAACATAACATGGAAACTTAAAAAGATAGGTCCATTCCAATTGTTGCCAAACATTAAATAATGTTTGCGTTTGTTGATAGGTAGAATATTTTGATGAAACACATACTAATAACCAAGATCCAACTGGGTTATTAAGATTTGGACCGGATGATCCAAACCATCCTTTAAACCATACTAGGGCGAAAAGAGCAAGATTGAAGAGAACACCCAAAAGTGTTTCACACTGGCTCAAGGTACAATACAACTTGGTTATGACACTCATAGCAATCCAAATTTTCCTGAACCGTCCATACCCGAACATTGCATCACAATCTATTCTTCCTGCACATAAAAATGCCACATATTAACCCCTTCTAAATAAAACTCAAAATACCATGAAACAATGAGTCCCCTATATTAGTAAGTAAGTAGGCAGTCTATAGGGCATATTTTGATTTTATACAAGAATGCTCATGAAAGGAATCTTCAAGTGACAGTGAGCGAGTTGTTTGAGATTGCAGCTGATGGTGCAATATCCAGTCTTAAAGGCAGTTAGCAAAGCAGTAAATGTGCAAGAAAATCAAATTGTACACAACATACAATTCACAATGTTATCTTGCATAATGCCTTAAGTTTGAAGACAAAAATCTCATTGTATCTTGATGAAAGTAGTGACCTTAATGGTCAATCACTAGCAACCATGATTTTAAAACATGGTATTGTGCTTATGGAGGCAACATTTTAAGCAAGGCAGTGAGTGGTGGTTTGGAACAATGGCAGGTATGAAGGACTTTCTTTATATGCATATTATGCAGTCTAGCTTAAGACAACGTTCTTAGAAGAGATTGAAGGTGGATTAGGGAGCTCAAGGGTTACCATGATAAAGATTAAAGCAAAGACTGAGATCTATTTGAAAGCCACTATCATGAAGATATTAAAGATGTCAAATGCAAAACCCTAGCAGCTGGAGTAATGAACACAGTGTGAAAGAGGATAGTGTGCTAGGGAAGATTTAGGAGATCTCCACATTATCTAATCACAGGAAAATACATCATTTATTTATTTTTTTAAATTAAAAGAAATTATTCTAAACCCTATATAGGACACATTGATACTTCAAAAGCATTTGATTTATTTTTTTAAATTAAAAGAAGTCATTCTAAACCCTATATAGGATACATTGATACTTCAAAAGCATCTGAAGGAATTTGAGATTATGCAAACATATGTCAATTAAATACCTCGATTAAAAACAGTAGCACGAACATTGTAACCCTTGTTGATCAGAGCTGGAATTGATAAACAACAATGAATCCTATGCCTCTTATCACACACATCCCCTTACCATTCTTTGTCATTCTTTACTGAAACACTTCTCCATTTTGGCGGGCTATGCCTGAAAATAAGGTTTCAAAAAAGGTTTTATTGTATGTAAATATTAAATGAAAACTCCATTCTGGCCGGCTATGCTTGAAAATAAGATTTCGACGAAATTTTTAGAGTATGTTTATTAGAGTTTTAGAGTATTTTGGTGGGCTATATTCTTGATTCCTTAAATGATTTATTCAAATGGATTGTGACTGACATGATTTGCTACATTTAGTGTTGTAAATTGTAATGATGCCATGATTACCGTACTACCACCATCTCTTATTATACCTGTTGCGGTATGGTGTTTTTTTTCCCTTCCCTTCTGTTATTTACCGCACTACCACCTTGCTCAAGGCTTCTTGTTGTGGGGTTGTGGTGTATACCACTCTACCACATATGTTGCTCACCTTCTCGATGGTATAGCGATGTATGCTTTTGATCATTTCTTGAAGAGTGTCGATGAGACAATCTTATTTGTCTTACTGATATCTCAATGTCTCATTGACATTAGATCTTATGTTCCTCTGATGTTGGTTGCCGGTGTCGATGAGACAAGTTAATATCTCTTGCCGATATGCCATTGTCTCATCGATATTTTCCTTCGGCGATATTTCTTTATATATCAATGTAACTCTTCCATGTCGGGGAGACTCATGATTATAGCTACGGTATGGTGGTATTTTTACTTTTCCTTCAACTGTTTACCACACTACCGCCTTGCTCAAGGCTTCTTGTTGCAAGGTTGCGGTGTATACTGCTCTACCGCATATGTTGCTCACCTTCCCGGCGGTCTAGCGGTGTATGCTTTTGATCATTACTTGAAGAGTGTCGATGAGACAATATTATTTGTCTTACCGATATATCAATGTCTCATCGACATTACTTTGTTATATCCAAGAGTTGTGTTTCGTTGAGCACTTGTCGATGTGACGTAAGTGATTCTCTCCTCGATATGCCTGTATCTTGTTGACATTTCACTATTTTACATTGTCAATGAGACATATCAATAAGTCTCTTCGACATAGGGGTGTCTAAATTGGCGCTAAACCGGAAGCTAAACTTGAAGCTAAAGTCAAAGCTAAAAGTGGTGCTTTACTTGGAGCTAAACTCAGAGCCAAAAGAGGCGTTAACGGCAGTGCCACACTCGAAGCCAATATCGACGCTTAAGGTGAGGCTAATTTCGGTGAAAATTAGTGCCTAAATTAGCATCGACTTGTCCTGATCGGTGCATATAGGCATCGAAAATAGTGCCATCCCGATAAATAGCACCGACATTTTAAAAAAATTGGCAAAAAATACATTAAAATAGTGGGTGGAAGCAAAAATTGGAGCAAATCACAAGATTTGTTGTAGTGATTTGGGCTCATATTTCACATGGAGATGCATCATGAGGAGTTGTTTGCATTACCAATTGAGCTTTGCGTGGTAGGTGGCCATTTTGACACTTTTTCGGGGCCAAAATCTTTCAGCTAGGCCCTCAAAATTAGCTTTTACTATTTTTTCGAGTTTTAGAAAGTTGTTTTTTTAATAATTTGGAACTCACATTTCCAATTTGAATTTTAAGTCGAAAATTAGTGTTAAAATAGTGTTAGGAAGATATTTGGAAAAATCTGAGCTCAAAGGGATAAGCATGCAATATTTTACCAAAAATGGTAAATTATGACAATTGTCAAAAACCACCAAAAATGGTATTTTTTTGGTTTTTTTTGTTTTGTTTTTTAAGCTTTTAGATATAAGGGCATTCTATTTCATTGTAGAAGCGAAAAAGAATAATAGAACATTTTAGTTTGAATGCAATTTTAGTTTTTGGGTTCATTTTGTCTATAATGACAAAATTCTATTAAGAGTTTGTTTGGTTACATCAAACAACTTCCTTTTTTTCATCTTTTCTAGGAGAAAAGAAAATCGTCCATAGGAATAATAATTGATATCTCAACTTCAAACTGAGAAAAGGACAATGAGATCATTATAAATATACAAACCACTAATATTGTGATAAACAATTAAAACCAAAATTATTTTATGATCAAACCATTTTATCTCTTGTAATGATCATAGGATTTAAAGATGTCCCAACAACTAAAAATTGATCTTATATAAATTGATTTTAAGATATTGATACATATTTCTTAAACTATAGTCATTAATAAAAAATAGTTAATTGAAAAAAACATAGAAGATATAAACGTGAGTGGGGTCAAGACCATGGTAAATGGATTGAAAGATAGTGGAGAATTTAAACCAAAAGGAGTTATTATAGTCATTAGTGAGACATATTTAATTTTTGAGAGGCAGTGTCATATATTGTATTTGTGGAATGTGATCCTTGCCATCCAACACCATCAACACCTCCACAATGCTTGGTTTAAATGCCAACATTATATGGGACTAAAAAAATTCCCACCAAAACTAATCTCTCCATTAGATCTCAAGGACCATCCTCATGATTTATAATAGCTATAACTTGGAAAATTTTTCGTGCATTAACAAGCTTTGACACTTGATCCATTATAAGAAAATTTCATGCTAAAGTATCTAAATCTCTTCTACTTTCCATGATCTTTGGCAACAATACAAAAAGTTGTAAATGTTAGTCTAGTACACAAGTTGTTCATAGTTAGGGAATAAGTAGCCATACATTCCCTTATTGTTGTTGTGATATGTGAATAAACTTGTGTATTCATCCTAGCAAGACCAAAATGTGCAATGCATGTATTCATTACATCATCTACTAAAATGTTATTGGCTTTGATATCTTAAGAAGCAGACTATCAATAATAAACTCAATTTTTAAAATAGGATGAAATAAAATAGACTTTGTTATAGAAAAACAATAATATACCATAGTAAGATCCCAAAAGGCACATGTCAATTACATGCTCTAACCACACAAGCGATAGATTATGTTCTATTATAGACTTTAGTGAACCATAAAAGTTGATTTCACTTGCTTTGTTTGTAGACACAATGAAGTAGATAACATCTAGACACATTGTATGGAACAATGTAGATGAACTCAAAGCTCTATGCATCTACATGGTGTGCATGTGTTAAAATTATATAAAATACACATCGAGTTCTCTCTTTACACCTTACATGTTTAAAAAATTGAACCTTGAATTAATATTTACATAAATCAAGGTAAAGACTATAAAAAGATCTCAAATCATTCAACCAATAAAAAAATCAAATATATATATTTTTAAATTAACTAATATACTTACAAAATTACATTTAAATATCAATATTAACTAGAAAATCAACTATTTTTAATTAACTGAAAAATACAATCACTAATAATAATTATCACTCATCTATCATAATTATTATCTTAAAGACTAAAAACCATTACATACAAAATTATACTAATATATTTAAATTCAAATGAAACAAATATAATATTAATATTACTCATATATATATATATAAATAATATGATCCTAACAAGGCAATTACACTCCTAGAGTAGGGACTAATGAAAGATGGAAGGTAGGGAATAGGAAAAGATAAGATTCACATTCTTTCATTCATTATTTTATTTATATCACTATTTGGTTTGGTGGACATTATTAAAAATAGAAAATAGACAATCATCAAAATTATAAATGAAAGGAGTTAAATTGTTCAAATTTTCTTGTCAATAATATAATATAGAACATTACATTCGTACTATGAATTCTATGGAATGCACTTCAAATTTTTTGGATCACTTTTTACCATTAGAAATTTGTGTAAGTTTTCAGAGTTCTTATATGAATGAATAGGAGAAATGATGGTTGACAAAAGACAAAGAGTAGTGAGTTGTGCTTTATTGAGTTATTCTTAAACATCATTTAACTCAACAATTAAATAATTAAAATTTTAATCAATAAAAATAAAGTAAATATTTATCACTTTTTTATATGAAATCCAATAATATTTAAATAGAATAAATGAAAAAATCCGTTATTTGATCATGTTCCAATAATTGTGATAATATTTGTTGATTTAATCTTCAATATTTTTAATAATATAGCATTAATAGTTATGACTTTAAAGTTGTTAGTGTTGATCATAGTACTCATAATTGAATGAAATTTATTCGTAGATATAAAAAACAACAAATCATGTGATGCTACATTAATGCATTAATAAAACACGACTTAGTACACAAGTACTCATCTAATTTTTTTGGGGCCCTTTTTAGACACCTCAATATAAAACATGTGACATCGTATTTGACAATGTGGCTATGAAACCTTAATATAAGCATACGTCTTGTCAAATAAGCTGCTCTAAAAAATTGAAAGTGATTTGAAATCTATCAAATATTTTGAGAGACCCGAAGTTAGAATGCTCAACTATGGGACCTCTCCTCGTAGTAAAGTCAAAAGGCTCAACTACTGGATCGTCTCCACTCAAAATTAGAATGCTCAACTACTGGATCCCCTTCACGTGAAGTTCAACTACCGAATCCTCTTCACTCAAAGTTAGAATGCTTAACTACCAGATCGTCTCCACCCAAAATTAGAATGCTCAACTATTGGATCCTCTTCACGTGAAGTTCAACTACCGAATCCTCTTCACTCAAAATTAGAATGCTCAACTACCAGATCGTCTCCACTCAAAATTAGAATGCTCAACTATTGGATCCTCGTCACGTGAAGTTCAAGTACCGAATCCTCTTCACTCGAAATTAGAATGCTCAACTACCGAATCGTCTCCACTCAAAATTAGAATGCTCGACTATTGGATCCTCTTCACTCAAAATTAGAATGCTCAACTACTGGATCGTCTCCACTCAAAATTAGAATGCTCAACTACTGGATCCTCTTTACGAAAAGTTCAACTACGGAATCCTCTTCACTCAAAATTAGAATGCTCAACTATCGGATCCTCTCCACTCAAAATTAGAATGCTCAACTACTAGATCCTCTTCACCAAAAGTTCAACTCCGGAATCTTCTTCACTCAAAATTAAAATGCTCAACTACCAGATCGTCTCCCCTAACAAATCAATGAAGTTGAAGACAATCTGAAGATTCTCCAAGCTCATTCAGTTGTCCTTCATAAATTGCCCTAGGTGGCCAGTCCCACGC
Source organism: Sequoiadendron giganteum (assembly GCA_007115665.2). Classification (NCBI taxonomy): domain Eukaryota; kingdom Viridiplantae; phylum Streptophyta; class Pinopsida; order Cupressales; family Cupressaceae; genus Sequoiadendron; species Sequoiadendron giganteum. The sequence continues at coordinate 232,666,593 of CM021104.1, read as the reverse complement.
ACGTTGCAAGCTGCACGGACTTTTGACCTACTTTTTGGGGATGCCTTTTCTCTTTTAAATAGCAGTTGTTCGGATTAGCCGACCCTCTGTCCCTTCGCTTTCTGGCACAATCAACTAACCTTTACTGATAATCATGGATTACGATTGACCTCCTATGGTTATGTCTTCTTTTCATTCAAAGACTTTTTCTCATGTGACATGAGAGCATATCAGATCATGTGATTGCAGGATTGGGTACTCACAATTCTGTTCAAATCTGAGATTTGTTAATATGACTTTCGGTAGCGTCGGTTCTGCAACTTTTACTTTTGTTTGGACAATGTAGTAAAGCAACAATAAATATTTGTTTCGGATGATGTGAAAGCAAAAGTGTAGGCTATGATAAGATTATCATTTTTTTTTTCACTTAATAGAATTTTAAATAAATTATTTATAGAAAATTATACTTAGTATTTTTGTGTGTATATTTAAAGAGATATTGATATTGATTGCAAAATAAGTATTTAGAATGTTTTGGATGTTAATTGTGTTATAGTTTTATTATAGTATTTGAGATTATAGGATGTGATTTAGTATGAGGATGAGGGAGATAAATGTTTTCATTAGTCATTGTCAATGAATATATTTAATATTTAATGGTGTTCTACAATGACAATAAAGGGTGGAGTGTAATGACATGAGTGTGCTAACAAAAGCTTTTACTTTTTATTGTAGATTTGATAAATATTTACATGTCAAAGTATTTAATATAATAATAAATTTAATATTTAATAATACGTATAGATATAAATATATGATACAAATGAAATATTGTTTTATTTTGATATTGTCTTTCTTTTTATAAACACAAATTTAAAAATAAAAATAAATGCTTCTATAATACATATCATGTGAGTAAATAAATAAATAAATATAATATTTTCAAAATAAGTAACACATAAAATTTATTTGTATATATATAGTAAATAAAATAGTTCCAAAATATCTATATTTATAATTAATAATAAAAATAATCTCTAATAGTTTTATTTTAATTAAATATATAATAAAAAATATTAACTATCAACATGAAAATGGTGTTAAGAAATAATGCATAACACCCATGCTTTTAATCCATTTCCTACATAATTCCAAGAGAGAAAAAAATGCATGGAAGTAACCATAATGCATAGATCAAATAGACAAGCCACAAGATGACACAAGATATGCCTTAGGAAAATCCTCAAGAAGGAAAAACTCAGCCTCCAAAAGCATCCATAAGCATCCATACTCCATCTATTATTCAGTAATAAAACATTACAAGAGTTACAATGAATACCTCTTAAGCATCAAGCCTCTTCAATGCATCCTCATGTGTCCAAGCATGAATCCACACATCCCATGCCATGCTTCAGATATGCACCCCCCATAAAGACTTAATAATGACAACCCACTCACCCAGCTAACCTTAACCCCTAAACATGTGCTTGCTTTTATAGACTCAAATTCACACAAATACAACCAAGTGGTAAGATAAAACCATGTGAATACAAAACCACTAACCCCTTATTTAATATTGGGTACTAAGTTTTCACTTTATTAAATATTTTTCTAATATTAAATTATCATCCCATGCCACTCACACATTAAATAATAATACAATGTTAAAAAGGTGACAATGACTCTGCAACGATCGAGTGGGAACAAGAGCGAGAAGCCAAATTTGAAAATTTTGGGTGTCAATGATGGTGATGATCCGGATCTTGACGATGATGGTTGGGTCCTCTGGCTTGATGTGCGTGGTTGTTTGGCTGCTCCCATCCTTGGGCAGTTCTTTCCTGCTTTCGTGGTGGATTTTGGTGCTCCCAGACCTGCGTGGTGGTGTCTCCTATGTGAGACTGTTTCTTTGGTCGGTGATGTCCTTTGTGGGCAAGCTTTGTGTGTTTGCTCTGGTGGCTCTTGGGTGTGCTGGGCATATCTGTTGGCTATGGTTGACCCTTTCTTCATGGGCCCGGGTGTGGGATCGACTTCTCTTTCTATTTGGGGTTGGGTTTGTTGCCTTCCCCTCTGTTCCTGGTCTGTGACTCCTGTTGTGGGTGTGCATAATGTCTTCGCCTCTAGCCCTATGTGGGTTCGGTGTCTTTGGGTGCCTTCATTTTTGAGGTTTGCTTCAGTCATGTGGGGGTCCTCCCCCCGGGTCTCTAATGGTGTGCGCAGTTGGCCTTGCTTTGGCTACTGGTTCCTGTGTTGGATGGGTGGCTCGGGTGTGATTCCTCTGCTCTGTTGGTTGTTCTTCAACCTTTGTGTCTGGTGTTGGGTTTCTGTAGAAGTTTGTTGCTACTCTTCTTGATGAGGGTTGTTACTGTGTGGAATGGAGGGTTTGCTTTTGTGTCTCCTCTCTTAATGTGTGGTTGTGGCTGGGTGCTCCGGTTGGTGTGCTCTATTCGGTGTTTGGTTGTTGTGGGAGTCCTTGTACTGAACACTGATTCTTTCTTGGGGCCTGGTTTGGTTGGTTGGTCCCCTATGGTAATGCTTTGGTGGAAGCCTACGGGGGTTTCAGTGGTTTTTTCTTGGGTCTTGTTTGGTTGGCCTAGTCTTGGGGGTTTTTTATGCCTTTGGTTGGGTGGTTTTATTCTTGCAATATGTTCCCTATGCCAGTTATGCCACTGAATATTTTGTTTTTCCTTCCTACTATCATTGGTCTCAACCATTCTCTTCAGCTAGCTTCTTTTGAGGTGGATTCTGCTTCTATTGAGGGGAAGCCCACTCCTATTGAGGTGGAGTTGGTGGTTGTTTTGATGGTGGAGTGTTCTTTCCTCTCTTACAAGTTCCTGTTGAGGTGGTTCTTGTTAGCGCAGGTGAGTGATGACTTTGGTTTGGAAGGTTTTCATTTTATCCACTCCTATAGAGGGGAGCCCTCTCCTTTTGAGGTGGAGCTTGATTTGGTTTTCTTGGTGGGTGGGTGCTGCAAGTTGACCAATGTTGTTCTTTGTTCTGATTTTTATCCTTCTCTAGTGAGCCTTCTTTTTGTGGTTGGTTGATTGATGCTTGGATAGCCTACTTTGGCTCGGTTGTTGCTGGATATGCTACTATTTTAGTGAAACCCTCTCCATTAGAGGTGTTTCCTGGTTGGTTAGTGTTGTCTGGAATTTGACTATCTGCTAGTGAGGGTGTTTTTTCCCCTTTGTTGAGAAGAATCTAGTGGGCTATGTTCTTTCTAATTTGAGCGAAAGGAATGTTGCTGACCAACTGTTATAGGTGGTTAATGGCTTGGTTGATCCTGGTTGTCAGCAGGGCTTGATAAGTGGTGGGTTGTTCCATGGCTCTGAAAGTTGCTCTGTAGCTTTGTATGATTCTTACCACTCTCTTGGTAAGAATTTGTTAGGCTCGCTATTGTTTGATTTGAATGGAAGGTCTGTTGCAGCCCATTTGCGACAGGTGTTTAGTGGCCTAGTGGTTTCAGGCAATCTCGTGGTCCTGTAGTGTTGTGAGTGTTTTAGTTCTATAGGACTATTTTTTGTCCTATATGGTCAGTTACTCTTGGTTATGGTTCCAAGTTTGGGTTGCTAGTTGGTCTTTAACTCAGGACTATTGTTGGTTCTAATTGTGTTGTTGGTCCTGGTCATTGTTGGTCAGGTGTTGTTTGTGTCTTTGTTGTTCTTCCACAGTGTTTTCGCTGGTGTTGTTTCTTTGGCATCGTCTGTGTACTATAAAAGGTTCTTGGTCCTTTCAAAACTTTTCTTACCTTATCAAAAACATAAAGTGGTCCCCAAATAATTACCTAGTGTGATTAAACCACACCACCTAGTTGTATCATAACTAAATAATTTTTTAATTACAACATTACGATATAACATTTTATACGATGGTGTACAACACCATATCTCAATTATACATTGCATAAGGGATAAAATAATGAAATACATCATCATAGTAATACATGAAATCAAATGAATCTCGAGTATGCTCTTGTGCTTCATCTAGATACTTGCAATAAAACCAAAGTGATCACCATCTCAAGCAAGAACTCTTCTCATCCTACAACGAGTCACCTATAGAAGAAAAGGAACATGCCAAGATGAAGATGCACCAATCCAAGAGCACAAGTATCAAATCAAAGTGATAATAAAGGCCCCAAAGAAGCTATTGTCAAGTAAAAAACCACATGATCAAAAATAGCATCCACAATACATGCTAATGCATTCAACCATCCATACCTCCTAGGTATCAATAACATAAGTAAACTCATGCTAACAACATATGCCACCCATAAACTACAATCACAAGCTCCCTATATCAAACTTGTCAATGAAGACCATACATATCCAAGAACTCCATTGCATGGGTAATGTCAAAGATATCAAGTCTACCAATCAACACTTAACCAATCTCATGGATATAGACAGTCCAAATCCAAGTCATCCCACTACAAATGAATATGTGGCCAACCCACACACCTACATAACTCGTGATGTAGTGCCTCTCATGTTACTAATACTTTATGATACTGCTTTGTGTGTGTTTTGATTCTGCTTGGATTTTGGTTATGTTATGATGCATACTTGATACTTTGATAGACATCTATTTTGCCATGTTGTTTAGATTGACGAACAATTCTATTTCTTTGCTTATGATAGTTGGACACATGTGTTGAATACTTATACTTAGGATGATGTTACTGATTGCTTTATGATGATGTTGTTTAGGTTTTCATTACTGTATGTGATTTGGGTGAGAGAGACAGTGTTGCATTGCTCATCTGTGAGTGCCCTACTTCACCACAATTCTCTTTCACAATGAGTTTGATTATGAGTTTATATGTATATGTATATGTTATTCGATGTTTGATGTTATGCAAGAATGCAGGTACTGGGTGCCGACTCCACCCGCATTGTCGAGTCTGAGCGCACCCTACATACCCAATGGTTTGATGTGGTTATGGAGTTGATAAGAAAGTACCCTCATCTGTGTTAGTGGTTGGGTAAGTGTTTTCTCATGTCTTATATCCGTACTCCGTTTGTGAGGGTATGGTTTTAATTTAAGTTATTTACTTTCGTGGGTTTTGTAATGTTAGCAAAGGTTGTGTTTATGGCTATGGTTAATGAATACTCGTTTTAAATTAAATGTTATCCCTCAATGTGGTTAATAAGTAATTAAATTTTCATTGTTAGTAAATGGCATCAACACTTTTAGAAAATAGATGTGTGCATTAGTGTTACTTATTTTATTCATTAAGGGTGTTATTAATGTTGCAAGATTTAAAGTATCATGAGATTATCATTTAATTTAAATGAATAAAAGTTAATAAATTATTTTGTTTGTTATTTAAATTAAGTCATTGAAATTATTTTTATGATTAATTTTATCATAAGTAACTAATTTAATATTATATTTTAAATTTAAATGTTGTTTGAATTAAAATACTTATTTATTTAATTTTAATAATAATTATTGGTCTTTGAAAATTAATTGTATTTTAAAGGAAATACAATGTTTTAATTTTGGGAAGAAATAGTGAGTTTGGTAATTTTTGAAGAAAATGCCTATTCGAGATTTAGTAAAACTAAAATTGAAGGCAAGAGACTATTTTCGATGTTCAGTGAAATTCTGAAATAATTAGTAATGTTCTGAATTTTGCTATCTTGGGATTTCATATCCAATTTGGTCTTTTTCGAAAAAATGGAGAAAAGAGAAAAAAAAAAAGTAAAATTTGTCTGCAATTCAAAAACTTGGAAGTTTTTTTCTTCTAAGAATTGAAATCTTTGTGCTTTCTTTCAAAATTTTGTTTTAGAAGAATCTAGAATTATACATTTTTGTTGGGTATTGTACTTTGAATTTTCCTTTTGGAGGTTGTGGATCTTCGAATTGCTAAAGATCGTGGTTGGCTAGACTCGCACTTGCAACAATTCATCTTCAAAGCCACTGTAGGCGAAGGACTCCAGGTAGTTTTGAAATCTTTAAATGTCCTCTATAATTTCCAATTGAAAAGAAAAGGATTATAAATTGTGAAATTTCATTATGTTTGCTTTGAGTCTTGTAAGTATTGTTTTGGAATCATTGCTCTATAATGGCTACCTTCAGCCTTTAGTTTTCGCTTCCCTTCGTTTCCTATCCGGTATGTATTTATTATTTTGATAAAAGTTTGGCTGGCTGGAAACTCATCCTTTTTATCTTTGAATAAATTTATCCTCGTTTCAATCTGTCCTTTGTAATTTCCCTATAATTTTTATTTGGGCCAGTGATCTTCTTCTTTTTATTCCGGCCATTGTAATCCGCCAATTTGATTCTATTTATCTAGATGATTTCGTGTCTTGGGATATACCCAATTTTTCCTATGTTTAGGCATCTATTATATATATATATATATATAATTTATTTATCTGCTGATTGGTATGGAAATCAAATTTTTATTAAAGGCAGTATATGTTTTAATGCTGACGATTTTTTTTACCAACGAATTGTTTATGCTATGTGTATGGGGAGTGGATGCCATAGGCATACTAACCCACCGCCCATTCCCTTTGAGGGTTGTGCAGCTCTTTGGATGGCCACGCAGTAGCCACAAGGATGTTGGGTGCAACCCATACAAAGAGGCTACGCCCCTCTCAACATTGTTTTGTGGCTTTTATTTTGTTGATATTATATATATATATATATATTGGAGGTTGTAATTTGTTTATGATCTTCGTTTTCTTTAAAATAGAGGACAACAAATTTGAATGGAAATTTAATTCAATTTTTTTAATGATTAAATTATAAATATATACATATATATATGTATTTATGTATTTATATATATACTTTGGGTAGATGTTTATTTAAATTATGTTTTGATATTCAACAGTGCTTTAAATTTATTATTCTTTTAATGCAGGCATATATATATACTTGGATACCTGAATATATTATTGAAATGGGAAAGTAATTTTAATTCTAAAAAAGAAATTAGAAAACAAAATTATTGTAATTAGATTCAAATTCAATTATTATTTTATTAAATCTATATTTAGAAAAGATTTTTGAAAATTAGATTTTTGCAATCTTGAAAAAAGTTGATTTATCGAAAATTATGTTTGGAAAAAGAAAAAAAACCAGAGAATAGATATTGTTTAAGATTAAAATATATACTTTGTTTATAATTGTTTTAATAGTTTAAGTTTAAATATTTTATTACCGAAGTTTATTTTGTGATTAAATAATTGTACAAAATGTAGTTTCCTTTATTTAATTTGTTTTTTTTTTAAACAATCCAAGAGACTTAGATTTTCTAATTTGGTGAGATATCTCATATTAGGTAATTCATTATTTCCATAGATTAGATTTGAAATATTTAGTGAACTTTATGTTTTAGAATGGATTTTAAATGATCGAAAGATTTACTTGATATGTGATATGTTAATTTGAGTTAAATTTTATATAGCTTGAAAATGTGGCTTAAATTAGTAGAATATGTTATTTTGTTTCTTGGGTGGAGAAGTGGTGTGTATGCATGTTTATGGTTACACCTTTTTGTCTATCTTGTTACCTTGTGAATAATTGTGTGGGTGGTACCTCCTAGTATTATGGGTTTTTGGATGCTTTGTGTAGTCACGAGATGGTCATGCCTCGTGTGCCTTGTTGTGAAATAAGGTCCTTTATGGTTTGTGCATTGAAGTACACCCGTTATTTATCTTTGGTTTTGGGGTAACCGTAGGGGAGAGTGGCTCTTCTTGGGGCCAGTGTACAAGTGGTCACCTTTGAAAGAGATTTCCTTAAATAAGTGATAACCTAATTAATGTATCTAGTGGGTTGGGTTAGTTACACATAACAAGATTAAAACATGCACCTCACCCCTATCGTTAGTGCTCTCAAAGGCTAAGGATGGGTGGGAAGACCTGGTTGGTAAGGTCACTACCTTGTCTCTGCGAAAGGTAAGTGACTTCACATGAGTCACCCTATGGGGCGATACCTTGAGATAGACTATCTGATTAACCATAGATGGAGGTGTCTCCTAGTGTTAAGTAGTTTGGTTAATCCACATTGATGGAGGCAGATCCTAGTGTTAGGTAGTTTGGTTAATCCATGTAAGGCCACGTGATGACACTCTCCCACTGTGCCCCTTTGATTTCCCTTGTTCTTGTTGCCTTTGGAGTTGTTTTATTAAATTTTTGTTATGTTGTTACATGAACTTGAGTATTGTGGTGTTAGTCCTTTATGTTTTGATTTTGTGGCTAAGGGTTCTTTCTTATCGACTCCTTGGATGGGGGTGTTCCTTTGGGTTCACAAGGCCGGGTGGAAATGTGCAGTGCACCCATTGGGTCCCCAGGTGGTGATCGTGGCACGGTTGCAGTTGTAGTGATCTCAGAGCTTCGTACGAAGAAGATTGTACCTTTTATGAATTCAACTCTCATTATTGTACTCTTTGTTCTATGTTGAACTCTTCCTAATGTTATAAGGGAAGCAACTATGCAATGTAATTTTGGTTTCACGTTGTGTTGTACCCATGGAAATATATTCCACGAATGTAACCTTGAACTTTGAAGTTGAATGTAATAATATGTTATTTATGATTTTATTTATCTATCTTGTTCATGATGGATGAATGTTATATTTTATGTTTTATTTACACTTCTCTCATTTGTTTAGTTTGGGTTCGTTCAAGTAGTGCACCATGTTACCCTATGGGACTAGGTTAATGCTATATGCTATATTTATGTTGTTAATTATGCTAAATGTAATTGTTGTTTTAATTATTTTTTTAAAGATATGTTAATGTTGTAGTTGTGTCATATGGGGTTTGCGTGGCGGGGCGTTATATGCGATCAAAATAATGAATAATGAAAACTCGTCATCACATTAGTAACCTACAAATTGAGATATTAAAGAAGATAATCCCATAGAAATCAAGACTCAAACACCAAATCAACCATAGATATGATTTTCCAAACATGTCCATAAATGAGTAACCATAGTCAAGGAACCAAATAAGCATCAAGGAGATAACAACCTCCTAACACCAAACCATATCATCACCAAACAACCACATACATGATCATGTCGTGCCACAAATGTACTTGCATATCCATGACACCGTAATCAAGTCCAATGATGTACTTGCACTCAACTATCACCCATACGAGACTCTAAGTCTCAACTCATGTCAGACCATGTCCTTAAAATGAAGAAAACCTATGTACCTGTCATCATCAAAGTCAAATTTTAAAAAACACCTATAAACCTATACCAAGAAGCACCAAATTGATAATCAATTGTATTGAATCATAAATATCATATATAAAAACATCCTACTCTCTCAAGGTTTCACCTCTTGACTCATTTGGATGCTCACGCAATAACACGTTGAACCTCAAACTCCTACAAGTGATAAAAAAAAGTATCATACATTCTTTCTACCACAAACTGATAAACAATTTAATCTAATATGTAGTACACTATCCATGCTCTCCAATGCCTATTCAAAATTGAAAACTGACTCTGTATGCAAAATTTATAACCAAAATAATGTACAAGAGAACCTATAAATTTTAGACCCCAAAAATTGATCAAAATAGAAAAATCATGGAGCCAAACTTATACCAATGCATAGTGCTCAGAACCACCTTTCCAATGAGTATAATAAGTCAAAAATATGACTCCCTGGACAAAAGTTATGCTAGTTTGAAAAAATTGCCAATTTGGTTATATAGAGGTAAAGTTGGCAGCCCCCGGGAGATGCATCGGTGGCACGTTGGTGGTGGATTAATTTTTTTTTTCTAAATCCATTTAAAGTTTCAATTTTAAACACTTATCAATGAACTTGAAAAGGAGTAAATTTGTTTAAACCTTTCAAATTTTTAAATTTTGCACTTCAAAAATCATGAAATTTTGTTTTGGTTAGAAAATTTTAACTGTCAATTTCAAAATTTCCCACCTTGCAGGATTTAGGGCATGGTCCCCATGGGACTGGGGGGCACGCCAGATAGGTGCTAAGCCCTTCTAATGAAGTCACCATTGGCCTAGAGTTGGCCGCCCGTCGGCTATTAGACTGCCAGCTGATAGTTTGTGGTGTCAAGCAAGTGGGTACGAGGGGTTTGTTCCCTAAATATGCAAGTGGATTTAGATTGAGTAATTGGTCCTTTCTCAACTCAACTCTTGAATCCGAGTTGGCTTTGAGATTATACTCAAACCCCCATCTTAAATGGTCCAAAATTCTATAAAATAAATACTTGGATTTCAAAGAACCGAATAGAATGTTCACAATTAAAAATACACCAAAGGGTTTGGAAATGTGGAACTTTCTACTCTTGTGTAGACACTTGATCATCAATCATATCACATGAGAGGTAAAAAATGGTAAGAAGGTGATTTTTTGTAAGGATTCATGGAATGGTAACCAATTATTGAGATTTATTTTGGGATTGGAGACAACAAGATAGGTGTTGTATAATACTTTGGGACCTTTTGTAATTTATTATTATGCAATTTTTATTGGAGAATAATGGGATTAAGCACTGAAAGGGGATATTCATCCAAGAGTTCAATATCCTTGTAGATCAAAGGGCCCATTTGGAAGAAATTTTATGTTCCAATTGGGTCTTCTTTTCTAATGGGGAAAATTCCTTCAAATGGTGTGGTTCAAAACTAGTAAAGTATAGTGTTAATATTGGGTATTCATTTGAGGAGGCTACAATTAAAAAACATGATTGGTCAATGTGTTTATGTTGGAATGAAAATTTCCTACCAAAGGATAGAACCTTTGTATGGGAAACCCTCTAGGATAAAATATTAAATAGTAACAAATTGTGAAAATTAGGATTTAATGGTCTCATGAGCACGTGTAATATGAAAATTATAAGAAGAAATGGTAGATAACCTCTTAATTTGTTGTAGGATCATATAATCTTGTTGGAAAAATATAATGGAGAAGCTAAATTGGTATAGTCCTCTTCCATGGTTTGAAATCAATTTTATTGAATGGCCAATTATAGAAAAAAAGTCATTTTTTCTAGTATTTGTGTCTCCTTACCTTCTATAATCATTATAGAATTATGGAAAGAAAGGAATAGAAGTATTAAATTCAAGGTAATTAATTGAGGGAAGATATGTTATTTAGTAAAATGGAGAATTTCATCATTAGAGAAGTCAATAATACAACAAGAAATCAATCAATTGAGAAGAGCTCATTTACTTCTTTAGATAATGAGATATAGAATTCATAGGTTGGTTTATTATTCCCCCCCATTTATGGGGTTGGGAGAGTTTAGTTCTTTGTTTCAAGAAGAGTAGATATGAAATAGTCTTCTCTAGAGGAAGGATGGCATAAAATAAACTTCAATGGGGCTTCAAGGGGAAACCTGGTCCCATCAAGGGTTGGTGTATAATCAGATATAAAAAATGTAGAATGGTGGGGAAAAAAACTATGAAATTATTAAAAAGAACAAAAAATGAAGCAAAGGAACTTGAGCATGTTTATTCTTGATATTAAAATATAAAAAAATGTTAGTTTAAAAATAAAATTCAACTAGAGGGGGATTCTCAAATAATACTCTAATTCCCTAAGGAAATAACACACCCAAAATATAAAATTAACAAATTTTTATCTAAGAGCTATGAAATGGAGGGAAAATTAATGAAATTCCACATAGGCCACATTTATGGAGAGGCCAACAATGTAATAGATGTGTTGGCCAATGTGGTTATGGACATGTCATAGGAGTATTTTTACACCAACTCCCCACACACTTGGTAGAATTTGGTTTTTGATATCTTGTCCTTGGTAGATGGTTTGAATCAAGTGAATTAAAAATGAGAGGATAATAGTTTGTTTTGGCATGATTTTTGTTAGTCCTAGGATAGGTAGTTGATCATGGATATGACTATTTGGTGGATGAGAAGGATAATTAATTTTCCTTCTTCCAAGTGTTTGTATTCTCAAGGAAAAAATATGGATTCTATAGTGTGTCTTAAGGTGAAGAAATGACAAATTGTGTTCATGGTTGAGGTGATGAACTAGAGGCTATAAATTATCTTCAAAACCAACTTGATGGTGGTGCTACATGTAGTAAGAATGGTCCTAAGTGACACCTTTTTGTCTTCAAAACATCATTACAAGGTTAATACAAATATTCTTCCATGTTTTTAACATTGCTCTTCAAATTTAGAGAACCTAACTAGGTGATTAAGAAGATGACATAATTGCTAACCAATCCCATGTGGCATTAGGGAATGAAACAATGTCAAGATGATGTGATTTCAGGTTTGGGGTTTCATTTTGAGTCTAGGTATGGCCATTAGTCAATTTATTGCTCATAGACCCTTGGGCACCCTTCATTATCAAAGCAAAAATAGAAAATTCTAATGCTCATAAACTTGATTCTAGACTTGGAATTAAGTTTTTGAAATCCATAATGAGTGGTGACTCTGTGACAAGGTTGATTGGTCCTTTGCTTTGGAGGTGGGGAGTTCAAATTTAAATGTTTCCAAGAACTAGGCATGAGTAGTTCTACTGAATTAGTATAGCTTAATATTATCCAATATAGTTAATGATAACATTCTAAAAATTAAGTATTTACTATAATATATTCGCCCTACTTTGGAGCAACCTTAAACTAATAATTTATATGGACTGTTATATACAAATATGGCTCCCTTAAGCTACTTTTACTAATAAAAAAGTTCCAGAATAAAATAAAATAGCCTCAAATTCATATCTCTCTATTTTTTTAGATATATATATATATATATATATAAGATATCTATACAAGATAGTGACAACAAAGGGTGGGGTGTAATGGCGTGACTATGTTAAAAAACTATTAAATATATGGCATATACAATATAAAATAAATAAAATACATATTGAATAAAATAATTTTAATGAATTAGCTTTAGTAAATAATTACACACTTTGGTAAATAAAATAGTAGTACTCTTAAATTTTTAAATATAGTTAAATATACCATGAATAATTTATTTTAAATTTATTATTTTTAATTAAAAATATAGTAAATAATTACACACTTTAGTAAATAAAATAATAGATACTCTTAAAATAATTATATAATTAAATATGCAATAAATATTTTTTTTAATAAAAAAATAATAAATAATTATACACTAGTAAATAAAATAATAGATACTCTTAAAATAATTGAATAAATAAATATGCAATGAATAATTTATCTTAAATTTATTTATTTTAATTAAAAAAGTAGTATATTATACACTTGAGTAAATAAAATAATAGATACTCTTAAAATAACTATATAATAAAAAATGTAATAAATAGTTTATTTTAAATTTATTTATTTTTAAATTAGAAAAAGTATATATTTTGCAGTAAATAAAAAGTAGATACTCAAGCAATATAATTATATAATTAAATATATAATAAATAATTTATTTTAATTTTTTAAAATGTATATTAATCATTTAAATATAATATAACTTTTAAATAAATAAAATAATAAAGTCAAATAAAGTGATTTGTAAGTGTTTGGGAGTAGTCTATAGTTTAATATATCCTGATGAATCTTGATTAAATTTGATAGCTATCATGTTCTTTATCGTTTTTAGTAATATCTTTAGTAACAAGATTTTAATAATAAGAAAAATTATAAAATAATATTGATTATGACTTCTAGATAGATGTATTTAAGATCCATACTACTATACATATCTTTAGAAAAACCTATGTAAAAATAGCAAGAGTCAACATTCTTGAAGTGTAAATTTTTTACTAGATTTATGATTTAAGTGACATAGGTATCTATTTATGACCAAATTTATGATTTAAGTGAAATAGACACCTCTAAAATGATATCTCACAATCTAGTTTACTTAGTTTTTTCTAAAAATATGTATAGCAGTTTAATTAAATGATTGTAATATATTGAACTAAACTCAATTTATAATAGTACAATAGTCTAATATATATTTATGCATTTGCCAACAATTACTATAATCAATTAACATATTTAAATTAATTTATATCACAAGAATATTATACTTGACTTCAGATAATATGAAAGTTATAAGATTTCAATTCTCTTAACCAATAATTTTTTCTATAATAAAATATTTAATTTCTCTTTTCTTTATTAAATAAATTATTTAGATTACACCAATTAAATATTATAGATCTAGGTTGATTTATATATTCATCACCATGTAAAATATTTTTACTTGTGAGCTTAACTCTTCTTAAACACAATTCCATTACTCCTCGGTTGCATGGTGCATTCTCTTCGGCATCAAGCAAATCCACCACGCGGAAAAATTCCCGTCATGACAAACTCACCTCAAAGAAAATTCACCACCAGCAATTGACAACCACGAAAATTAATCTCAAACTTTTAATGTCATGAATTTTCCACAGCAGTGAATTGATGGTGGTGAATTTTCCTTGAGATGAATTTGTTAAGATGGTGAATTTTCGCGCGGTGAATTTGTTGATATTGAATTTTCTGACATGAATTACTGATGGTGAATTTTCCTAACACCATTCTCCTCAAAACTATCTTTACATGTAAAAATGTCTCATACAATACAACAAGAGGTTGGATAGGCATTAGAATTTGTACTTTATATTTGTCTTCTCTCAAAATTTAAAAAATATGACGAATTTTTTAAAATATTTTTCTTTCACTTTAACAAATTTTAAATTCTAAGGTGTTGCTAAAACACGTGTGAAAAAGAATTGTCCGTTCCATTACAGTGGAATCGATGCCTCATTTCTTGCCATCCTGGTGTGAGGTGACCATCAACCATAGCGTGCTGAAGTGAAAGTAGAAGGAAGACGGTGAGATGTCAATCTATGACTGTTACTTAAAAATGACAGTGTGCAGGTAAAGAGAACTTGGAGTACATTTCAGAGAGTTCAGAGTGTATGTAAAAATTCTGAAAGATGGTGAGATGTCTGACGTATTACTTACTTAAAATGACAGGACGTACAGGTAAAGAGAATTTGGAGTGCATTCTAGAGAGCTGATCAGAGTGCATGTTCACCATCTTGAAAGATGATGAGATGTCGATTTATGACTGTTACTTAAAAATGACAGGTCTTGCAGATAAACAGAACTCGGAGTACATTCAACATAGCTCAGAGTGCATGTGCACCATCCTGAAAGATGGTGGGATATCGATTTATGGCTGTTACTTAAAAATGACAGGACGTGCAGGTAAAGAGAACTTGGAGTGCATTCTACAGAGCTCAGAATGCCATCCTGAAAGATGGTGTCTAGGTGAGATGTCCACGCATGACCGTCTTAAAATGACAGGACGTGCAGATAAAGAGAACTTGAAGTATATTCCATAGAGCTCAGAGTGCATGTACACCATCTTGACAGATGATGAGATGTTGACGTATGACTATCTTAAAATGACAGAACGTGCAGATAAAGAGAACTTGGAGTGCATTCCATAAAGCTGGAAGCGCATGTACATCACTCCTTTCTGATTGAATGTACAATTTTAAACAATAATAAGACATATTGTCTATCTAACAATCTGAATTATAATTTTATTTCTGTGAATATTTCCTACCACACTCCATAATCTGTTCCACTTAATGTAGTCCAAAACATTTATACAAATAAAATTATATAAATTTTTTTTATGAAAGACTAAATATCATATTTTTAATCACCGCTACTTCACACTTGCTTCGTTTCACATGCAGTAAATTTACATCGAACTTCAACAACGTTTCAAATTTGTGAATCAATAGTATTTTTCTTTTTTAATATTTACGTTTAAAAGCTGTAGTTTTTAATTTTTTTACATTGAATATATAAATAGATAAATTTTCATTTAAGTAGATAGTATATTAAGTAATAATTATTATATTAAGAAGTGTTTTATAATAGTAATAAGGAATTTTATGGTTTTATTACATATAAAATTAATGTGAAATTATTAATATTCAATAATAAACATAATATTAGTAATGTTATTTTATAAAAATATAATTTATCATCAATATCTTATTAAGTAATAAAAATAAAAAATAATATAATAAGTGTTACATAAAGTAAATGGGATGACAAGCTAAGTGAGTCTTGGGGGAATTTTCATCATTAAGTGTGTTTGAATTAGAGTAATATTTGGATGGTTGACATCCTAGAAAGTCTCAACGTTTCGGAGTAGTACTTGGATGGTTGACATCCTAGAAATTCTCAATGTTTCATCCCTATGAGCATCACTTAGATGTAATGAGTGCTAAGTGGACCATTCATTGTCATGGGAGATGGATTTGCATGAACCATTGATGATTAAATATGGTCCAATGAGTTTGATGCAATGAATGCTAAGTGGACCTTTTGTTCTCATCAAAGATGGGTTTGTGTGAAAAAAAAAATAACTCTTTAATTAAAACAAAAACCAATAATGTTTAAAATAGTATAGTTGGTAAGTAAATTTAATCTTTTTTCAAAGTAAATGATATTTATGTGTCAATGTGTGTAATAATGCCTAAAACATAAAAGTTCAAGTAAATGGTATTTGTGTGTCTAAAATTGTAGATGTATTTAATACCTCTTATAGATGTTTTTAACATATCTGTATTATAGCTTCACTTGTACACATTTAATTATGTTCAAAGTATTTTTAATTTTATAGTTTTAAGTTTTTTAATATATGTTGTATATTTTGATTTTTATATACATAATCATGAAATAAGACTTATTTTATATTTATGTTTTAGTTTTGTATTTATTTATGTGAATTATATTCTTAATTTTATAATTTTATAATATATTAATTATATTTTAATTTTTATATACATAATCATGACATAAGATTATATACCTTACTACTATTGTAAAACATATAACTAAATAATTTCATATTATCTTCCATTAAAAATATTATATATAATAACATATAAATACCACTATCATCAGAGAATTAATACCTCACAACTACTTATCCCTCTCCCCTAACTTTTATAAAAAAAATTTTGAAAAAATGATTATGAAAAATAGATTTTGAACTTACTTCTAAATGTGTAGATTGTATTATAATAATTTATTTATTTTCAATCAACCTTTGATAAACAAAGATAAAGATAAAAATAACACTTTGAACATGTGTTCTAATGTTTACATATCCTAGAAGTAGCAAAATATTCCTTCAAGACAAATTAGTCTAGGAAAGCAATAAGTTCTTGTATAATTTTTTGTAAACGATATTTAATACCAAAAAAATCCTTCTCTTTTGCATGTTTTTTTAATCTTATATAGAAACAATAGTGAACATAAGAGATGGATTTCTTAGGTATCATCAAGTATTTTTTTTTAATTTTATATAGAAATAATAGTGAACATAAGAGATGGATTTCTTTAAGTATCATCAAGTACAAATTGTATAATGATTTGATTTTGGATTTATTTTGTTAGAGTTTTGGTTCTACTAGGATTTTAACTTTGTTGTTGTCGTTGAATTTATTCTTCCTAATGGCATACCTCTTTTTGAAGTAGCAATTGGCATTATTTTTCTACATTTATTGTGGAACCTTCTAGGCTACCACACCTATGGGCATTTTTTACCTCTTTTAAATGGCCTCAATCTTTAGTAGCTCTACAATTGCTACTGGAGTTAAAGTTTTGACAATGCATGATAATGACTCCCCCACTCAAACATCCTAGGAATTTTTCCCAATGTGTTGCATGAGGTATGTCCATTGAAACACACTAGATATAGTCCTTCTCATTCCTAAGTTCAATGGTGTTTATTAATGGTTAGAAAACTTTACTTTGATATTTTATTTTGTGTGAAGGGTTCCCTCTAAAAGCATGGTCAAAGACTAGTTGACCAAGGCATGGGTACCACATGCAATTTTCCTTGATGTTGTAAAAAACCTTGTCAAGAGTTTATTCCTTTTTTTCATAGTTAAAACTATCCATGCTAAGACTATTTTAAAGAATGACCCTCAGTGCTCTTTCCTCAAACTAGAGATTTTATCATCTTGGATAAGAAAGCCTCTTCCTTAGGAAATGTCATTTGTGTTGAACCAAACAAATTAATCTAGGCTCAACCTAGAAAGGGGTCTATTTTAAATTTGATCTCTCTAAGGACCTCAAGGAGACAGTTGATATTTAGATTGATGAATTGAGGTATGTTTAGCATGTCCTCTATCTAAACAAGTTCCTAACACTTGTTATTGTTGTCAATCCTTTGAGCATAAGATTAAGACTACCTCATGGATTCTTCCCACACCAAGGTTATTGCTCAACCAATTTTTGTAACTCCACATCCTACAAAAAAAGAGAATGGATGCTCTACTCTAGTTAGTTGCAAAGCTAGGAATAATGGTAATTGTGGTATTCCACCTAATCCTTATGTCATATTTGGTGGCCAAACCTCAAAAACTCAATTTAAAGTTTCAAAGCCTCAAACCATGAGGAAATATATTGTTTCCTCTTAAGGGGAAGTGTTTGGTGAGGTGTGTTGGAAATCAAGGTATAACTTGCAGCAATATGATCTTAAATATGTGGTTGCAAATTTGAAATTATGTTTACAATACTACCACAAAATGATTAAATGATTGACAATTACAACAATGAAAGAAAAATCTGCAATACCACAAGTCATCAGGCCAATATGGTTGGTGGGTAAGGCGAATAGGTCGGTCCAACCCCGGGGACCAACCCCATCGACCATATTCGCCTTGGGAGGCTATAGAGTTGCCTGCCTTCGGCAGCTGACCATATTGGCCTTAGGTGTAGAAGGTTGTCTTAAGGCAGGCGGCGAAACTAAACCTCCCACACAAGTGACACAAAATATACGTGGAGAAACCCTTGTGAGAAAAAACTCCACACCCAAAGAGATCCAATGTTTGTATTAATCTTCAAAGAAGTAAATCAATACAACAATCCTCTATGTAATCTAACAACACTTCCTCATCCTAACAACCTGCAAAGAAATCATTATAAACCACTTATTGAAATGAACAAGACAACTGAGGGAGGGGGTGAATCAATTGTAGCAAATTAAACTTTCAAACCCCTCAATAGTAATCAAATCCACAAGCATTCATTAAACCCTTATTCTGTTAGTATGATTAAACGTGAAATGTGCAGATAACAAAAACTAAAATCATAACACCATACACAAGAGAACACCATATTTACATGAAAAAAAAATGAGGGAAAAACCATGGTTAGTATTAGTTCACAATATAAGTAATAGCAAAACCAGTACAAAAGGGATCACTACCAAAATAGGACACACTATCCAAAAAAGGCTCACAACCAAGGCTCACTACCACATAAAGAATACAAGAAGATAGAAGAAGAATGTTACATAGATAAAACTTCTCAATTCAACAAGAAATCCACCACAATTGCTCACACACTTTCACAATCTCACATGAAATATTTTGAATACCTTCAACTCACTGCCTTCAGGAACCCTAACATTGAAATTTGCACTACTCTGCTCAAATTTGCATCACACATCACTCTCATCACTCTCACATCTATCTTCCTTCTTACTTCTTTCATCCCTCAACTCTCAACAACACCATACATATTTATATCGATCTCAACCTCAAAAACCTTCTCCCATGTCGACAACTAGTCATTATACATACAAATTCAAAATAGGTCGACTCCTAAACATTCCCGCGATGGATAGGAACGAAAGGTGACCTACATAAATCCTCAATTAGGACCCAAATAGATCCCAACATACTTCAACATGCTTCTACAAGCCTCGCATGTAGTGTTAAACACAAGGTTGACCAATACCTGTGTAAAACGCCATAACCATTAAGTACACACTTCCTCAAATCAATCTAAAACTTTCAAACAACATAATTCACTTGAACATGACCCAAAATAATCCATGAACTACTTAAGATTCATCAAACACTTCATCCAATCTTCCATCATACAAACACTTCAACTCAGAACAACTGGTAACCCTTATTTGTATACTGATAAATGAAACTCACTCTGTACTACACCAAATCAAGTAGAAACTTGAATACAAAAAGATACAAGCATTATAAGAAACTTACCAAATTCACACAACTTGAAGCCAAACAACAGAGAAACATAGAGCAAATACATTTCTTCCAGACCATGAAAAAATATCACTGAACAACTGGCTCACACATTGGTGAAAATATCTCGCATTGCACAACGATGTTGAAACCCAAATTTTGAATATAGCAACCTCTGAAAACCTTGAATAACCTATAAGATCTACACATGCATAACATCAACATAGAAGAAACACATAACACAATATCAGAGCACACTATGAACACTTGCACAACACAATTCACTTTGTTTATCAAAATTTCTCAAAAGCACTTGGAAACCAAGTACCAGAGACATTATCTCAGCTCATTACTTCATTCCTCATCTTCAGACTCTGACACAAAAGGATAGCTCCATGTAATCACAATACTTCCTCAAGATCTCAACTATACATGTGCACAACCTATTTTCCTCTTTTTCACAATTTTCTCAATATCCTCGACATCTTCATCCCATAGTTGACATCAATGACAACACCAGCTAGTATAATTTCTATTGACATCAATGACAACACCTTCATACTTGCAACAATATCCCCCTTTGTCATTAATGACAACACAAGATGTGAAAATCCACCAGAGACAACACAACAGCCCTGAACACACTTTCTTTTCTCCCCTGAATGATTTGAAAATATACAAAAATTTCTCTATATATATACAACATTTTCACATGATTCTCTCTCCCCCTTTAACATCAATGGAAAAGGATAAAAAAAAAATCATTATTTTCCTCGTTTGACACTAGACCAAAATACCTACTCTGAATACTCCCCCTTAGGATTACACCCAACTAAATTAGAAATTCAATGACAAATCATGACACTACCTACTCCCCTTAAGAGGTATCCACCAACATTGGTCCAGAAAGGAGATAGATCCATAGATCCACTAGACTGATGTATCTCCATATGCATGCATCTAGTTCAAGAAAGGAGGGGCAATAACCCCCAACATCTCCCGGAGATACTCAAAAGTATCTTTGGAAGAGCCTTACTAAATATATCAGTTGTAGGAACATACTCAAGCTTCACTTAATTCTCCATAACCTTCTCTCTCAAAAATTGATACTTGATAGATATATGTTTTTTCCTTGAATGCATCACTAGATTCCTTGAATCCATAGAAGGCCTATCAATGTGTGTAGGAGTGATGTAGAGTCAAGGTGGAGTGGCCAAACAATGAGCGACCACCACTAGAGTAGATTGAGGTAAATCCAAAGCTACATGCATAAATCTAAAGTAATTGTATCAGAAGTTGTTTGAGACTCACCAATAGGAATCGATGGGGTGATAGGGGTGGGGCTCACAAGAGTCATACCATTAGCTTGAGAACCAACATCATGAGAAGACATGTCATCAAGATAGGACCCATCAACCAAGGAGTAAAATGCATGAATATTCAAGTGATCCTCATGAGTATTCTTCCACCATATTGTCATACATTTATACATGGAGAGTGGGCACTCAATATCCAAGTTGTCAACCAAAAAAATCATTTGTATTATAAGCGGATGCCTAATAATCAAGTGGTTGATTCCAAAGTCTATTATCTGCCATCAAAACCACATCCTTGGGAAGAGGCATGAATATGTAAATATCCACCAAAATGTGAGCAAATATTAAGTGACCCATGTAGGAAGTAGTAGATTCAAACTTTAAGGAGCGATCAATAGAGTTGTTTATGGCCTTGTAGTAGGAATTTTCCCAAAACTAAAGAAAAAGATGTAGAAGTAAAACCCACACAAGTCTCACATTGAGTGGTTCAAAAAGGGGGTTGAAGGAAGTAGTCCAAGGCTTGAAAAAAAGAGAGTGCTCACTTCACATCCACAACTTACCATCAAGCACCAAATCCCTATCCTTTGATAAGTCAAAAGACACAATGAAGAAACCTCTAGCTAAAGGGAAGAGTTCAATCTTTCCCACAATGGAAGGCCTCTAAGAATCCAAGAATCGTTTATGTATATTGAGAAGAGAATACCAAAAATGGTTGATCTCTAAATCAAGCCTCTACATAGATAAAATTCTTTATTTTCAACCACATCCTATACAAAAATCACCTCCATAGAAGATTTAGCATAGGGGAGAGGTTATAATTTCACTTGAACAAGACAAGAAGTCCCCAATACTTGTAATTTTAGCATATGATTGCTAACCACTAGTATTCAAATAGAGGCACCATTTGTGTAACTAGGTTAAAGGCATATAGAATAACATTAGCCTTTAGAACAAATACCACAATAGAAGCACTTCTATTCCCAAGGAAAGGTTACAGGGAAGGAGTACTAGCTACATGAGGGACATTAGTTGTAGCACCCACAACACCAAAAGTGGTGTGGAAAGAGGGATAAACCTTTGAATTACCATAAAATCATGGGCACAATCAAAGAACCTCCAACAACAAGTGCAAGGAGGGAATAAGAAAACATAATAGAAAATGAAGGATTGAGGACCCTAAAATTAGTTCACTCACTAATATACACAACCCTTAAACTGACAAATGTTCCAGAAATGACATTGAGGCATCTAACATTTCCAATGGCATGGAGGAGAAACCTAGGAAAGTGTGAGAGAAAGAGAACTGACATTTCAAAAAATATTTCAAAAACACTGACAAAAAAGGATTTATGTTACAACCTGGAAAATATGACTGTCGGTTGAGTAGTATTCAATTAGATTAAGTTTTTAATCAAATATCTATATTGAGTAGGGTTCATTATATTTGATTCATTTAAATTTTACAACTTCAGTCAAATTTTAATAGGTATTGCAATTGGTTTGCAACCCTTCATCTTAAATCTTTGCAAGTTATTTGAAGCATATTTTTTCTAGATGTGAATATTTTATCTTCATTTTACTATATCTCTATAACAAGAAAATAATGTGTTTGTCCTAAATTCATCATCTTAAACTCTATAATCCTGATTTATAAATAAGTTTGAATTGTTCCTAGTGTAGATAAGATCATCCACATAGATAAATAAGATAATAATATTACTATCTAAGTTATCCAACTAACTTTTTACAAAAAAAAATTGATATATGAATGAACAATTCTAGAATATCATACTCTTGGTGCTTACTTAAGACGATACAAGGCCTTCTTCAACCTATAAACATAGTATTCTTTAGAAGGTATTTCAAAGAATTTAGTTTGTGTCACATAAACATCTGAACATCAATATAACCGTTCAAAAAATCAGTCTTCACTTCCAATCGATAAACTATCCAACCTTTTTGAGTTGCCAAAGCTAATAGTAGTCATATGGTATGCATTCATGTTACAAGAAAAGATATTTCAATGTAAACAATACCTTGTTATTGAGTGTACCCTTTAGCTATTAGTCCACTCTTATAATTATCAATATTTCCATCAATTTTTTGCATGCCCACCTTGTAACAACAAATTCCTTATAAAGAGGTAACTAGACTAAATCCCATGTGTCATTTCCTTTAGTTGTTTTTGTTTTATTATATATTACTTCAACGCACTCTTATTTTCTTAAGACTATCCATTATTTGAGTCATTAAAGCATAGTTCTCTTTTACTTGTGACCTTGTTATTATTTTCTCAAAATATGAGCTCAACATAAAAGTTGGTGGGTGATTATTTTTGGTTCTTTAATATCTATGATACTTTCTTATATTTTGACAAGAGGATTCAGGTTATTTTTCTTCATCTTTTTTCAAATGTATTAATCACTATTTTATTTATTTTTTTCTTTTCTTTTTCTTTGGTGTATTATACCTCTTCATTAAATATCACATCTATACTTATCACGAATTTCTTGTCTACTAAATCATATAACCTATATGATTTATTTTCTAATGCATACCCAATAAAACTATAATTTATGCCCTTGTTATTTTAAACTTGGATATTTTTTCTTTTGGTATGTGTGCATAAGGAACACATTCATATGTCCTAAAATAATTAACTTTTGGGTTAATTTTAGACTAGGTTTGTTGATAAATAATTTCTTTAACTATCTTTTGTAGGACTCTTGTTTAGAAAATACATTGTTGTATATATTACTTTTGTCTAAATTTTTTTATCCAAATTATTTTATTTTATCACACTCATTTTCATCTCAACAATAATTCTATTATTCCTTATAGAAACTTTATTTTGATGGAGTGTATGAAGTAGTGAACTCTCTCTTGAATTCATGATTTTTACAAAAAAAAAAAAAAGATATTGATTTGATTTGCACTTACCTTTGTTATTTGATTTGATTACTTTGATGTATTACCACTTTAATTTTCAACCAACTTCTTAAATTTTACAAACTTTTTGAATAATTACAATTTTAAAGTCAAACAATATATTGAAGTTTTTCTTAAGTAATCATCAATGAAGATTAGACAAGACTTTGATTTGTTTAAAGGTGTTTCCATGGAACCATATAATTCTATATGAATTATCTCATAGAGCTTTAACTCTTCAAGATTTATTCAAGATTTATTGATTGGAAAGCTAACTCTATGTTGTTTTCCAACAATACACTCTTCACACGGTTCTTTTATATTTTCAATGAAAGGAAATCTTTCAACCTTTCTCATTTTGTTGAGTAAAAGTAAACCACTAAAACCAAGATGCTTATATATTTGGTTCCATTTGTTCTACTTTTTATTAAAAATTTGTTAGTCCTTAATGATTAGGTTCCTTGAGTGAAATAGAGAGGAAACATCTTATCATCTACCATCTTTATTCTCATAATAACTTTACTCCTTTTCAATATATATCTCATTATTCTCTCATCTTCAACAAAAATCACTTAATATTTTTGTTCAAAGAATTTCTCAAAAGATAAATTATTTTCAAGCGATGGAGCCAATCATGTTTCATTTCTTAAACTCACCAATTTTGGTTGTCACTGCAACATTATCCTTACCTATGGTTCTTAGATTTATCATCTTGTAATAACACTATGGTATTGTGCTTCTCATCTAAATTCATAATCATATTTTCATTTTGTGTCATATGAGAAGAACATCTAGAATCAATGTACCATATATTTTACTTGCATTTATTTTGAAACAAGAAATGAACAAATTTTGTTTATCTTCAACAGTATTATGAACATTTTTTTCTATTTCAGCTTGTTTAGTCCAACATTTTAATTTACACTATTCAAACTTATTTCAATGAAAGCATTGAGCATTCATTTTATAATTTTATATCTCCCTCATTATTCATGTCTCTTCGTCCTGCACTACCTCTGAAATCACTACCTCTTCCTATAAAGTCTTTAATCACCTCTAAATTCATTTTATTGCTAGAGTAGTCTCTAGATTCATTCTTATTATAATTCTTGGAAAAATGATTTATTTTACTTTTAAGGCTTGCTTTTTAGAGGAAAATGATTTTTCTAAGTTTTCTCCATTACTCTTCATCCTTACTTTAGCAGTGAACAAAATTCCACTCAATACATCTAGTTTCATAGTTGTGAGATATTTAAAATTTTCAATTGTAGAAATCATACTATTAAAATTGGGGATGAACCTCCTTGAGATTTTTCTATGACATGCTTGTCAACCACATTTTCACCCAAAGTCTTCATTTGACTTGGCAAAATGTTCCACTTTTGTCGAAAAATTGTTTACAAATTCACTAGTCAATTTTACTCTTTTTTTAAATGTGTTTGTAAACTCTCATTTGTATACCTTGATATGCATTAATGAGTAGTTTTTATGCTTGCTTAAAACGTATACCACCATTATTTCTAGTTAATATTGTTTGATTAGTTGCACATTGAATAAAAAACAGTCTCATTATCTTTTTTTATATTTATTTTATATTCCTTTTTGTTAACCAGTTAATGCATTTAATGTAATTGCATCTACTAATTCTACATATCCTAGTTGTTACAGTTTCCCACAAATATTTGAGCTTACATTTTGATGCATCAATAACTAAAATTGTTCCTTCAAAAATAAGAATTGATATATTTAATATTATGATTGCCATAAAAAATGAATACAATAACAAAAAGTATAACACATCTTAAAGATCTTTACAAATGAATACTCTCCATATCTCTTAAAATAAAACCCACACAAAAAATCACTTCAATATAACTAGAATTAAAAAAAAGTTAATATCTAAAACGATTATCAGTGAGGCCAAAACTCAAAAAAAATATATGGCTTAAAGCCTTAGAAGCCTGGCTAAATAAAATATGACTTTTCTTGTTCTATCCAAGAACAATTACAATGCAATACCAGAGAACACTTCTTCTTCTTTTTTTAAGTATTCTACTTCACACCACTTCTTTCTTTTTTTAAGTATTCTACTTTATTTTGGACAATGCCAATCCAACAAACACCTTGCAAAATAAGACAAGAAAAGACTTTTTGTGTTACTTGTTGAATATAGAGGGCACCATGTTCAACAAAATCTTTCTTTAACTTGTCCCCCCTCCACAAATGTCCAGGCTGCATAAAAACAAACAAAATATTTTTGTTTTCCCCATGCTTATGCTGAAACAAGGCACTGGAATTCCACATAAATAACAAGTAATATACTTCTTGTCTCCTATGCACATAAACAAAATTTAATCACAGAGTTTTCACATTACTGCAGCAAGAAAAATGATTTATAAAAGAACATAACTTACAAATGGGTCTGTTCTTTGCAAATGGGTCTCTTCCTTGCAAACGAACCTTTGCTGGGTGTGCAAGGGAAAGTTTAATTTCAAAAATATTAAATTTGGCTCTGAGAGTAAAATAGAGCAGCAATTTAAATAATAAGGAAAAATGGTTCTGAGATTATATAATATTAATATTAAAAAATATTTAAAAAATTAATATAATATAAAAAAAACTCAAGAATGAATTTTCAAAAGTTATATGTAACAAATACAGTTAAAAAATATTATTTCATCTAAAACTAAAAATAAGAAATATTTCTATACCACTTTACACACAATGAAGAATTATTAAAAATAAAATTGTCTTCTAACAGTAAGCATAATAATGGAGGAACTGAAATAGCCTTCAGTCCTACAAATTTCTTTCGACCATATAAAAAGTTATATGGTTTTCAGACAATTTGCATTCCACAACTAAATAGAGCCATCACAGAATAAAATGATCTTCTAACATAAGCACAAAAATGGAGGAACTAAATAACCTTCATTCCAACAAATTTCTTTCGACCATATAAAAAGTTATATGATCTTCAAACTATTTGCATTCCACAACTAAATAGAGTCATCACAGAACCTATTTTTTCTAATTTTGTGTGATCTTTAGTGTACCTTCCAATGACCATATTCGACTTTTTCCTCTATTTTTAATTCTCTAATTTGTTCCATATGAACATAACCTCCTTTACCCCTTCACAAAGTTCATGCCATGTTTTTGATGTCTGCCTTGGTATTTAGATTGACAGTCCTATGTGTATTAGAGTGTGGTAGAGAAATGAAGTAGCCACCTGGTTAGGTTTAATAATTTTGGGGTTCATTAAATTTTTAGGAGTTCTTTATTTGAGTATAAGGGTTATCTATAATTAGATTTAGGGTTATAATATTTTTGTGTTTAATTATTGGTTCATTTATATGTTGAATATAACGGTCTGTTCAAAATAATTTATGATCATTAAAAGGTTTTAACATTTGGTATTTATTTTAAAGATAGTTCTCATTAAAATGTTGACGTGGCAATTTGTATGATCAATCACACTTCCAAACTTCAGATATAGATAAACAAAACTTCACGACACATCTTATAAGAATTAATATTTTACATGATTCTACATAAGGGTCTCATAATCACTAAATTAACCTGCCCAATTACTAACTCCTCTCCCTTATTATACATTTTTTATACTTTATTCAAATCTTATACCTTTTGACCCCATAATCAATCACATTTTAGTAGTCAATTACACATTAATACTTTTTTTGGATTATAGATAAATGCTTTTTCTTAAAGTTATGAATCAGATTAGAGATAAATTTTTGAAAAGATCCAAACATTTGTACATGAAAGTACCACAAACTACTTGTTTCATAACCAACACCATATAAATTATATTGTACTACATACTACCTATTATAACATCCAACACCATCTAACACTCTTTAAATATAAACCACCTATATGAAACAAAGTCTAAAATATTCATTCAATACTCTCAAATATATAAACTATTTTCAAATTTACCTTTTAAATAATAGAAAGTATCTCCCACATTTCATAGTTTCCACACTCAACTTGCAATGCACATATTGCAATTACCCTAACTTGGTGCTCCATTACAAACATATACATTTCACTATTTCATGGTGGCATCATGTTTACAAATAGTTATATTGACCATTGGAAATGTCTATAACACTAATATTCACCATTTCACTGCACTTTAGATTCACTCCAAAGAAGTCAAACTGAAATGTACAAAGGAAATAAAGAAAAGACCCAAACTACCATTTCATGTTGAAAATTACTCTTTAATTACTCTTTAATGTTATATGAAATTTTATTTCACTAAATTTATTTATATTGTAGGTTAGATGAAAATAGGTTCAAATTTCAAGTTCATGTTATATAGTTCTGTATTTTATTTTCATGTGTGAGGGTTATTCACATTATTGTTTTTACGATTATGATTGATTTTTTGAGATGTTCACATTTTTCAATTCCTTGTTCACATTAATTATAAAATTAAAATTTAACACAATATTTTTTGAATATTAATTTTCTTTGTTACTTTGTTAATTTTATGTGATAAATTTTGATTAGTACTAGAATTTTTATTCTAATTGACAAGATAATAAATTGCTTCAATACAATATTGTTTGAATATTAATTTTTTTTTGTTATTTTATTAATTTTATGTGATAGATTTTGATTAATATTAAGAAAATTATTGAAATTGAAAGTTAATAAAAATTATACAAAGAGGTGTAACTTTATTGAGAAATATATATGCACATATATATTTTAACTTTACAAAATTTTAACTTGTTTATATTTAAGTAATCTATATATTGACTAATTTATATAAATATTTTATGTTTATAAATGATACTAACAATTATACAAACCTTAATTGGACCACGATTTTGGCCAGGAAGTTTACCGTGTGGGTTCCTCCTAAAAGACAATGGATAAAGTGTAATTTTGATGGGTGCTCCAAAGGCAACCCGGGTATGGCTGGGGTGGGAGGTTTTCTCATAAACCACTTAGGGGACTACATTGTGATTTATGGTGTTAACTTGGGAGTCTGCTCTAATAATAAAGCAGGGGCTATGGTTGTCTGGGGGGCATAAAGACTCTAAAGGATTATGGTTTTGAAAATGTACTTTTGGAAGGAGATTCTAAGTTAATTGTGGATATCTTGAATGGAGATGCTACGCCCCCCTAGGAATTAAAAAACATCATTGATAAGTGTTTGTCCCTAATGAGTTTTTTACTAATTGCAAGGTGCAACATGTGTATAGAGAAGGGAATATGTCTGTTGACTATGCATCCAACGAAGCACTGAGGTGTAATGGGTGGACCCGTTGGCTTAATAATCATCTGCTGATGTCATTAAAGGATAAGGTTTTAAAAGAAAATTTTGAATATGCATACAACTTACAAAGATGATGGTTGGAAGTGGTAGGGTAAGCATTGGCGATCATGGAATATTAAGAGCATGCAAAATAATGATGAGGTAAGTGGTATGGTGCCAAGCAAGAAGATCTCCTTTGGAGGAAAAGATAATAATTATCTCCTTCCTGAGATGGTTAAGAGTCACATGGCTATAACCAAGTTGAAGAAGGGTGTCAAATCCAAGTGTGTTAAAAATACTAATGTCATCTCCACCCGATATCATGAAGAGTTGCAATGTATGAAGAATAAAGAGTCATTAACTATTTGTAAAAATAATAATGATCTCTTAGCTCTGGGAAATGTGTTATTGGCTTTCTCTAAAAGAAAGTTCTCGATTCTTACCTCCTTAAGTGTGTATTTTCAAACTGTTAGGAATAATGTCTTCTACAAGTTTGGTAGGGAGCCGAAGAGGTGTGTGGTTATGAAGAAAAGCCTGCAAAATATGAAAAGCTTGTAGAGTACTAAGATGGGTGGGTCAAGGAAGCGCACAGAGCCTCTGAATTGCTAAGTGCTTAAACAAAATGTAGACTTGTGGAGACTGTTTGATAGAGCGAGTATGGTCCCCTTTTTTGAATCCATGAAGGGTTGCAATGAGAGCCTTACTGCTAAATTCACCAATTCGTGGAGGAAGGGGAATGTGGAAATTGGAGCTATTAATTTTGAGGTGACAGTGCAGTTTATTGTGGAAGCTACTGGTTTGCAGAACCAAGGTATCAAGGTGGTGAAAAAGAGTGGGGCCAACTACCAGTTATTTTTTGATAAGTTTCTTCACGATGGTGAGAATTTGATGAGATTTCAAAATGGGTATGTGTGGCTAGAGCTTCCACCTCCTTACACCCTGATGAGTATGTTTGTGATGAGCTATTTCACACTTGAAGGAAGATGCATGATATTTCATGCATACCAGTTTTTGTTGTTGTATCATATTAGGCACAATGAAAGAATCAATTTTCCCTTTTATTTACTTTCCTCACTAGAAATTAATATTGAGAAAGATGTGAACCCTCCCCTGCATCAAGGATTAATGCTTGCCCTATACAAGCATGCTTTAGCAATGAACCCTCATGGAAACCCTCTTGTTTCAATATTAGAAAATGAAAATCATAATATAGGTGAAAATCATAAACCCCTTGAGGAAGCTAACCCTACAAAGGAGACTAATCCTAGACCACCTCTCATTGGTGCTATAAGAAATGCATTAACCCCTGCTAAAAGCCCTTCCCCTGCAACTAAAATCTCTAACCTGTCAACCCTTGTGGGTGTGAAAAATTATGCTAAAATCTCCATTGAGTTTGAGTTGGTGAAAGAAACTCCAGAGAAGCGAAAGCATTCCCCTCTTCTCTTGGAATTGCCTAAGTCTAAGAAAATAAAGAAAGAGCTGAAAACCCAAAGCGAAGTCATTACCATAAGTGAAGATAAGGAGGTATGCAAACTGAGGAATTGAAGGAAATGAAGCAGGGTTAGGGTTGTGGAGGTTGTAGATCCACACGCTTGGCAAAGGTTGCATCCCAGGACAGGAAGGGGAAACAGAAAGCCACTGTGTATGAGGAGGAAGATTTAGAGGTGGAAGAATTTGAAGCTCGGGTTGATGAAGAAAGTGATGGGACGAAATTTGAAGATACTGCTTATGAAATGGGTGAAGAGGAAACATAAGAGGAGAATGAAGATAATGAGGAGGAAACTGAAAGTGAGGAAGACCAAAAGAATGAAACCCTGATTATTCTTGAAACTAGGAATACTGGCAATGAAACTATTGTTGAAGATCCTAGCATTGGTTATATGAAAAGCAGACTAACATATATGCAGGTACAAATGGACGACATGGAAAAATCTTTGGTCACACTGATGAAGGTGATGAATGACCTAATCTGTAGAGCGATGGTTGGAGTAGTGTCTAGTCAAACCAAGATCACCAAGAAGCTAATTTTTTTGGGAAAGACGGATGAATCGAAGGAACTTGATGAAATAGAGGGACTTGATTGGAGGGAGTATATCTCCCTAATTGGTGATTACTAGGACCTGTTTTGAAAAAGTCGAGTAATGGCTTTCTCTTTTGTTTCTATTAAATGGTGCCCTGCTTTTTTTTTATCTTTCTATTTTCATAACCTGGACTGTTATTTTCTAATAGCTCTATTATGGTTTCGGACATGCTGGTATATGGCAGACCTGATTAATGATCTTCATAGATTTAAATATTCTACCAGTAATCTTATGTCTTTGATTAATTTTAATAGTTCTATTGTTATGGTTTTGTTATTTGTCTTGTGTGCCACCCTAGACATGTTATTTTCTGATGTTGGCTAGTGGTGTTGTTTTCCCACCTTGTTTTCCTTTTTTGAGTTTTGGCTATAATCATGGGATCAGGGCCCTTTCCCTGGTAATCTAATAAAAAACAATTATACAAACATTTGAAAAAATGTATAGTTCATATTTTAGTATTTTAGTTTTTAGTTTATTAGTTTGAAAATGATTAAACCCTTTTATCATTTCAACTAATAGTTTATTCATAAGCAAGGTGAAAAGTTATCATAATTAAATATTTTTCGAAGTGTGAATTTGAAATTAATTTCTTAACCAAGGATTACCATAAAAGATTATGTGATCATGCCCATATTAGTAATAAGAATGAAATCAAAAAATCGTTATATCTCATACTTCCAATAAATATGCAAAGAGAGAGGCCAAGGTCATAAATGGTTTCACCAAAACCATGGTATCATGCAAAAAAAAATACCCACCTTGAAGAGCATCTTCTTAGAATAGTAAACATACCGATGACTTCACATGGACATCACATGGGCTCCAGGGAAAACCTTAGTGGCGAATCTTTTCCAATTGGCGAATATTTGAAATCAGGACCTCCGAAAATGGCGAATAATACAAGCTCTAGAAAGGATGTTGAATCGCCAGTTTTTTACAAAAAAATAAATTTGTCTCGATTAATTTGCCAATGCATTCTTTTTTAAACGATGTGTCATTGGAACTAATTCGCTAGTAGTTTATACTATAATTACAAATATAATTATATTCGCCAGTAATTTTATATTCCTATAATTATTTTTTGGGAAATATCACCACTAATAATAATTTACCATTTCATTTTAGGGATATTTTACCCTTGAATAGGTTTTTAATTTATTGTCATTGATTAAATTTTTAATCAGATGGTTGCAGGTTGATTCCGTGACTTCATATGCATGTGCATTTTAAAAGGCTTGTTGAGGCCCAAAATTTGTTTGGGGCCATACAGTTAGATTTGATCATGTGGCCCCAAACAAATTTCGGGCCTCAACAACCTTTTTAAAATGAACGTGCATATAAAGTCACAAAATTAACTTGCAACCATTCAATTAAAAATCTAATCGATCGTAACAATTTCACTTTTCATATAATCTTTTTTTTAAGTGAGTATTTAAACAATGATTAATCTGTGTGTGCTCCAATGCATTTTTGATAGTGAATTTATGCTTGGTGGCGAGGGGCTCTACCCCTCGACCTCCCCTGTATCGCGACAATTAATTGTTCAGACCCACAACCCCTCACCCCACCCCTTGACCTCACCAGTGGTTGCCGCCCTCGGGCCCCTACTTCAATGTTAAAAAAAATAAAATAAAAATGGGGAACTACGCCAACCAACTATGCAAATTTTTAAAGGAGAGATTTGCCATTGTAATTAATCGTTTTAGTGATTATTCACTAGGATTTGCCACTATGATTATTATTTTTACCAATTATTCATTAAGATTCGCCAGGATTTTACACCTTCATTGTGGGGGGGTTTCTTAAAGTTATCCCTGATGGGCTCAACCAATGAGTTCCCAAATGGAAAACATAACTACAAAGACATCTTTGACCCATTTCTCCTCGAGGATTCATATCCTCAATTCAAGCACTCCATATTTAGTATTCCACCAACTCATGTGGGTCTCATTCATTATGACAAGATCGTCCACTTCTTCCTCTAGTGCCTAAGAAAGAGAAAATGTCATCTACAATCAAATATAACTATCACCACCTTCCTCCACCTCCCTAATGAATGCATATGACAATTGATATCAAGATTCTTGAGAGAATATAAATTCAAAAAAATCTCCAAGTACATCTTATGTCTCTAAATTCACGTTTAAAAATACATAATATAAACATAAAATTACAAGATAAATAATATCTAAATCCTAAAATAATAAAGATTGATATTTAAATTTTTAATATATTAACTTTATATAGTAAATATTGATGGATGCTAATTTTTTATCTCTTCTTGCATAGTCAACTAGGTGAATTAGCATGATCAAAGGTGCATAATTCAATGTATACTAGATAAGTTCCAATAAAATGCAAAATAAATGAGCACATAATTTTTTTACATAACTACTTAAGTGTGCTTAAGTAAATATAGTTAATAAATAAATAAGTGGTAATTATACTATCTTAGTGAAATAACGAACACCTCGTCTAGTGTGAACATTTTATCACTCTAACACCCCATTTATGCATAAATTAGGGAGAGAAAAAATAAAATCAAATGAAGGAGGTCCTTGAATATGTATCATAACAATCAAATCTATTCAATCATCCATTTAAAATAATAGAAACCATGTCAAAAAGAAAAAATAAATAAGAGTGAAAATCCTCACGTACAAGAAGGAAAAACTCTCCTCAAAGAGAGAAACGATGAAAAAGACAAAATTATCTCTAAAAGAAGAAATTATTGTACCTAAAAGATGAGGAATATGAATTAAAGGAAAATTTTGTAGCAATAAATAATTTCCACATCGCCCCAAGAGAGAAAAATATGCAAACAATAATTTAGAATCCAATGTACAAAATAATAGATAAACATACCATCTAGATGAAAAAATATGTACCTTGGGAAAACCTTCACGAGGGAGTAATGTTATATCCTCCAAAATCATCCACATTCAATGTATTATTCAACAATAAAATATTTTGACACACTTATAGAGTTCATTAATAATTTTGAAACATTAAGCTCCACCAATGGATCTTCCATGTGTCCAAGTATAATGGATAATCATGCTACCGTGCATCCTATGGAATGCTTCATCTATGTAATCTACAATAGAACTCAATAAATATGACAACCACCTCAAAAACTACTCATGTACTTTCTTTTATAGAAATAATCTTGCAAAAAAACACCAAGCAACATTACATAAACCATATGCTTAATACCATGAACTTACAAAACCATGTCCCCGTCATTTAATTTATGGTACTAAATTTTCCTAATATATATTTTTTGTCAAATGTGCAACCCATATTAAATATTTATTCAAATGTTAGATACAACATACAATATGGCCCCAAGAATTTATATTCCGTATGATGCGCATATCCTTATATCTCCTAGGTGTACCACAAATAAATAATAATTTTACATTATAAACATTATGCAAGGTGTACAACATAAATTTTTCCAATATTCTCCCACTTGTATACATTGTATAAGGGTTTAAAATTAAACTCAAACATCAAGGTAACAATCCCTAAAGCTAACATGTACCATCAAGACCACCACATGTTCCATCAATATACTTAAACAAAAATAACCAAGGTGGTCATCATCTCAAAAAGAACTCTCTCATCCTCCATCATGCCAATGCACAAAAGATAAGATCTAACCAAAGAGTTGTCACACTAACTATCACATAGAATAATGAATCCTACCTCAAACTAATATCCAAACACAAACACTAAATCCAATAGTAACAAATAGGAATGATAAAATTCCAAAGAGAAACCACATGAATGGAAATAGAAACCACATAAAATTTTGATGCATCCAATTATCCATACCTCCAAGGTATCCTAAATATCAGTAGAACTCGTTCTAATAAAATGTCCAAAAAATAAACTATAATCACAAGCTCCATATATGAAAGATCAATTAAGGACATACACATCCAAGAACTCTCATAACATGGGTAATTTAAAATCTAAAAATAAATCTAGGTATACTAAATCTACCAATCAACACTCAAGCTGAGGTGTGGTTAATAATCAAAACCATGTCTAGTAACAAAGAACAATCAAAATGATCCACAAGTGCAACAAAAAACCACTACATAATCTCTTACAAAAATTTACCATAACTCTCTAGAGTTTACCACAACCAAATTTGTGAACATAAAGCTCCAAGAATTAGTTATAGAACAAAGAGAGTGAACCTGTAATTCATATAATATAACATGTCCTTATACCAACACCTCAAGGTGCTAACTTGTGCCAAGTTAGACCTCCTTTATAATCCCAATTGAAAATCCTTAGAAACACCCAACCATTCAATCTCATGGATCAAACAAAACATATGTATTGTATATAACCAACATGGATGTAAGCATCTCTAAATCAAGGAAGATCAAACTCGAATTAATTCCATAACAATGAATAAGCCCAATAACAACTAAAATCCTCATAAATTTCATCATAAATCAAACTCATGTGCACAAGGAGATAACCATACCAAACACTCCTCAAAAAACCCTCCAAAAATAACTAGCCTATGTCAAGATACATATCCATTAGAATACAAAGTGTAAAACATAGTGCATCTAAAAATAATGTGAGAAATACCTATTGTTTCAATTATTATCCACTCGGTACATCAAGAGTGGGGAAAAATACTTCTCCTCTAGGATACACCAATCCACATTGACTCTCTTTAAGAATAATCTCCTCTCAACTCAATCATTAACTCACATCCATAACTAAGTATAGGATACTCAATTTTCTTATTGAAACCTCCAAGGAGTAACCATCACAATAAATGTCTCTAAACCCAAGAGAACTCTAGGCTCACCTGACTCTCCAAGTATCCATGAGCACCTATATTAAATTAATCCATGTTAATCTCCAAATGCAACACCACACTCTCATGAAGCTCCCAAGCACATGACCAATATACTCAATACAAAGAGAACATAACAAAATTAAAATTAAATCTATAACTATTGAACCAACAAAACATCATAACATCTTTCTCTAATACCTCCTCCAAGAAGATCACATTCTCCGATGAGCAAATATTTCTCCCAAGAACACATGTATCATGCAAAAAATATTATTCACGATTAAGACTCCACCATGACACAATACCAAGCCATTTTCTAAAGCAAGGATACCCTGTCAAAATTGATAATACATAAAATGGAAACTCACCAAAGACTCCAAGACTCCTCTACAACTAACTAAGATGTCAACATCTCTAATCACATGAAGATAATCATATCCTACTAATGGAAATCAATATTTCAAAGTAATCTCACTATATGCATGAATAATAATCCAAGAGATTTTTTGACACCGACAACCACTATAAAAGATCATCTACCACCAAGTGGTGAATCCACATCACTACCAAAGCTCCCACTAAACTATGATATTAATATATCCATGGCATCATGGTAACCATCTCCTAAATGGAGATCAATCATGGTCCACACACACTCAACTACAATACCAATAGATCTAGAGGATAAAATGTAACCAAGATATCCAAGTCAAGAAGATAAACCACCACTTGCAATCAAGAATCAATACAACACTACCAATTCATCCATAAAACAACCATCTTGTTTCAAAGCTCAAAGAATACAAGGAACCTCCAGAATACTATGATCACCACTAATAAACCATCAATGATAATATCTCCCACATAATCATTTAACTAAGCTATCTATGACATCATGATAAATAGCCATGCTACTAGTCCCAACAACTAACTATCTAGGGACTCTAATCATCCATCCTCTCATCTTAATGCAACTTACTAAAACACAAAAAACCATAAACAAAGCCAACTAATAAATATTGCATCAACACTAAAAAAATATATGGATATAGACACTCCATATGTGAGTCATCAATGCAATATGGATAAGGAAAAGTTAGTAAATTGTTACAATTCACGGATCTAAAGGAATTAAACATGCAAACTTATCATCACATCAATAAACTAAAAAATAATATTAAAAGTAATATAACCTAAAGACCTCTCATGAATTAAACACTATATCAACTATGAAGCAAGTAACCATAGTTAAGGAACCAAACAAGAAATTGGGAGATAAGTAACAACCTTCAAACACTAAACACTTCACCGCCTGTCAAATACATAATTGTGAATTCAAGTCTTGCACATATATCAACCATTTCCTCATACTAGAAGACAACTGTGTACCTATCTCCATCAAATTAAACACTCTAAAAATATAATAACCTATTGTACCATCATATTGGTCTCATAAAAATATGCACTCTCACGATTTTTTCCTACAAACTCATATGGATGCTCAAATA
Organism: Sequoiadendron giganteum; assembly: GCA_007115665.2. Classification (NCBI taxonomy): domain Eukaryota; kingdom Viridiplantae; phylum Streptophyta; class Pinopsida; order Cupressales; family Cupressaceae; genus Sequoiadendron; species Sequoiadendron giganteum. The sequence goes on along the minus strand of CM021104.1, from coordinate 232,628,667 downwards.
ATCACACCCTAAATTTACTATAAGAACTCAAAGAAGTATTCACCTCATTGATCAAGTGAGTGAAAATCTACCTAATCCCCTATGTAGTACACTAAAAATTCTCTCCATATCTAATTCAAAATCTAAAATATGATTTTATATGCTCAAAATATCACTTGTTAACCATTCCAAAGTATGTCATTTTCATGCACCAAATACTAATACTGAAAAAAATCGATGATCAAAATTGCACCACTTTTAGTACTTGTAGAGAGCTTTCCAACACCTATAAGAAGTCAAAAATATAATTTTGTATGTGAAATGTATGCCATCTTGAAAAATCATGGTAATTAGGCTTCATAAATCAATTATATTGGTTGTATGGTGGTTGGTGGGTGGGACCACTATTTGAGTGGTAGTGGTAGTGGTAGATGGTTTGTGTAAAGGGGTAATGTCGATCCGATGGTGTTGAGGTACAACCTTGGTCACATTCAATGGTAGAGGTAGTGGGAATGAGTGGTATGACCCTACCACAACCCCTATGGGATAGGCATGACTACCTATGGGGTAGCCTATAAAAACCAAGGACTACTCCCTAATCCTTTGTGCCAATATTCATATTATTAACGTTGATGGTGAATAAAAATATATATATATTTAAAAATTATGTGCATTCTTTCTATAACCCTATGCATAAAAAACCAATTGATAAAGATATAAACCTTCTACCAACCATGACTACATATGGTACAAATGTACTAATTCAAACAAATATTTACATTTTTCATCCAAGATTCCTACATGGTCCTAAATAAAGATTATTTTGGTCACTAAAATATGTCAAGTTATATATGTATCCAAACAGTTTTGGGCCTTCTGGACTCAATGGTGAGGTCTATTTTTATCTAGGAGGCATTCCTGTTTTTGGAAGTTTTTCATTGAAGCGTTATTTCAGTCATCTTTCAACAGTTGCCTACAATTTTTTCATGCTTCAGCGATGTTCTACGTGTTCCAATTTTTTAGGACATTGTTTTGGTTGGAGGCTTCTTAGTCATTCACCTTGGTTTGGAGGCTTTTTCAATCCTTCATTTGCCTTTATTTCTTTTGGAGAGGAGTTTTTCCCATGAGTTTTTATCCTTTTTGTAGTTGTGAGAGATTAGATTGGTTGTACATGGATACCTCACTGGGCCTTGTTTGTCGAGACCCATCATGCATTCTCTTTTTAGGGGTTTTAGCTACTCCCTAAGTTCATTCTAAGGGGGTTTGTTAGAGTAGTCATACATTAGCTAATAATTAATTAATCTTTAATTAATTATTAATCTAATTTATTCTCATGCACTTAAGCTAAACTTAGGAATCATTTTTTTTGTTAACTAGAGAGCTACTATTAGATCATTCTATCTCATTACATGACATGTTGACACTTGTCATGATCTAATCCATTTATCATTTAGGGTTTTCCTATATAGCACTCAACCCTCATTATATTACATACCTTTTGATGCCTTTGATAGAACTCTCAACCTTTGAGGACTCTTGGTTTCGTTGAAGATTCTTGAGGTTTATTCTATAGCTTTTTCTTGTTGAGGAATATAATATATTGCATATTATTTTTTACAACTCTCTTGCATGGAAGGTGTCTTTGTTCGTTGTGTTAGAGTAATCATGTATTAGATAATAATTAATTAATATTTAATTAATTATTAGACTAATTTATTCTTGTGCACTTAATCTAAACTTAGGAGTAATTTTTTATGTTAACTAGAGAGCTATTATTAGATCATTATGTCTCATTCCATGAGATGTTGACACTTGTCGTGATGTAATCCCTTTATCATTTAGGGGTGCTCCTATATAGCACTAAACCCTCATTGTATTACATACCTTTTGATGCCTTTGATAGAACTCTCAACCTTTGAGGACTCTTGTTTTCCTTGAAGATTCTTGAGGTTCATTCTGTAGCTTTTTTTGTTGAAGAATATTGCATATTATTGTTTCCAGCTCTCTTACGTGGAAGGTGTCTTTGTTCATTGTTTGATCTTGTGGCTCATGTTTTTTACAATTCTAACATGGTATCAGAGCATGGATTCAGTGAACCTCTTTTCGATTTATGAGGGTTTTTTCTTCAACAAGGGTTATAGAGTTTCAAATATGGATTCTTCATTTCTTTTTTTTTGCAATTTTTAGAGGTGGGTGATTTGTAGGTGTGTTTTGGTGCAAAAAGGACCTCACTGTTGGATTCAAGAGCTCGATTTGATAAATTTTGACTATAAATTTGTCTATATTCTCTATCGGGTATTTTTGAGGGGAAAAACATTACAAGGGTCCTACGACCCTTGTATGGCCACAGGTACAATGATTTTTTATTTAATTTTTTTATTAAAATAATTTTTATTAAATTGTTTTTTTATAAAAAAAATTCTTAAAAAATCAAAAAATGGGGGAAAATTTTAATTCAACCCTGTGGCAGGACTGTAGCCCACTCGACACGACCTTTAAGGTTGTTAGCGATGGCCTCCTCTTTGTCCTCTAATTTATTTTCATGCACTTAAGTTAAACTTAGGAGTGATTTTCTTTGTTAGCTAGAGAGCTATTATTAGATCATTTTGTTTCATTGCATGAGATGTTGACACTTGTCATGATCTAATCCCTTTGTCATTTAGGGTTTCTCCCATATAGCACCCAACCTTCATTGTATTATTATACCTTTAATGCCTTTGATGCTTTTGATAGAACTCTCAACCTTTCAAGACTCTTTTTTTCATTGAAGATTCTTGAGGTTCATTCTATAGCTTTTTCTTGTTGAGTAATATTGCATATTATTGTTTGCAGCTCTCTTGCTTGGAAGGTGTCTTTGTTTGTTGTTTGATCTTGTGGCTCATTTTTTTTCACAATTCTAACAGTGTCTACTCATACCAAGGGTTATAACTATGGATATCTCCTCCCATAACCTAACAACCAATCTCTAATATCCCTTTTTTTAAGTTTGCTCTTATGTTCACATCTTATTCATTGAACTTGTTTATTTTGATTCCCAAGCCATCATTTATTTAAATCTTCTTCACACCTCTTCCAAAGAGAGGTGACTTCTTGAATAGATACATCATTTTATAATAAATAAAAACCTTTTCATCCTCAAATTGGGTGCACCACTTAGAGGGTCAGCCCCTATAAAAGAAAATAATTTAATTCATACACCTCAATGAGGGCGCCACACAAAGGAGGGCCGGCTAGAATAATGGATATGAGTCAACCAACATTCATGATAAATATTATTTACTAAGCAATGCCTTAGAAGTTTAATTTTTTCTCTTAAACCATTCCTTAATCGTTGCTTTTCTTATTCATTAGTTGTTGCCTTTTATAGTTATTAACATGGGCGACTTCAATTATATGCATATGGTTGGCCAGCTATATATGATTTTATTTAATATTATTTGTTTCCCCTTTTGATTAATTATTGTCTTCTCATACACTTTAATTGTCGCCTCTCGTTAATAGTCATTGCTCATGTTAATTATTATCAACATTAGTCTCTACCTTGTAATATATTTGCCTTGGAATAGAGATCAACTTTTGTCTTCTATATCTTGAGAGGTTATAAGCATTATCTCTTTAGGTGTTTGATGATCAACGTATGTGTAACTATGATTTATCAACTCCACTGTCAAATCATATAACTCTTGAAAGTAGTCATCTTTGTAGGTTATCTTGAAAGGCTTTTGATGATTTACTTCATTCTTCCTTTGACATCAATGACAACATTTCCAATAGGATCAATCTAAATGTTTTGCTTGGTTTTGTCTAGGCTTGGTTTGAATGTTCTTTCTCTTGTCTCTTTAGTATCCTTGTCAACCTTGTGTCATACTATATTTTTAAATAGTAAAAGTTTTTATTTATTATGATATTCCTAGTTTCCTCACCTTTGGGTTTTTTTTTCCTTTTTATATGGTGACCAACCTTTATCACCCCACATTTGATTCAATGTGGTTGTTTCTGGCTTGGATACGCAAGAAAATGACTCCCAAATGATCATGAAATCTCATTATGAAATTAGTGTACAAGGTAATGCCACTACTCTCGATTTTGTCATCCATGTTCATGATTTTGAAAATGCTTATAAGTGGCTTGAGAATTATAACCTTGTTGGTTACTTTGTGGGATGTATCCGCTCTAATATCATGTTGTGAAGCTAGATCAACTCTACTTGGGTCACACATGTTTTAATAGAGTTCATCTAGAATATCACCAAGGATTCTTTTCCTTTTTCCTTTTTCTTAATTCAAGTTTGTCAAAGGTATTTTCAAGCATGGCCCCTAGTACATTACAACTTCCTTTCTTATCCTCTCCCCTTGGACTCAAGACTTTTTTATCTCTAAGGAATGGACTCTTCATGTCCCTATCTAGTTTTAATTATTTTATTTTCCCTTCCCTTTATGGCTTTTCCTAGGCCTCATTGGTACATCTTTAAGGAAAATCATTCATATTGAGCAAGAGAAATTTGTCTCTACCCATCCCCAAAAGAGCTTCTATGTCTTTGTTGATCTTTTCAAAGATCTCAAAGAGTTCATAGAAGTGCAAGTGGGTACCCAAAGCTTCACCCATAGAGTCATATACCTTAACTTATTGAACACTTGTTATAGATGTCAGTCCTCAAACCATAAAATATGTGGTTATCATTTTTTCATGTAATGAGCTAAATCTCCTCCCAATTAGACCTTAGTGGTTCCCCTACCCCAAAAATATGGGGATGGTTGGACCACCATACATAACAAAAAAATTAGCATGCAATAGGTTTGAAAGGTGTTGACCCCTAGCTTTCAACTATTGTGACATAGACTTCAAATCCTTTTAAGATGATTGAGGCAAGAGATTCGCATCCCTTAGGGGAATCATCTTAGGTATCCGCCAAACCATGTTTCAATAAAAATCCTATGGTGGCTAATATTATCTCTTCTCAATCTAAGAAGAGATCTCCACCTCCTTTGGCCCCTCGTCATTCTTGCAACTTGGTGTATCATGAGCTTGAGGAAGGAATTTTTATACCAGAAAAGAAGAGGAGTTCTTCAATTTGTCCAATTTGAGTTTGATATCCAATCTTTGGGACACTCATTGAAGAGGATTACAAATAAAAAAATTATGGAGCTCTTAAAAATCCTCCTAATGATGGCATGACCCTTTATCCCCATTCTCCATGAAATTAATTTTATGAAATATCAAGAGTCTCATGAATCCCAAAAGAAAATACATCATGCAAGACATTCATCAACAATTTATCAACATTGATGTTTTGTGTTTATAAAAGTCGAAAATTATTGATTCTATGATTTCTTCTATTTGTTGTGTAATTTGGCCAAAATGTAACTTTTTGTATAATGACCATGAAGTGGGGTTGGAAGATGTTGCCACTTTCATTTCATGTACATGGTAGCCACATATGGCAATCCATGGATGTGACCCCACCAACCATGCTTTGTGGGTTATAATTAATATTAATAACCACTCTTGAGGTTTTTAATATTTGTGTTTGGACATTAATGATGTTGTCAAAACATCTCCTCTTTGGTGACTGATTGTAGAGTCATTGTGCACTATTTGTTGGATCATGTGTGGCAATTCCAATATGGTCGAACTAGAATTTGATAAATGTAGTCATTTTTCTATGCACCAGACAACTATCAAAAGGGAGGCTCGATACTATATGCATCACAATCAAATGTCTTTTCAACCTTACTATTGGTCATTATTACCCTAACTTTTAGTTGTTTATGAGGAACAATTTTTGGTTTGATATAGAAAGAATTCTTAAATGCATTGATAAAGCCATGATTTTTGGATAATCAATTTTTTATTTTGTCATTTGTTACAAGATTTTAGTTGATCCTTTATCGGCTAATGTCATTTCCAATCACTTCCAATATGTTTCTCTATTGAATAGAAAATGGTGGGGCCAAAGGCACCTAAGATGTAGTTTTTCTTGAACACATAATTATTGAACCATCAACCCACAATGGCACATGTCTTGTGTCTATAGAGTCTTGAGCCTCGCTTAAGTCCTTGGGTTGGTTGGATCTAATTGTGAAATGAAACAATCAAATACATGACTCATTTCCTCTAGATCTATGGGTACCAATTGGTTCATTCTCATCATTGCTCATACAAGGCCACCATCTTAGAGCTCCACCCCACCTTCATTGATCTAGGAGCTCTACCTTTCTCTCCTTGCAATTGTATGTTGCTCAACTCCACCAAAAAAGTAGATTATTAATATTCATACAACTCAAAGTGTCTATTTCAAGGCTTGCCTTCATTGGATCAAAATTCAGGATAGATTTCCTAGGAATTTTTTAAATCCCTTCAAGCTAAACCTCCCAAAAGATCAAGCCATCAAAGAAGGGCACCAATTTCATTAAGGAATTCCTTCCATTATTCAAGATTTTAGTATCCATTACCAACAAGTTTTCTAGGCTCAAGCCCCCTCCCCATCTTTGGAACAAGCTCTTCATCAAAGTGAGCATTGTTCCTACAAGGATTTCCACTTCCCAACTAGCCTTCTATAATCAACACCTATCCTTGGTGATTCTTCTAGAGGTAGTTTTCTCCATGGCCAATGATAAATCCATAAAGCTACATTGGCTTCCCTTGCGAATTTTATAAAACATTGTCAAGCATAGTTGCCCCTAACCTTTTACAAGTCTATAGTGAATCCTATATTACTTGCTCCTCAAGAGCACTCATAAGCATAGAAAATATCAAATTCATACCTAAGGCTAGCAATTTAGAAGAGATTGGCAATTGGTAGTTGATTACTATCTTGAAAACTTCATACAAGATCATATTCAAAACTCATATGCTCCACATTCATCATCTACAAACACTTATCATCCAACCAAAGTAAACATGATTTATCAAAGGACACTACATTCTTGATAATATCATTATCATTTGGGAATGTATGAAATGGGCTTAGTGCTCTTAGCAATAGAGTCTATTTATCAAGATTGATTTTGTAAGAGCTTATGATTGTATTTAATGGCCTTTCATTTTGCTCATGCTTAAAGCACTAGGTTTTGGTCTCAATATCATTATGTTTGTTCAAATGCTCCCTGCAAATGCCTCTACCCAACTTACTATCAATAGTTGAAAAATGCTCCTCATTTGAGATTTTTTGCTCCACCAGGTAGGGTTACCCTTTCGCACCAATCCTTTCAATTTTAACTAACAATTAGCCAACTCTATCTCTCAATGAAGAGTTGGAGTATTTAGCTTCCTAACTCTTTCTCCTAGCTTGTTAATGGTCATTTTATTGATGATTCCTTCGTCAATCTTCTTCAGAAACTAGATAGTATCAAAAAATTGTAGCATCTTAACACATTTTATCTTGATTCAAGTTTTAGTATCTAATGACAAAAAAATCAATGGTATTGTTAGTCTTTTCTCTCTAGACCAACATGGCTTAAAAATTATGACTAAAAATGAGTTGATCATGAGGAATTATTTCACTTTCTTGACATCCCTTTTTCTTTCCAATCTTCCTTTGTTGGGCCTTGTGGAAAGTGGTTATTTCTTGCATTGAAAGGAAGTTGTATTATTGAATTTCCAAACCCCTTTCTCTTGCCAAGAAATTTTAGATTTGTTCTAAAGTGCTTGTTATCACCCATGTCTACTAGTCATTTTGTTGGTCCCCTTCCAAAGCCTCTTACTAGAAGTTGGATGGTTCTTCAATTATTTCCTCTAGGATTTGATAGAGCACAACAAAGGATTTTAGTGAGTTGCCTAGGAATTTTGTTTCCTCCCATGGGACTCTAGTGGCATTGGCCTTATTGATACTTACAAATAGGGATTGGCTTTATGTGCCAAGTGGATCAATTGTGCCATGGAGGGATAGGAAGCCTAGAAAATTATTCTCCAACATTACATAGCTTCTGGTACTTTGATAAAATGTGTAGCATGTTTTGGGATTTCAAACCACTCTCATCATGAAGGAAATAGTGTGAAACAAGGCACCTTTGTTACCAAGAGCATCTAGCATGCCTACGAGGATATAAATTTGTAACTCATTTGGAATGGCAATGACTTCATAATTTTGATTCCTTATGGTGGTCTCTTGTGATCACTTTCCAAGATCGACCCCTTGCTAAATTTCCCTAGGTTTGTGCCTTATGACTCTACAAATAGAATATTTGTATTGTTTTTTACCTTTTCTCTAGAAATATAGGACTTGGCTTTCTTGGCCAAACTTCAATACCAGATTCTAGCTTGGTAATCAAGTTGGCATCTAATCAAACTATCTTAGACTTGGTTCTCCTTGAAATGGTTCACATGGTGCAAATCCACTACATCAAATCATGGTGGAAGAACTAGAAGTGGTTTCTAGATACCCTTTTGAGGAGTTACAAACCTTGCAAAAGTAACTCATAGCTTTCTCCCCACCTACCTATAGTGACCAAGCTTAATGTGAGGTGAAATCTTCAATCTTCTTCCTCTCACTAAAGACAAGTTTCAAATCATTTGGTACTCTAGTTGAACCCAAATTGGCTCACTTTGCTTGGAGTCTTCTCTATCAAGGTCTCTCAATGCAATCTCAACTAGTTCACTTGTGTATGTCAATGTTGTATTATATTTTTTGTGGCCATTTGGAAACCATCAAACATCTCTTATGATTCTAACATTGGGCCCAAGTTGCCTAGTGGTGGATTCATGACTTCTTTAAGTCATTCCACCCTTAGCCCTTTTCATGGCATATGATACTTCTAGGTAATTGGCCCATGATTCCTACTAAGTATACCTAAATATGGCATGCTTTCAAAATGGAGGTTCTATTCTCAATTTGGAAAGAGAAATTTTTCTTTTTCTAGTGTGTCCATTGATAAGCACTTTTCCATGTATGCTAAAGCTAGTACCTATTCTAATGTCATGTTACAAATCCAAGTCCAAGCCAATAAGGTGACCTTGGAGTTTTCTCATCTTTAGACTTTAATTGGGAATTGGGAAAACACCCTCTATATGGTTGCTCATGTAACTCTTTCCCTTGCTAGTAAGGATGCTTCTTTGTCACAATAGCATGCCTCTCTACAACATCAATGTTAACAAAATCATAGTCATAGTTCTAGACAAGGCCATAGTGGTTCCTAAGGTTCTCCACGCTCCTAACAATGTGAATAGACCCCTCCACCATGTTGACATCCATCTACCTCTCAATGTAAACATACTAGCTAGCTGAACAATGGATAATTTCCTTGCTTGCCTTGCTATCTCACATGTGTGTGATCGTTCTTAAAGAGCTAAAGATAAAGATCAAGATGACACCTTCATATGCTAGGAGCCCATTGTTGAGGGTTAGAACCTCCTAGATGTTTGGGATTACCCACTTGATTGTGATCCCCCTCCATCTACTAATATTATAGTCACAATGACCTAGCAACTTGTTCACTTTTTCTTTTTTTTGGGGGGGGACAAGGAGGTGGGGAGGGGAGGTGGGATGCATAGAATATAGACTTATCAAGGTGTGATTCCATTCTACCCACCTTTTATGTAAATTGTATATTATATTTTATATATTTTAATATAAAAATATAACATTATTCATCATTTAAAATTTTGAAAAAACAAAAAAATATATATATACTTTAATTCTATTTTTGTAATTACTCGACTTTTTAATCAATCTTATTATAAAAAAATTGCTTGAATACAAAAACAGGTCCAAATTTTGATTGTGTCATGAAATGCTTTATATTTTATTTTTTTACTTGTTATGCTTTGTTGCTTTAAAAACTTACGATTGTGTTCTACATTTCCTTTCTAGGTTTAATGGTGCTTGATGTTTGCTCATTTCTATTTTGTTCTCATTAGAATAGCAAGACTTAATTAGCACATTGATATTGCTTGATGTTGATTTTCTTTACCACTTTAGTAATTCATGGGATAGATTTTGATAGGTAGTTTTTTACTCTATTTGATAGGGAAATGAACAATAAACATGTTAAAAGTGTTATTACTAGAGATTCTAGTAATAGTTTTAATTAAATTGGGGAAACTTGATTATGTTAGTAATAATTACATTGAGAAGCATTATTATGTTGATAGTCTTTAACAATTGTATAAGGAGGGAAGTGAGGAGCTTGTGTACATAAAAACATCTCCTTAAATCATATTTTTACACAAAGAGATCGTAGTAGTTAATTGTAAGAAAAAAATTCTTATTTTTCACATCAGAAATACACTATGGCAACAATAAGATAACACGATTTTTTTGGATTGTTGGCTCTCCATGGACTCATGGTACCCAAATTATTTGTTTAACTTATTAATGATGCCTAATCTATACAAGTGGTGAGGGAAAAGTAAAAGAAGGATACAATATGCAATGTCGAGGATGATGAAAGGGAGCAATCAATATAAATGACATTGTTTTAGTGATGTTCTAATAATTATTTTGGTAGAAACATTTTGAACTCATAAGAGTATTTTGAATTTATTCGCATGCAAATTTATATGATTATATTATATACTAGCATATATATCTTTCAAAAATTTATAGAAAATACATCAAGAAATATCCTTATCGAGGTGCTTATTTTTTAAAATCAAATTGAATACATAAATGGAATAGACATCATGAAAAGGATATCTCGCAATGTATTTTATAAAAATTCTTGAAAGATATATAAACTAGTTAAAATGCAAGGGGATCCACAAAATACATAAACATCTTGAACTCCCAAATATAAAGGAGCAATAGTGATCATTATAAATGCTTGAAGGCACTTTCTTGAAAAAGTCATTAAACTCTTAGAAAATGTTCTAACATGCCTATAATTGTACTTCATATTTTAGCTTATGGGCTGCCAAAAAATATTTAAATAATTTTACCATTTGAATTACATATCAATAAGAGACATTAGATTTCCACAGTCCATGTTCAATGAGAGTGCTTTATTTCTGGATTTTACTGTGTATAGATTATTTGCATCAACGGAGTGTGATCTAAAACATTGATGCAAATAAACTATACACAGTAAAATCCAGAAAAAAAGCACTCTCATTATTGATCAATGTTACTTTCTTCACTAATATGCCAAACTTTGTGTTGAGATATTGCAGGGTGCATGATTTATTTGCCTTCTATTTCAATATTTATGTTTGTTTCAAATAAAAATCTGTATATATGAATTATTGCTTTGTTTCAATTTTAGTAGGAGATTAGTTTACATTTCAACATAGTAGTGGACAAATTTTGCAACTCAATAATTACGGAACAATTATTTTTCAATGTTTTGTAACACTTATCATGATTGGAACTTGTATGTTCTTCATCAGTTTCTGTTTTATATCACCCAACTTTTCTGAGGAATTTGGATTATCTCGTCATAATTTACGTTTTACAGGCCTCCCTTTGCAATTTTACGACCTTAATTCTTAGCAATTTGCTATGTAACACACCTAACCTTATACTGGTTCCAAATGTCTAAAGTATGCAGAGGTAAATGGATGAAAATGAGGAAAATATCTAATGTGCAATCACACAAAGATGTTCATCAACAACACCAGCACAAATTGAGATTACCACCTCACAACGGCAATGGTCCTTTAATTGCTCATAGAGCTTATCTATTTTCTAGATTTGTTTCGATTTGTAGTGTAGATATCACAATTTTCTTTTGCAAAGTTGAATTTATCTGTGTGGAAGGCAATGATTCTTTTAGAGGGTTAGGAATTAATTCTGCGGAAGGAATCCAGTAAATGGTTGAGAACATAGCACTTTTTTATCAATAGCTTTTTGCATCCGCAATACTTTTATAAGTTGCTATAACCAAACCAAGCTTCCCGTTATTAGATAAAATTTCATGACATGTGACATGAAGGTGGCAAATTATCAATTGAAAAATGCAAGGATGTATTCTACTCACCTTGGTTGTATCATCACAAAGACATGACCAAGCCCAAAGCTAGTGGAACCATTTATCTTGATCTTGATCGAGCAACACATAATGAGGATGATTAAACTTTCAATGTATGCTTTTCCTTTTCTCAGCCCTACAGATTTTTGTATGAAACTAGATTAATTGCTTCTTGCTTTTAAAGGAGAATTATTGTAACCTTCTTTTGCTGTCTGCAATATTTTCATTAAGCACCATATGGAAACCAAAATTCCTTGCGACATTGTTGTCTGCATAATGTGACATTAAGCTGACAATTGACATGTCAAACATGCAAGGACCCATGCTACTCTCACCTGTGTAGTGTTGTCACGAATGTGTGCGAACATCTTGCTAGCGCAGACCATTAACTTCTACATCGATCAAAGTGCAAATATAGAGAATGTTTGTTAATTTTTGCTCACAACTAAACGGTTTTGTATAAATTTATTTTAATGGAATAGAACCTTCACCTAGAAAATATATCAAGGAAGATATGATTCCTCTAAAGTTAAATGACATATAGGATGCATGCTAGACATAATTTTCATCTTTTAAGGTTAGTTGGTCATAACTGAAAACATTCTAACGATATTCAATGAAAATAATTTTATAACTCGAAGTGTGCATTAATAACTGGTTATCCACCACCTACTAGAATAAATAAAATTAAAATATAGATTTTACTAACCCACATACCTCACTCGATGTATTGAGGCATTGATATTCTTTTAAGCTGAAGCTTATATTATAATATAGTGTGGTGATTCCTACCTTTGATTGTAAACAAGCATAGCCCACCAACAACTTATCTTCTATACGGTTTTCAAGTCTCCATTGTCAAAGTGATTTCTAAGGGAGATTTGAGTAATCACGAGTACAAAACTACTAATTAATGTTTTCCACTGAACTGGGACACAACCAACAAAAGACATTGACCACTCAACAAAATATTTTGCAAGTAATGGAATCACAACAAAGTCTATTGTTACTTCCTTTTAACTAAACTTAAATGCAAAGCCAACATTCCATTGATAAACTGTTTTCTGGTATTCCTGTATTTTTCAAGAAGAAATTGAAAACCTTTCAATGCTTCCTCAAACTTAATCTCATTGCAAAATCCAGATTTCACTTGCAAGAATGCCCTTTCATAATCCAATATTTTCACTTGGTCTGGTGGATATATCTCCTTTAAATATTCAGAAGGATCATTCAAACCATGTTGACTGCATGAATTAGTGTCTCCTGGAGATAGATGCCGAAGCCACTTCATCCAGGGGAACGAATCATAATCAAAATGGCTCGCATTAACCTCTAAATTTCTATATGCAACTGCAAAGTTGCATCGTCTTCTTACCATGCCTAATAAGCTAGAAAACACTTCCTCTGAAGATGAAACTTCTTCATGACACCCAGGTGAAATAGTATCACCAGGTCCAAATTCAACTTCCCACTCCTTGTTCCTTCTATTACAGTGCAAAAAAGGTGCAGCAACTGTACAAGCCTTTCGTAAAAGGCTGGATGAATCCCCCAAGTCCCTAATGCCAATATGTAATATTTGTACTGCAATGTAGAATTCTTTCTCTGAACCATAATTGTGTATAATATTGTCCATTTTTTGGCATTGTTCCCAGTAATGAAGAGCAATGTGTATGAGACCTTCCCACCTTCAACATCAATGATCACAGCAATATAATGTCAGTAAACACAGAATAGCATCCAGCAGTTTCCTTTCATCTTGCACTGCCCACACTTGGCATTATTTAATAGATTAGTTCTAAATTATTGTACCAATTTCTTTATTTAATTGGAAAGCCCAATAAAGGAAATAGAGAAAAGGTGACAAGTATCGGAAGTCATATGAAATATTGAGAAGTAAACCAATTGAAAAGATCTTAAAATATAAATTTGTAATCTGCATTACCACACATTACAAGCATACATAGCTTAAGTTAATTCCATGACAGTAAGAAAGTGCACTTTCCTGGTTTGATGTGTCTCTTTACATTACATATTATTAATGTCTAAGATCTTGGGAACAAATGTACCATTTAACCATTCCACATTTGCTTTTTCCCTTTTCCAAAGCAGAAATATATTTTTGAGCCAGAATCACAGTTCAAAAGAAAATTTCTCAAGATACTTCAGAAGGTACTTATCTACTTTCAGATGGTGCAAAAATATTCCATAGATGATAAGCATTTCCTTAATTATAGACCAAGAATTAAATACTGGCCATAGTGTGTGACTAGTAAAACCCCATAAGCCACATGGATGAGTCGAGGTACCATATACCAGCCACAGAAAAATTCCCCATTTGGCAAGGCTGCTACTAAGCAAATATAATCAGGCATAAAGTAAAATACTAAAAAGTTGTGGGGGAGTAGCAGGCAGTAGGTGGGACATAGTGATCACTCAAAAATTAAATGCAGTGTTTAACAAAATATAATAAAAGAGAAAGACATGAAGAATGCTATAGTTTATAATTAAAGATCATTAAATTATCGAGAATATACAGATATGGCCTTAAAAATCCTCTTAAACCAATGAGTCACCCTTCTAGACTTAACCTCTTCTCAAATACCCACACAGATTTCACTTTCATACAGTTCACGATTTTGACTGAAGCAGCTAGAAAGCAGAATAAGCCTGAAAATTGTTTTAGAAAGTGTTAGCCGGAAAGCAAGACAGTGAGTACATCGGCTGATAAAACATACCACATCTTGGCACAAACCACTCGTGGAGCATAATATTGTTAAGGCATCATCTAGACTAGGGGTATCATAGATGGGTCACGTCCCATCCCATGGATGTATATATAAAAGAAGATATGAATGGCAGAATGTGAGAGATAGAGAGATAGAGAGAAATATACAAGTGATACAAGTATAAGGTGAATTATATGTATAAATGTATGAAAGCACATATGTATAGAGATTAGATAAGGACTAAGCAATAGTATAGGGGAAGATATAATAATGTACCATATTTTATCAGATTAATATAATAGATACCGGAATTCTATCTGTATGATGTTATCTGTTATTCTGAAAGTACATATAAGTAATTATTAATTAATCATATGTCTGATGTTATTGGTGTTAACCTTTATATGAGTGAGTCTGAGGTATAAACTACAACCCTTAGAAAATACTTGGGGCTCAGAACTTTGGTCTGTGTTTCCCCAGATTTCTTGCTAACAGAAAGAAAGCATTCTTTTATTAAAAATAAAAGTAAAGGTAAGATGAATTTTAGGTCCCAGTCTAGCCAGTAGGCTTCCTAGGCATTTGAGACTCTCCTTGTGGGAACAAGAGAGTTTTTTCAATTTATCTTATATTAATTTAAAAAACATTGTACAGAAAGGGATTCTGAAGCCAAAACAAGAAAATAATGCCTGTTACAAATTGCTTTCTGCTACAATGAATTGTATTTAAGAATTTTACCTGTCCATAAAGCAGCTCATATGTTGATGTTTTCAACAAAATTGTCTTTTTGATCATTTATGTCTGAGGTTGTCTTTTCAATTATCATCATTTGCTTTTTCATTTGGGGTAAATTTGTAACAAAGTCGATAGAAATACTTTTCTATTTTTTTTGGAACTGAACGGATCATAAGATTTCCTCCAACAGAAGGGTTTCTTTCAGCTGTGTTCACTTAGCATTTATCAAGTGTTTTAAGTCTTTTTCTCTCCTTCATTTTGTCCTATTATCCAACAATATATATGTGTGCACATGCATGTGTAGTTTTTGTAAGAAAGCATCTTATACTACACCAAAGAAAAGCATGTTAGTTACATCAGCTAACCATCAGTCACATGGAAAGTCCTTTCCTATAAAAGCAATAAATGCTACTGTCTAGGCCTTTTCCCCAAGGGAAATAGAGTTGACATCCATCCAGAAACCATCAATTCTATCTTTTAACAAAATTAACAGGCAAACTAAATCTATATTAGAGATGGTTTTTTAGATCTCTGATTCCCTAAATTTAGTAGGTTGTTGATACATACTGTGAGATCAAATTCTGCCATCGAGTATCTGCAACCCTGCCTGCTCTATTCATTGTCCTGCAAAAATGTGCTCTACTGCATGAACTCTCTGCATTGTTTTGATCTTACAACCAACAGATGATCTTGATCATTCCAAGTTTGATTCTTTCCTTCATATTTCTTCATTACCCTCCTCAACTGCTCTGCAATGTGCCACTCAACACCAATGGTGATACCCAAGTACCTTTATTTTCCTGTGAATGTAGTCTAATGATAGCATGGAAGATGTAGAAACTTGCAGCCATTGGGATCCAAATTTAAACCTTCCATAGAGGGTGCTGATGAGGCTTGGAACAAATCCAGGGTGACTTCTATGGTTCTACCCATAGGTTCAACCTGGTGTATGGCATATTAGCCTAGGTTAATTTTTTGTGTATTTATGTAGCATTCTGAATTAGAAACACATTATTTCACCCCAGGTTTATGATACTCCACTTCCTTATTCAGCCAAGTAGGCAAATTTGCTTTACCAATCACAAAGGCTTCTATTGTTTTCCTCACTCACAACTGTCCCAGATGCTTCATAAACATCTCTAGACTCCAAAATCCAAACCATGGTGTTGAGAACAACTGTGTATTCATAAATTCCCAAGCCCCAGAGATGACTGTTCAAAAACAAGTAAAAATGGATAGACTGATCTCCATGTTTCGATAAGTTTCTCTGATTATTTCCAAGTTCTAGCAGGTACTGTTGTCATGTCCCTCGAAATTGTAATACCAAATATGGCATATTAAAATACAAATAGCAAAACCGATAAATATCAAAATATAAATGAGTAATTGCGATTTAAAAAAATAATTGTTTTAGATAATATTATAATTATAAATATAGTATTAACAATTTAACCATTATTATCTTAACATGATTATCACAGATAAACATTATAATTACAATATAATTATTACAGAATAACCCATATTGTAATTATGAACCTGATTATAATTTGTGAAATTTATAAATATCATAAATATGATATTCTATATTCTAAACTAACGGATATCATTTCCTAAGAAATAATAGAGGAAATAATATTAAATAAATAAATAAACAAATATAAAATATAGCATATTAAATAAAAGAAATAAATAGCACTAAGCGGCCCCTAACATAGCACCTAAACACAGCAAATGCTGTTTATTTAAATAGTCAAAAATTGCTCAGAACCACCCCATATTATGAATCGATTCCAAGAAAGAGGGCAATGCATGCCTAAGAGACACAACCCAAAGCAAGACTAATAATGGGATATAAAGAGGGGGGTCGATGGAAGTCTAAAGAGGGGGGAGGAGAAATATAAGAATCAAAAAGACAGACGGCAGATTGTGTTTCTCATAGTAATATCATTGCTGGCTGGAAAAATATAATATTGACTGCAGATGGAACAGATTGGAAAATACATGTATGTGGCTGTAAATGAATATAATAATATTAGAATATATATATTCATGCCTAGGTAATAATGATATATATATTAATTTATGTAGAGATTATATATATATATATATATATTCTACGATATATTTATATGCCAAAATAATTATTGTAAAATGAAATCAATTAGAAGTAATGATATATAGATATATATGTATATGTTATTTACGATTGTGCAATAATGATGCTTGCAGCAATTATTGAGCCTTATAAAGTAATTATGATCTTAATATAGCAATGAATAGATTAATATTTATTTATATATGTTTTTATCCTATGATCAATCAAATGTAAGATTGAAGGAAGACAATTAAGGAATAAAGAGTAATGGGAAGACACATCAAATCAGGTGAGACAACTCACTTAGCTTTAATAGTTAATTTCCTCAATCTGCCATAATGATGCTGCATAAACCCTTGACCCAGGCTCCAATTGATTTGTGTATTATTGAATATAATATCCAGTCTTTATTCATTGAAATATGTAAGTGCTTTTGACGTGTTTTGAAACCATCCCTCCTTGACAGATCATAATCTGGAAATAGATTCTTGGCATTAGATTTGGTGGACTATGTAGTCCTCGAACGGATATAGATCATAATTGTTTACCTTTTTCAGAACTGGTTCTAATGATGCTTGATCTACATTTATGTTTGATTGAAGTCTGAATTTTGCAAAATTGCACTTCTAACGAACTAATGTTGGAACTGTAGGCTACATTGAATTACATCATGGATCAAATGGATATGATGAACATATAGATATGGATATTTGAAAGATACTCTCTCAAAACACATTGATTTTCAATAACAATTACAATGTAACCAAACACCCGTTAAGGTTAGCTTAAACTAAAACGTTGCATAAAATAACTCTAACCAAGAATGCGCCCTAAAACCACTTAAGGAGGAGGGGCGGGCATATGGTCCGAGGATCCCTAGGATCTATTGAATCAATAGTTACAAAGATTACAATTGAAAGAGAGAGTCAAAACTCAACACCAAGAATGTGCACTCAAGATCCTTTAACAGGCAAGGTGCTAACATATGGTGGAGTGCTAATTGTTGAATTGAAAGAAAATAGGTGGATAACCAGCCATGAGAGAAATTACAAATAACAATTCAACCGCTGCGGTAGGCATCCACTTATGAGTGGGAATTCACCACTTTCCAGTGGGTACAATGAGAGAATTAGCGAATTCTTTTTTCCACATTGGCAGTAAACCATCCAGGGGTTACAATGTGATAATTAAACATAAATAAGCAGCAATTAAATAGACTGAAACAGTACTACTGTTATCAGCTTTTACAAATAGAAAGAGCTGCAAATTACAAGAGTTTGACAATGATTTCAAGCACCAAGATATAGGATGATTCCACGTTAGTTATCAACAAGAATTGATGAAGAAAGACTGGAAAAACAAACTGAAATAAGTCTGATTTAGAAATCTGCAATTCTGGAAATGAATTATCCTATGCTCCACGGGGTTTTGGGGACGGCGAGAACCCGGTACGCCGGGACGAGTTTCTGGTATGGGGGTACTTTTGGGTCATTTTTTAGGGGACGGCAAGGGACGGCTGATAAAAAAATAGGGAAATTTTTTAAAATATAGAGAAATTTCAAATGTTCATAGCATAACATTGATAAAGCATTCATTCTAGACATTGTATAAGCTTATTATATATCATTAGACTTGAATTGAGATTTCACATGAGAATCGACAAACAAATTAACAGAATTCAAATGCTTTTCATTATCAATGTGCATACATATCATATAAGAGTCTGATAATTATAACCAAAATGCCCAAAGGCTCCAAGTCTCAACTATGAAATGACATGATAAACATAAAACTAAGAAAATATATCGCTGTCCAGTGTCCCTAATCAGCAAAAGGTAGGTCTAAATCAGCATCGCCCTCGTCATCGCCATCGGAGCTCGAGTCTAAGTAGTGTCAGTGTCCATGTCAATAGAAGGATCTGCCTCAGCCAATGGAACCCCAACCAATCCCTCCTGTGCATCCTCATCCTCAATCTGCATAGCATCTTGGGATTAACATCCCATCATAAGGCTAGAGTCTGACGATACTCACTAGACTGGCGATCCTGTAGCCGCAAAGCACTGTGTACTGCCACCAACTTCTCCGATCATCTAGAGGTAAGGCAGTTCCTCTTGACTGATTGGATGAAGCTATATGTGGACCAATTCCTCTCAGCAGCAGAGGAACTGGCAACCTGTGAAAGAAGACGAACGACAAGTAATCTCAACTCTGGTGCATCCTTCCCATGCCACGTCCACCATCCAATAGGGTCGGTTTGAGCCAATGTAGCTCTATCCATCCTCGCCTCTGGTTTGCCGAAGGTTGGACCACGAAGATTGGCAAATGCAAGCCACTGTGTGCGAAGTATAGTAGATTCCTCTGAAGTATACATTTTTGTAAGGGCTTTCATGAAGCCTTCTTTCACCTCTTCATCATGAGATGGAGCCACTCTCCCAGGTCTCGGTGCATACCATTTTGGATTGAGAGCATAGGCTGTCATATGTAGCGGGGTGTTCATAATGTCCCACCGTCGCGTCACAATGGGCCTAAGATGCTCCTCATAAAATGCCAAAGTAGGGTCCTTGCCATAAATTGCTTGCTTGACCTGTCCAAGCATACTATCAAAGGTCTCATAAATCTCTCCAAGGCTAGGAGAGTCAGTATCAGCATATCTAATCACTTGCACAATAGGCTGGATGAAGGAGCATACATATCTGCAAGTGCAAACAAGTTACAAAAATTAAAATCAACTAGCCTATAAATATTAAATAATAAAATGAAAATCAGCAATAATAAAATTATGAAATAATTCAAATAAATAATAAAATCAGCAATGCCAATTTTCTTACCTCATTGTGGACCACCAGTCATCATCAAGGATTTTTTGTTTCACCCTTTTTCCCTCTGGTGTGCTTGACTCATGCCATCTACCCCACTCTACATTGACCACCATTATTTGTAGAGCCTCTTGGATCTCAACCATCCTCTCCAATAAAATGAAGTAGCTGGCATATCTAGTCTCCACGGGCTTGAGGAATTCCTTCCTCGAAAATGTTCTGAACAAAGCAAGTGAAGTCTGATGGTTGCAAATGAACATTTGCACCTCTCTAGCCTCTGCAACCACTGCCTTCACCCAATCTATCTTCCCAATGTCCTTCAAGGTATTGTTCAACGCATGCACACAACAAGGGGTCCAGAAAATGTGCTTATAAGCACTCTCCACCATCAATCCAGCTAATTTACACACACGGGCTGAATCGGTCACTACCTGGCAATGGCATATCATCAAGTTGATATGAGATTAGTATAGATATCAATTTAATAATTTAATAAATTTTTTAATTTATAGATGATGTCTCACATTCCAAATCAAAAATAAGAAAGAAAGAAAATCAAAATGTGAATCTGTGATCAATACCTGCACAACATTAGAGGCTCCAACCTCCTCTATAGCATCTCTCAAAATCTGAAATTGGAAGGTTGCATCCTTCCTTTTGCCCGAACAATCTATAGCTCTAAGAAAATAAGAGCCTGCTGTACTAGTCACAATAAGATTGATGAGTGGCCGATGTTTGATATCGGTCCACCCATCCATAACTATGGAGCAGCCATCTGTCAACCATGTTTGTCTCATGTCCTCCATCAAAATACTCACCTTGGAGTACTCTTTATCAAGTAGAGTGGTGCGTAGCTTAGTTTCTCCAGGTGGAACATATGAGGGACCAGCAGCTATTATATCTTTGCACATTTTTTTAAAATATGGTGAACATGAGACATGAAATGGTATGGCATTACCATAAAAAAACTTGGCAATAGAGGAATCAGCCCCATCTTTTACTGTAACATTAAACATATCAGCAACATGCATACTTCTTTTCTTTCCTCTAGTAGAATCCTCCCCCACATGAGATCGAGAAGCTGAAGCAACATCCATTGATGGTGTAGGCATTCCCATACAAGGCTGCAAACTCTCAATTGAAACCCCTTTCTTTAATGCCTCCCCCTCCATATGCAATCTAGTTGCCTCAATTTTTTCTTGTTGGGTTATTTTTCTACACCCTTTCACCCCTTGACCACCAATCCACAAAAGATGGCAATAAACTCTCGTATAGCTGCCCTTGTATTGTTTGTGGCACAAATGACACTCCCATAATCTACTACCCCCCGAATTTTTTTTCTTATCTTTATCAACTCTTGTTGCAAATTGTAGTAGAGGCTTTTTGGGGTTAAATGGGCCTTTTGCCCATTTTTTGAGGGTTTCAGATGGACATTCAAATTGGTTTGAGCTTGCTGACCCTACTCCACTCCCACTCTCTGAACACCCCCCAATGTTTGCAGTTGCACTATTTCTAGGTCTATTTCTTGTTCTTTGAGTTTGAGTTCTTTCTTGCATTTGAATTTCAATATCATGATCATCACTTTCACTATCACTGCTGCTACTCATGATTGTTTTTTAAATTCAAAGAGCTGCAAGTTGAAAAAAAAATAAAAATGAACCCACAATGCCCTTCTTATGTGTTGGTAAAACTTAAAAAAATCTTGCAAAAATTAAAAAGAAATAGCAAATACAAAAAAAAGATGAAAAACATACCTCTAATATGCTGAAATGATGCCCTAAGCTCCTCTCCAACCTGCTGTTTTCTCCTTCACTCAGCTGCTCCTCTTTTGCTTTCCTTCACTTCACAATGGAAAAGTAAAAATGAGTTACTTTTTTCTCATTTTGGAGTTTAAATGTCACTTACATTAGGTCAAGTGTGATGGGGCGTCCCTTGTGGGCCCACCCATAGCTTTATTTTTATAAAAAAACTCTTACTTTTTAAAAAAAAAGCTTTTTTTTTTTGGCTGGGCCGTAGGGTACTGCTAGAAGTACCCGGTACGGTCGGGGTACGGCCAGGCAGTACCGGGTACTTCTAGCAGTACCCAAGTCCCCTAAAAGTACCCTAAAAGTACCCAAGTCCCCTTTTTTTGGGAAACCGTCCCCTAGAAGTACCGGGTACTTGGAGGGCAAAAGGGTACTGCTAGGGTACGTTTCCTAAATACCCCGGTTACCCTACTCTGAATCCAAGAAATACATAGAGACCCCTAGACACGGAATTATCAGCAACTGCAAAATCAATCAAATGCTCATAACTTCATCAAATTACCTCCGATTGGACTGAAATCTTTTGTGAATAATCTCTAAGAGTATGGCGCCCAAGAACCAATCAAAAACCAGCATCAAATCTTTCACATTAATTTGGCACGAATCCCAATGCCACTTAGAAAAGTACGGCCCTCCTTGAGGGGCGTTTTTGACATTAAAAATCAGAAACTCCAAAATTAAATCTGCAAATGCACAAGTGGGGTCACCTCTAGCATAGGAATCAATAGAACCAATACCCACAAGCTAAATAAATTCACACCCAAAGCTGTAAATAGAAATGTCCTTCAGCCATGAAAGGACCAGCAAACACAAATTCCTCTCTAGAGGTGACCATCCCGCCAAGAGAGGTGAATCATGACTCAAGTGGTTTGTCTAAAAACCCCATCCAGGTTCCGCCCCACTGGCCTGAAGCAAGGGTTGGGCATTCTACCCCACTGGCTTGAAGCAAGGGTTGGGTCATGGAGGGATGGGGTTTCCACCTAAGCATTCTACCCCACAGGCCCAAGATAAGGGTTGGGCAATAGGAGGTGGTAGACTGTTGGCCCCTTAGGGATTCTCCTCTCTTGATGGGCTGAGTGACTCCTCTTATGTTTATCAATTTGTATTTATGATTATGTTTGATTTTGGATATCTATATATTAATGCTAACAAGTATGTTGTTAAGGTGATGAATACAGATTTCAATCTAGGGTTATTGTATTAAAAGGACATTCATTTGGAAAGAAGAAACCCTAAACCTAATCAACAAGCAAATTCTAGGGCAGACAAATGGATTTTAGGGCAAGTTCGGGTAAGGGACATTACAACCGTGCATGAGACTTGGGCACCTTTAAAAAGGGGAAAAAGATCCTTTGAAATTTTCAAGTTAAAGACCTTGGAGGAGGTAGTCCTTCCAATGTGTTTTTGACTTAGTTTTTGCAGAGTTTAAGTCACCTTAGCAAATTGGCATTTTTGAGTCCAAGTCACATAACAATGGTCCAAACCAACAAAGGTGACTTCAGTTGACCAATAAGACAACATTGAAGGCTGTAGACGGCCATAATTATATTGTAATCGACCGTACTAATTAATTAAATAAATGTTGTAGTTGGTCGTACTAGAAATAGATAATAATAGTTTAAATAATACATGCACAGTTTAAAATAAATGTTGTATTAGTTGTCAAGCGGGTAGTTAGGAAGAGTTGCCGACGGTTGGTATCTCAACTAACCTCAACCATCTATATATGTATCTTGTGATTTGTAGTCGGAGATTGACAATTGCTATGTATTGTTGATATACTTCATGAATGAAATCAATCCAATGTGTTGTGCAATTACTCTTACGATTGTTCTGTGGTTTATATTCTAGTACGTGCATTATGTTTGTGAGTTATTTTCGTTTACTCCTGTAGTACGTTGAACACTACCCAATGAGTAAACATTTGGCGCCGTTGCCTAAGCGGACCAGGGAATCACTCGTCAGTATGATGACAACGTAATGGGTCGATCGGCGGAAGAGCCTGTAGAAACTAATGAAAAAAGGGAAGACGAGTTGACACAAGATTTGATAAATCTATGGAATATATCACTAAGAGATCACGTACAGAGCGAAGCCCTCAGGAGAGAGATCTCTGAGGCAGTTATCTGGGACAGACTGGAAGTGAACGATGAGGTTGATCATCTCCTCAACCATCTACCAAGACTGCTGGCCCGCCATTTCATCATCCTACAGGACCTTCGGCCAGAGGAGGATTAGGAATGCCGAAGGCAACAAATATTGTAGCGGTACGAAGAACGAACCAAGCGGGAAGAGGAAGAACGGGATACCAGTCGAAGACGTACTCTCAGTAACCAATGATCGCGTGAACAACCCTTAATGCTCTATGGAATATATCACTAAGAGATCACATACAAAGGGAAGCCCTTAGGCAAGAGATCTCTGAGGTAGTTATCTGGGACAGATTGGAAGTGAACGACGAGGTTGATCATCTCCTCAACCATCTAACAAGACTGCTGGCCCGCCATTTCATCATCCTATAGGACCTTCGGGCAGAGGAGGATTAGGAATGCCGAAGGCAACAAATATTGTAGCGGTACGAAGAACGAACCAAGCGGGAAGAGGAAGAACGGGATACCAGTCGAAGACGTACTCTCGGTAACCAATGATCGCGTGAACAACCCTTAATGCTCGTATAGCCTAACAAAGACAAGAACTGACAACCAATCGGGCACGAAACTCAAGAGGAGAGGGTTCGGCGATCACTCAGACTTCAGGAGCAAGAAAACCAATGACGAAGACTAAGGCAAGTTGAGAAAAAAGTTAATGAAGATCTAATTGAAATAAACCAAAGTATAAAAAAGAGCACATGAGAATTTTGAGGAAATAGACCAATCCATCAGTAGAGCACATCAAAATTTTGTGGAGGGGAGGGACGAAGGACCCTTTAGCACTCCATACGTAGAAAGGTACAAAATCAGTGAAAATGAAAATGAATTAAGTGAAGAACTTGATAGCAGCATTCGACGCATTCGGGAGTTGTCCATATCGGACGATGACGAAGAGCTGAGGATTGGAAGATCTGACCCTAAGACCCCAAGGCAAAGGGAGTACCGGAGTGAACCCTAGGAGACTCAAGGTGTCGAGGACGCTGACAAAAGACGTGGGAGAGACTCGTACGTGGCCGAGAGTGCAAGTGATGCACTGGAACATAGCGGGAAAACCACTCCAGTCAAGTCCAATACACAAGGAGGGTATCGAGGTAGGATGGTGACTCCGCCAAGCGAGTGGCAGAAGCTGTCGAAATTTACAGGGAACGGGTCAAAAGATCTAGTGTGCCATTGTAAAACATGTGAAACAATTTGGGTAGCCAATGGACAGGATCATCTGGATCACTGGCTGAAAGCATTCCCAGCAACACTGAGAGATAGTGCCATTGACTGGTACTCAGAATTGGACAAAGTACAGAGGGCATCATGGTGATTACTCAAGCAAGCATTCCAAAATGAGTTCAAACACTTGAGAGATGACAGTGAGATTGTAGCAAAAATTTACAATACGAAGCAAGGGAAGCACGAGAGTGTGCATACCTATAACCGGAGACTTAAAGATTTGTTGGGGAAACTGGAGGCACAGTCGGCCGACGGGCTAAAGAAAAGGTGGTTCATCAAGGGTTTGCTTTCGTCATTAAGAAAGAAAATGAAAGTCGAACCTCCATCATTGTACATGGAAGCATACAATTGGGCGATGGATATAGAAAATGAAAATAAAACATCCCAAGGGAAAAGGAAGACGAACGACGAGGAGAGTACGAACAACAACGATGGAGAGTCAAAAACGGTGCAAGCACTCCGGAAGGACATGCTAAGGATGAAAGAATTAAAGGCTAACAAGGAGAGTACGAAGGAGTCCAAGGAACTGTGGTGTACGGACTGCAATGGGGAAGGTCACACGAAGGCAAATTGTTCGAAGTTCTATGACATCTACCAAGTGATGGGACATTCCATCAAGGAATGCCCATACAACTTAAAAGCTAGAATTGCACAAGTACTCTTTGCTCAGGGTGAACCGTCGACACCGCCAAACACACCATCAAAATCCTAGAACACTTCCAATGCGTCTCCTGGAGGGTACCGGAATAACCAAAGGAGCAACAATAGTACCCCACAAAGCAAGATACAATACGATGGTAAAGGAAGGCCAATAATACAATGCCAGAAGTGCAACGAATGGGGAAACTTTGCCAAGGACTACCAGAACGGTCAAGGCTCATGAGGAAGATTGTGTAAGTGGTGTGGACCAAGCGACCATGAAGATAATGAATGCCTCAAGCAAAAGGGTATCCATATGCTGGAAGTGGAAGAACAAGAGGTACTAGCAATCAACAGAGCACAAGCGAAGAAGGCAACCTACCCAGATCCACGTACAAAAAAACAAAGGATGAAGGAAGCAAAAGCCGAAGTGGAACTGGCGATGGCGAAGGAAAACAAAATACCTCTGGAGAAACCAGGAACCTCTCAGCGGTCGAAGGTGGAAACCAACATCATACAGCAGGTATTGCAGACCACCGTACTGATAAAAGTAACTGACCTTCTCTAGACTCTGCCGCAGTTGGGACTGGCAATGACAAACGTTGTTTGGGATGGCAAGCAACCGCAATCAGAGGATCGAAGGCAAGAATTGGTACCAGAACCACCACCGTACAGTGAACAAACCATTTACCCCGTACAGCTCACGGCAAACATCGGGAAGATGCCAATAGTTGTGCAAATGGAGATCGGAGGGAATATCTTGACAAATACTATCGTCGACAAAGGATCGGGAGTTAACGTACTACTCGAAGACACATGGAAGAGCCTCGGGAAGCCAACACTCTGGCCACCAACATTCCAACTCATTGGTGTCGATCAACATGGTATCAAGCCGTTGGGAACGTTGATGGTGCAAAAGGCGATGATCGGTACACAACCGTTTTTGTTAAATTTTGTCGTCATCCCATTACAGAGAAAAGCGTATGATGCACTACTTGGGAGATGATGGTTGATAGCCACCAAGGCAAATCATAATTGGAAGAGGAACACACTCTCAATCAAGAGCAGCGAACAGAAGTATGTCATCGACTTGAAGAGCCAGCTTGTGAGCGAAGAATTGGTTTCCTCCGGATCAGAATCAGATGGAGGGGAGTTAGATGTCGACGAAGGAAGGAAAATGATGGAACCAAAAGCCGAGGGTGCACTCGAACTCGAGAGTTGCTCAAAGGACGAGACAAGCTCACTGAACGGGTTGTTTCATTGGCAGATGGAAGATTATGAAGTGTTCCATCGAGAGTGTAACATGCTACAAATCGGAGAAATCAAGAAAGAAGATAAGTAGGGCACGTCTAGCCAGACACTATCGGCCAAGTACGGAGAGTGCAAAGAGAGAGTATCCGAATTGGATGATAAACCAATCGACAAGTTAGAATGTGACAAAGTACGAGGTCGTGAGAGAAAGTTAGAAGAAAGAAAAGAGATGGGGGAGAGATGAAATAAAGGCAAAGAAGAAAAAAGAGATGGGAGGAGAGACAAAAGAGATGACGGAGAGAGAAAAAATACAAAGAAGAAAAAAGAGACGAAGGAGAGAGAAAACAAAGACAAAGAAGGAAAAGGAAATGGAAGAGAGAGAAAAGAGACGAAAGAGAGAGAAAGAGAAAAAGGAGACAAAAGAAGAAAAGAAAAAAAACAAAGGAGGAACAAAAATAAACGGTAGTATTAAAGTAAAGGTCGTACCAATATATAAAACTCAAAGAGCATTAAAGATAAGTCGACAAAGTTATAAGGGAAACCTTCAAAAAGTCGTACGAAGCCAAAAAGACGCCATACAATATAAAGGAGAAGTTGTACGATCTGAAGAAAGAAATGCCGCATGATTAAGAAAGCTAGCAAACTCCGTACGAGAAAAGAATACAAGAGTCGTACGATGGGAAGAGTATAGGAAGTCGACAAGAGGAAACATAAAGGAAGGAGTCGAAGAAAATCACAAGGAAATAAAGCTCGTACAAAGACAAAAGGATGTCGTACGAAGATATAAAGTAAGGAAGGCCGTATGAGTTTCCTTGGAGAATATCAGGCAAGTATCAATTAAAAGTTTCGTACGAAAAGCATTAAAGGTCGAAATAAAAAATCTGGAAAGTGTTGTACGATGTATCATCAAGGAGGACGTACGAGAGTACATCAGAGATGCCAAGAGTGTCGTACAAAGTTACCTTGTTAATGTCGCATGAAATTGGAACAAGGACGTGCGAGAATTGAAGGAAATTTTCGTACAGATATTTGAATACACCGCCATACGAACTTGTGGCGAAAGTGTCGTACGATCCTAGAGGAAGATTGTCGTACGAGTATTGGAACATATTGCCGTGCGAGTCTGGGAGAAGATTATCGTACAGGCCATCAACAAAAGTGTCGTACGAGTTTATGGTGATGCTTTCGTATGAGTTTGTGACAAAAGCTCTTCTGGACAAGCATCGTATGGAGGTGCCAGTGAAGGTTCCAAGAAGACTATACGATCTGTGATCAACAAAACTCGTGGAAATTGTGAAGCCGTACGGGGGGGACAGTCACATAGGTCATACAAACCAAAGTCGTCCAGAGTGAGGGAAATCGAACCAAGGGAAGAATAAATTGACCAAGCACATACAAAACCAAGGCTGTACGAATAACCAGAAGGGTTGCAGTAGACAATCTCAAATCAAAAGTTATGCAAAGGAGGCATTCCATATGGTTAAATACACCAAAATGGCTAATTTCAGGCTTGGTCAGCAATATTTGGAATCTCATGAAAATTCATGGAAATGATGTGCGCGATGGAGTTTTGTATGGTTTCTGAAGTGGTAAATTGGTCCTAGCGACGAGGGCGTTGCCCCTCAACCCCACCCTATACTACAATAGGGAGCGCGCCAAGGACGCTACCCCTAGACCCTGCGAGGGGTGCTGCCCCTCGACCGCGCTGCCCCCAGATCCTCACAAGGGGCACTGCCCCTTGACCCCATTGGGGGCATTGCCCCCAGACCCCATCAGATTTATTGGAATTGCCAAATTGCAATATAGCCAACCATCATAGTACAGTTACAAGAGCAGTTGGCAGCCAAGCAAACAAGAGTTGCAGCTCTCGAGAAGAAGTTGGTAGAGAGGGATAAAGTATTGGGTGAGTGTGACAGTTTGTTGGCAGAGAAAGATCAGCTATTGGCAAAGAAGGATACCCAGGTGGCCGATGCGCAACGACTTTCAGCAGAGAGGGAGAGTCAATTACAAGAAATGGACGAGGAGTGGGCTACCACCAAGCAGGAATTCGAGTTGGCATTTTTGGTTTTCAATCGTTTGGAAGATGACTACTTTGTGGGGGGGATGATGTACACGGCCATAGTTATATTGTAATTGACCGTACTAATTAATTAAATAAATGTTGTAGTCGATCGTACTAGGAATAGATAATAATAGTTTAAACAATATATGCACAATTTAAAGTAAAAGTTGGATTAGTTGTCGGGTGGGTAGTTAGGAAGAGTTGTCGACGGTTGGTATCTCAACTAACCTCAACCATCTATATATGTATCTTGTCATTTGTAGTCGGAGACCGACAATTGCTATGTACTGTTGATATACTTCATGAATGAAATCAATCCATTGTGTTGTGCAATTACTCTTATGATTGTTTTATGGTTTATATTCTAGTACGTGCATTATGTTTGTGAGTTATTCTCATTTACTCCTGTAGTATGTTGAACATTACCCAGTGAGTAAACAAAGGCAAGGTTGAACATCTGCAAAAGGCATATTAGCTAGTTGGGTGCCTCTTGGTTAGATAACTCCTTTAATTTGTTCTTGGATCTAACTTCATAAAAATCTTGGAGTATCTACAACAATCACATAAAGGTGGGGTGTTAAACAGTATCACCGTCTAATGGATCTCTGGAAGCAAATAGAACAAAAGGAATCACATTCATAGATGCTAGGAAGAGGCCCTTTTTAAAAAGAAATCAACACCAAGCCAATCTAGGATGTGAAAGATGACGTTTGACTCAATCCTATCATAAATTTGTGGAAATCAATTTTCAAAAGAAGAGCTTTTGACCAGCTGTGTGCCCATTCAATAAAGGATTCCATCTGGCTTGATAAATGACTACTAGGAATTGGCAGAGGAGTTTGGAGTTAGGGGATCATTGTTAGGGACAACCGTTGCATTGTTTTGTAACAAAATGTTATTTGCTATTCTATAATTAGATGCTATATGATAAGATATTTGATATATTAACAAAGAAGACAAACTCCTTAAATAGAAAATTACAAGTCGATGTTTCTAAATGAAACGATCGTAAACAGCTGATGAAAATAGAAACTATCTAACCTAACTAAAGATGACTAAGATGACCATTAATATTACATTATTTAATATATTTAATACCCTCCTTTAATGTTCATCGCTCTAACTACCCACAGAAACAAAGAACGTTCTGCCACAAAAGACAAGAGTCTGCCACTGACTCTGCCACTTGAGATGAGTCTGCCACCAACCCTCCCAGAAACTGCAGAACTTTCGGAAATAACCAAAAATCATCACAAAACGTCCAACCTGATGTTGGGTAACAAAGTTGTCCCTCTTTGGAGTAGAGACACCAAAAAAAACAATTGCCATGATTTTGAGGAAAAACCGGCAAACCCTTCAAACTTTTGCAGATGAACACAATGCCCCAGAACAAATTGCAAGAATCCACGATTTTTGAGGAAAAAATCGCAAAACCCTTAAATTGAAGTTTACAAAGCATCGTTTTTTCGGAAAAAACGGTAAAAACCCTCACTCAAATGAATCCCACGCATCTCTACGAATTACAAAAAAAACAGCATACAAAACATCATTTTTAAGGAAAAATGGTAAAACCTATTAAAAACCCAAAATAATTTTAATCTTTTAAGGTCAAAAAATTATAAAACCCAAAATAATTTTTTAAGGTCAAAAATTATAAAACCCAAAACAGAAACATCTCCAGTCGGCCAAATAAACAAGCATATTGCATGCCCTAGCCGCATTGTTGCAGAGAGATGAAGACTGAGATCCGTCGCCCGCCAAAATCCAAAAACCCTTGGCACGCTCAAATCCCAGGTCGCAGAATAGAGAAAAGGCGTCGCACGCAGAGAGATGACAAACCAGGAGGAATTCGCGAGCAGAGAGAAATCGTTTGCTCCTGTTGAGAATCAGAGAAACCAAAAAATGCCGATCTGCAAAAACGCGTCTAAAAAAAAAGACTTCAAACAATAAAAATCTCGTTTCAGAAAACGCGTGAAGAAAAATCGCGGCCAAACAAGAACCACGCACTAAAAGATGCAAGAATCACATTCCAATCGTGACCAGGAGAAAGACAGAATCGTGGGTCAAGAGAAAACATGACGAAAACTCCAAAAAATGCCAGAAATCGCGATCAGATGCAGTTGAAAAACGCGTCTACAAGTCACGCTTAAAAATGCAGCCAAAAAAAATAAGAAAGGTCGCACCCGGAAAAAATGAAGACAAAAGACATCATTGGAGGTCGTGGAATGCCTTCAGCAAAAAAACAAGCTCAAAAAGCCCTCAAACAGCACAAAAACGCGAACACAGAGAAGAGGCATGGAAAAAGAAACCCTCGAACATAGAGAAACTTTGAGAAAAAAAAACCTCCAATGATTTTTCAAAAAACAAATTTCTGGACAAAATCCAGATTAGAAGAGGCCTGAATTTTTTATTTTAAAAATTTCGCCATATTCTGAAAAACCCCATCGAACCCGCTTTGATACCATGATAGGATATTCGATATATTAACAAAGGAGACGAACTCCTTAAATAGAAAATTACAAGATGATGTTTCTAAATGAAACGATCGTAAACAGCTGATGAAAATAGATACTATCTAACCTAACTAAAGACGACTAAGATGACCATTAATATTACATTATTTAATATATTTAATACTATATAATTTTGTTTCAAAGTGTTCCATGCAATAATGTTTTCAAAATGCGTTTCTAAGACCATTCTCTAAGGAATTTTTGTTCTAAGGAGATGTAATATGCATAGGGAAAGGAACCAGCTACAATATTGCCTTGCCCTCATTCATGAGTGATTTTGGGCTTGTATTTGTTAAAATCAATAACCGTCCATGTTGTTAATTATTGCTCAGATCTCCTAACAGCCTGCATAGCAATGGCTTATAGCCTTCAATGTAATTTTTAAGAAAATATTTCAAAATTTTGTTTGCATTTAATATTGTTATGAATTCTTGGTTGAAAATTGGGTGTTGTCATTTAGCATCTTTTATTTTCCGCTTTCAAGGCAACTTTTTTTTCATCCTATCATAATAAATTTATAAAACACAGTTATGTTTCTAATAGCATCAATGTGCATAGTAAATGATTTGATGGGTTTGGTAATGCTTATTTTAGTGCTCCTCTTAGAGTACAAATGAGTTTTGTTCTTTTATCTGTCCATTTCAACCTCCCCATTTAGGAGTTCTTTTAAAGAGTTTGTTGTTTTGGAAAACCCATGTACAATCTTTTACAAATTTCTACAATCCTATGAAGCTTCTTATTTCTTGGTCACTTGTCAACATTTATAACTTTATTTTGATTTTGATCTTTTGAAAGCTAAACTGTATAGCATTTTACATTCCTCTATTGCTCAAGAAGGCAACCTCTTTTGTGAAAAAATCACATTTTGAAATTGGTATGTAGTTTGTTTTCTACCAAATAATAAGAAACTCTAGCCTATTCCTCATCTTCATTAAGGGAATTGTTTCCACGGGGCATTTATCTACTCAACCCATCAATCATAACCTATCAAGCATATGCACTCCTCAGTACAGGCATATAATGACATGACAATGGAAAATCTCACGCACTCCTCATTACAGGCATACAAAATATTGGAGAATCTCCTTCAAGCTTGTTGCCAATCAAAGCCCAATCCTTTCTCAATGAAAATTATCTACACCATTTTTTTCTTGCTGAAAATTGGAACTATCTCAAGGCTAAGAACAACCAAAAAATGTTTTCAACGAAACATTTTGAAATGAAAAACATTGTCATAAATGTTTGTCGTCCTTTTCAACACATTTTTAACTTAGCTTCATGTTTTGCCAAAAATGTGGTTTAGTGGAAGAAAACCCTTGCAAATGCATTTGAATATTTTTTTTGTTGCATAATTTGCAAGGAAATAAACATGACATCCAACTTTTATAAAAAATAAAGTTGGTACCATGTTATACTACCTTTGTAATGTCTTTAAGCAAAGTTTTATCCTTAACTGATAAAACTTAAGGAGTAACAAATGTTGTTTTCCTCATTCATATATATTTGTGTTTGCATGGAGTGATGAAACTTTTCTAATGTATTAAGATCAATTAGAGTTTAAAGTCTAATTTCAAAGTCCAGAGTGCAATGGGTTTGCTGCAAGTGTAACCTTATTTTAAAAATTGTATAGTTTCTCATCTTTTAAATTAGATGTTTCCTATGTCATTTCCAGTTTCTAGAGGTTATGAGGGTTTTCATCTCCAATGAAATGAATGGAAACCATTCACATCTCCATGTCCTATATGACTAAGGTTTTCATGTACAGTTTCTAAATGTTTTTCCACTATATTTTTTCTAAATATTAGAGTACTTTCTAAGAAAAATTCCCAAGAATGGCATAAAAGTGCAGTTTATTATTCCTCTGAATTTCATTGGGGGATTACCTAAGATAAAATTGTATCTAAGAATTCATATTGTTTATCTCTTGTCGTAAACATTATTTTTGTGATATTAGATTTACTAATTCTTACTTGATTAGTTGATAATATCAACTTCAAAGAAAGAAAAGAAGAAACTGTATCAATGTCTAAAAGTGATCAAAGGAGGTTAATGGAACTCATATGTACATTCACTTAAAACAGTATGAGGTATAAAAGAATCCTATTAGTTGGAAAAGCAATTAAGGATGAAAACAATGAAAGCATGAAAGCATGAAAGCATTTCTTGAGGTCAGCCTTAAGCAGGAAATAGACAACATAATAATTAGCTAATGTAATAACATGAAATAGACAACATAATAAAACCTTGCAGTGAATGAAGATAAAAAAACAACAAATGAAAATGTGTTGCTAGATTAGAGGTAAGCATCCATCTGGTCCAAGTTAGTTTCATTTTACAGATGCTTCTGCAGTGGGGAAAAAAATTAAAAAGAACAAAGAGCTTGAAAAAAATTTACACTTTGCCCAGTAAAATGTGTGCACAAGGATTCAGTTGCAAGTGCATTTCCACCACACTCCCATGTCATAAAATCTTTGTACAATACATCTTTCCAAAACAAAACAAAAAAACAGTAGAACAACATTTTATAAAATACAAATAAAATACTGAAATATCAATACAGAACACTTACTCAAATGGAGGCTCCACCTCAATTCCAAAGGTCAGATGCAAGGAGTAACCATATCTAGCAGATTCATCTGCAAATCTCTGTGAAGCATCAAATCCAGTGGCCTCATTGCATAAGTGGTAACTACTTTTATTGATGCAACCTGACTGTGGTGCCTGGAAATTATCGAAGCCATGTGTTTGCTCAGTCATGTTTGTCTTTATAACTGTAATACTAGGGTGAGTGTCATGGCCACATAGACATGCCTCACAAAGCTTGCTCTCATCTGGCGTTTGATTGTAACAAATAGTATGTGCTGCATGTGGAAATCCTCTAGGAATATACAAAATATCTCCTTCCATCAGCATAATTTGTTTAGAGTCAGTAATGTCATCTTGTGCATTATGCACAGCACTTAAGGATTCATATAAACGAGGAAGCAGTTTTTCAGGAGGAGAGATAGCCCACATCTTGTTTCCTGCAAGTTGGCAAACTAGGACACAATGATCATCATAATGAGCAGATAGCCCCTGAGAATTTGGAGGAGTCAGGTAGAGATTGGCACCTACAGTCGCTTGTCCAAATATCATGGCTAAAGCCTCTGCTACTTCAGCAATCTTATGAGATCGGAATTCCATGCCTCTTATTGCAATTGTATAGCCCATTTCATATGCTTGCTTACAATCTTGCAAACAGACAAATTTTGGCATTTCTGCTTCTACATTGTGATTAAATCCTCCAAAATAGTGTTCTTCTTTTGTCCTTGGTATTTTCTTTGAAAACTCTCCATTTACCTCTTCTGTAACTGATCTTAAAATTCGAATGTCCTGGCCATAAACCATGGGATGACCCAGACTGTCCTGTATCTCTCTGAGAAAATCTATTACATCTAAGTTATCTGCTGAGACAGGTGGACAGGAGACCATTCCTGTCAGTATCTGGTCTAATATATCATCAATACTTTGCTTCCATGTTGCTCCAATCAATAAGGAAATGATGTCATTGTCACGGTCTCTCTCTTTTGTTTTTCTTATCAACATTGGACAGCTCTCCCAATGATATTGTGCAAAATGTTCAAAGCAAGAACCTGCATCTCTAAAAATGCTTTTCTTCACTATATCAACAAAGCATGTTGAGCAATTGGGGACAACTTGCTCTATAGCTAGTCTAAAAATCATCTTTGCTATGGAACAACTCTTGGCAGAAAAATCTGACCATTTATTGTTATCTTTACAACCTTTATTCTGCATTTGTTTTTTATTCTGCTCTTGGATCCTAGCCCACAGTTCTTGCATACAAGACAAAGTAACAAAAACAAGATTCTTTGACAGGAATGCCATATGGTTGCCATTGTCTTCAGACACCAGAATTGATATTGCCTCAAGAATCAGCATCAGAAACTCATTCCCCTCCATCTGTAAGGCAGAATGCATGCCACTTGATCTTGACAATTGCTTTTGATCAGCAACTTCTACTTTACCTTTGCACACAGAATGGGAAACCTGACAAAACATATAACTACCAAAAGTCATATTAGCAGTGATGCTTATATCCTGAACTAAATGCAACACGAAGTATGTATCACAGACCCTTAATAAAATACATAAGGGAAAATTTTGTATTCTACTTTCCTAAGGTGTATAAAAAGCAAGAATGCCGAGGCAAGAGTAGCTCCAAATATGCAGGTAGCAACTAAACAAATGGGCTTATTGGTGCAAAAGTATATTTCCAGAATCCATGCAGCAACTAAAAGCAATGAGAACCCAAGTGAAATCTCTAGCTGACCTTCACCTAGCATAATTGATTTGCAATGTCAATTCAATTACCACCAGTTGGCATTGCTCATAAAGTTACAACGTAAAGATTTACAAGATATTAATTCCATCAAGTATAAAATGTTCATTGCATCATATTGAAAATGCCAAGTGACACAGACCAACTAAATGAGTTCTTTTGGGGATCAGAACTCAACAGGGTATAGAGTGGTGAGGAGAAGATAAGAATCTTGCATCCCTGAGCTCTGCACACTGAACAAAGGCAAAAAATGTGAACTCGGAATTTGAGACTTAGAAATGAGAAAGCACTAGAGATAAAGGATGATTCGCAAGCTTTTAAGTCCAAGTGTTGACTGATCTTAAAATTTTCTTCCACTACTCACTAGTAAGGTGCTACTTCCAAATTCCATCTGAAGGAAAGCAGATTTATTACTGCAGTTAATGCATATTAGTGTTGAGCATCTATGTACATGCCAGAAAAGGCAGAATTTTAAAGAAGTGTATTAGCACCCTTAATCCTTTCTTTTCCTTTGACATTCAGAAGAAAAGCACTCACCTATCAAGAAAACAGGGCTTAAACAACGGAAGTGAGCATGGCATGAAGACATTTACTCTACAATCATAGTAACACATCAGGAAGAAGGTGGTTCCTCTACACAACAAGGTGTGTCGCCCTCAAAAGCTCAACAATCCCCCAAAATAAAGAAACTTTTGAATCCCATCCTGCCTGTACATTATATAGATTTGTTTCTCCAAGTTTTTGAGACAGCAGGATATGGCATGTGCATTTCTTGGTCAACAAAAAACATTTCCTGCATTCTGGGGATAGCTAACAACAAAAATTGTTATATTGTAAAGCATTTTATTGCTTTTCAAATGTATAATTAGTGTTCCCCAGGGGGTAAAATCCCTGCTTCCCAGGAAGGGGATGTCCCATGGGCAGCAGGATGGGAAGGAAACTTCTCCCTACCATCCCCCTTGGCAGCAACCCCAATAGGGGCCTGTACCCAAGATGGCCCTGCCCTGCAGATGCAGGAATGTCCAGAACATTCCTCTTTGGGGAGGGCATTTGGGTAGCCAGTAGGCAAGCAAACATGCCTCAACTGTCTCAGGGGCAGAGACATCTCCACATCCCTTTTGTTTTTAAAAAAGAAAAGAAAATTAAACTATCATTGAACATTTAAAAGATATTAAAAATAAACCTAAAAGGGGAGCCCCCAAGGCCCCCACCGTAAAGGACCATAAATACACTTGATGATGCTCAATTGCAATCACCAACAGCAAGAGCAAGAGGAGGAAGAGGAAGAGATATGTTCCAAATCTTCAATTTCCCATTTTCAAGTTTCTTCTTCAAAGTTCAAATTAAAATTTTAAATAGTTGTTTTTTGTTTGTTTAACCTTCTGATTTTCAAGTTTTTACTTTGAAATTCAAACTAGATAATTGTTTTATTTTTTATTTCCATAAATATTAAATGTAAATTAA
Organism: Sequoiadendron giganteum; assembly: GCA_007115665.2. Taxonomy (NCBI): domain Eukaryota; kingdom Viridiplantae; phylum Streptophyta; class Pinopsida; order Cupressales; family Cupressaceae; genus Sequoiadendron; species Sequoiadendron giganteum. The sequence goes on along the minus strand of CM021104.1, from coordinate 232,590,969 downwards.
AATAGATAGCTGGTTTTTTTCTTCCCATTTTCAAGTTTTAGTATTTAATTCAAAAGTTCAAAGTTAGCAATAGATTACCTTATTTTTATTTCCATAAATAAGCCTATGTTTAAAGAGATTGAACTTCTATGTATCCTTTTCTTTTGAGCATTGTGTGATTTTGAGTAAGAAAAAAGAAAGAAAATCAGCAAACCTACAGCTTTTTTAATTCAAATTTTCTATAAATACTTAAATATTAAATAAAATAAATTAAGATGCTAAATGGGATTTCCCTTTTGTTTATCCTCTACATTTGCACTTTGTGCAATTCAGTGTTCCCAGGGATACATCCCCTAGGTGAAAAACCGCTCAATGTAGAGTGGGGATGTCTTGGGGACAGTAGGATGGGAGTGAAACATCCCCCCACTGTCCCTTCAAGTGCCACTAAAGGGTCACCTTGAGGAAATTCCCCTTTGTAGGGGATATTCCATGTCATTAGAAACAAAAAACTCATTTTTAAATCACAATTAATCCCTATAAATTTTCTTTTCATAAACATTTGTGAATTTCTAAATCCTCATTACTATTTTTTGGGAATCAAGCAAAGTGAAAAATCGAGAACAAAATAAATTAAAATCAATCATGATATTTCACTTGTTCAACTATGCTTCCCTCACCCTCTGTCCCCATGCCATATACACAACCACTCCTCTATAACCTTTGCACTATCAAAAAATATTTAAAAATAAAGGAAATATTTAACTCAATATCAGTTGATTTATTATTTATTTTTTGTTCATTAAACCTTGATTTTCAACTAGATATAAGAATTTCAATTAATCACTATAAGGTTAATTTTTCCACTAATTCAATTAAATTATTATATATTTATAAAATATACATTAGCTATATTTATTTAATATATTTATTACTTATAAATATATTAATTAATTTATTATATATTATAAAATAAGATGCAAATAGAATGGCATCTACATGCAAGAGCAACGAAAAAAAGCAAGGTGCGAACGACAAAAAAAATGGCGATGGAAGGGCGAAGGACTCTGCAAGGACAACGCAGAAGGATGTGCAAAAAACTGTTCAAGAGAGGGTATCAAGCGAGAATTTGGTTGATTCCAATGAATGTGAGTTGCCCGTACGGATGGGATTCGGCTCCAGCAATAGATGTATTGAAGGAGGTGGCTGAGGATAGTGAACTCCTGGGCAACTTGGCCATCATTTGTCGGCTTATTGGCCCCATCTCAAATGGGATCAAATTCTGCAATGGGCCTTTGCAAATTGGAAAAGCTAATAGTCATGAAGTTCATCCCAAATGACTTCTTAATTGTGGCCTTTCTATCAAATGAGGAAAGGGAGGTCTTACAAGGAGGATTGTGGAAAATTGGAGATTCACCCTTGTACATACAGAAATGGCAGCCAAGATTTAATCTGTAGGAATTTGAGCATTATAACAAGCCTATTTGGGTCAAGTTGTAAAATTTGCCATTGGAATTCTGGTCCGAAGAATGTCTTGAAAAAATTGGCCGATTGCTAGAAACATTGATTGATTTAGATGCAGGTCTCATGGAAAACAACTCATACCTGTACACCCACCTACTTATCGCCGCCATTAATCCAATACCGAAGGATATTTGGTTTAGATCAAAAAATGGCGATTGGTTGCAAATGCTCGAAGTGGAGGAGAAAAAGTTATTTTGCCTAAATTACAAGAGACACAATCATGCGACCACAGATTGCGTAAAAAATAAAAAATCGGATACCGATCATCAGAAAAAAACAGACCTACCTCCCAAAATGGACTCTCTGTCACTAGCAAATGGGAAATCGGTGGCACAAGAAGGGGACGGGAACAAAGAGGGAACCACACTGACCAAAGTCCGTCCTCACCCTACGGATATGGACTCTCCAAGGCCTAAGAATGTGAATTGCTCTTTGTCTCCAAAGAAATCTCCCAATGGTCCTGAAGTGTCCGCAAACAAAAAGGCGAAGATGGATCCCGTAGGCAATCGCAATAATGTTAACCCTCTGAATGTGGAGGCCCCACACCAAAGCTTTGGTCTTGACACAAATGAAGAGGTAGAATATGATGAATTAGGGCTAACTAACCTATGGAGCATCCCCCAACCAGCATCCAAGATACTAAAGTGCGATCCTGGAGTGGACAAGAAAAGAGGGCGGAAATCTTTTAAACAAATCAAGGAGGAGCTGGCAAAGGAGAAAGGTCTTACCAACGTTAAAAATTCTTGATGGATCCTAAGGGAGGAAGCCCTTCTCCAGCTACTGATGATCATTCTCCGGTGGTTTAACGGCCCAAAGCCCCTGAATAAGCGGCTTAATGGAGCAATTCATAATGCTTCCAGTGGCACCATCGCGACTTCCCACCAAGAACCATTGGATGCCATTTTCCAGCGCGATTTCGCCTGCTTGTATTTCAGAGACGAGATATTATGTGAGTTATCAATCTTTACGGTATTCCCACCTTCCCACGGAGATAGCGAAAGTCAAATTGCTCACAATTGGGTCTATGTGGAGCTTCTTCTACCCATAACAAGTGGCGATTGATCTGGTACCTGTGTGCATTTGTTGCCATTAGCTTAGTAAGAATGCAAGAAAATGATGTGGTGTTGGGGTTAACATTTTCGTCCTTTACTCGACCTTTGTTGGGGGTTTGGTGGCGAATTATTATGGTCATCATTCCGCATATCCATAAACACTATGGTGGTGGGAAATCCACATGCACCGCGAGGAGCTAGCAATATGAACAGGTACTTGTTGGAAGTGTTTTCGTTCAACATTTTGGCCATTTGGTAGGTTCGCCAACCGGTCGCCTAATGCCATGTTTCATCTAGACATCGTGGGAAAATCTGATTGCTTTGGACGTGGTACGATTAATAAGAAACACAGTCGGCATAAACTGCACAGGGTTCAAATTTTCGTTGCAGAGTTCAATCTATCTCCAAGGTGACTTGTCGGCTTGCTCCGTGGCACTCATCCAAGTCGTTTTGATGGTACCTCTGTCCCATATCCCTATATGTTTGAAGTTGCTTGTGAATACCCAAGGCTACATGATGACCCTCATTTATCGAGAAATAAATTCGACGACGGACTCGCTTGCTAAATACAATGTAGCTTCAATTGTCCAGTCATTTGCATGTACCTCTTGGCCTTATCCAGGAGGGGTTCTTGCTAATGGCTAAATTAATCTATGACTTCATCACCTTTCATCATGTCTCTACTAAGTTTATCCTATCTCTATCGAGCCAAACACCCACTTTGGATCGTAGGCATATCCCTACAATATCTCCCGTATGGCAGTCTCGAAACTTGATGTACAAATTGAATTGGTAATAAATATGGGCTACTTTCCTTCGCTTGGCTGTGAACAATGGAGGTCGTGTGTGTGTGCATGAGCGCAGAAGGCAACAAATGTCCCCCTCCGGAAACAATGGGCGATCAGATTAAAAGGATTTTCCCGAAATGCTCAATGGCTATGGCTAGCGCAATTGGCAAGATTGTGGGGACTGACTGTTGGAACGGCGGGCACATACACGATGCCGAAATCTTTAACTACTTCTTCACCAATTTAATCCAAGGCTTTGGCTTCCGGGAGTTGGTTGTGGTCACTATGGCGCTACTAAAAGATGAAGATGCTCAAAATGCAATGAACACCATTGATGGCATTGAAACCACACTTCAAGAAGGATGCATTGCCAATCTCTTTGACGTTGAAGCTGCCAAGAAAAAGAAAAAGGTTTCGGCAAAGGCCTTGAAGCTATGCAGAGAAGGAATAGGCAGAAAAAACATGGAAACCTTTTTCCTTTTTTCTGAGACATCAGGGGGACCTTTTGGGTTTAAATATATCAATTAGGGTTGTTGAGCTTGTTGAAGGCATATGCTCTCTCAAGTCTCTAAAACATTAAATGTGGCTTGATGCAAATCCAATGTAATACTTTGTTTTTCAGTTTTTAATACAATGGGGCTACCCCCACTAGTAGCACTTATTTACCAAAAAAAAAATATTATATATATTTATAAATTATGTATTTGATAATTTACTTATATACTAAATTGTTTACATAAATGATAAATTGCAATTTGTTTTACTATTTTTATAATTATTTTTTCAACTATTATATATCATTTTAGCTGCCATCCCCCATAGTCCCCAAATTTTGGGAAAAAATTTGGCTTCCACAAAACTTGTTCCCCCATCCTCCAATTCCACAAGTCCATGAAACACTAGTGTGATCTGAAGTAAGAAAAACAAAAGGAAAAAATCCTTGTCATTGTACAACTAGTGATTGTTTTTTACTTTTAGTTGGACTAGACAAATCAAATAATATCTTAGGATTCTTATATAACTCAAACAAGAATTGCAACTTTTGTATATCCTTTGCTTCTAAGTTACATGTGACTTGAAGTAGGAAAGAAAGACAAAAGGAAAATCCTTGTGTTTGTACAAATCGTTAATTTTATTGTATTGAGCTAATCAAACAAGGATTGCAACTTTTGTGTATAGTCTACTTCTATTCTTTGTGTGACCTAAAGTAAGAAAAAAAAAAAAATTGTGTATCATTATTTTTTATTGTATTGAGATAATTAAACAATCTTAGATAACTCAAACAAGGATTGAAACTTTTGTATATCCTCTAACTCTATACTTTGTGTGACTTGAAGAAAGAAAAACAGAAGGAAAATGCTTGTGTTTGTACAACTCATTAACTTTATTATATTTAGCTAATCAAACAATCTTAGAAACTCAAACAATAATTGCAACTTTTTTATATCCTATACTTCTATGCTTTGTGCAACCTAAAGAAAGAAAAAGGAAAATCCTTGTATCAAGTCCTTATTTAATGTTGTAAACAATAAGTTTTACTTTTAGTTTCTTTCTATGGTGACAATATGTGATCCTATAACATAGGTGACAATGAGGAGGAATTTAAGAATCCAAAAATTAGCAATATAAATATGGGAGAGTAAGGGGGGTACTCAAAGTAGTTTGGTTGGGAGTGTTATGAATTTCAGTTGCCATTCTAAGATGTTAGAAAATCTTGCCAAAGGTCCACCCTATAAAAGACCCCTTTATGGCAATTTGCATCAAGAATAGATACCAACAAAAGTACTAATTCAAGGGGGATTCACCTATGGAAATGTCATTTTTGTGGCCTTGAATACTTTGGCAATATTACAAAAGTGAATGAACACTTCCTTCACGTCATTAATAAAGGGGTTCGGATATATTATAGTCTCTCACTTCAACAAAGGGCAGAAATAATGAAATTGTTTAGTGGTGACACCTCCAAACCTATTGCTATCTAAACACCAACACTAACACCTTCTTCTAAGACTACCACCTCTCAACAAGCACAAGTTCCTCTTTTTGTGTCAAGTTCAGCAAAGCCTAAGGGGAAACATAAGGCCAGAAGTTCAACTCCAATTCCAAACCTAGTGGCATAAATGTCCAATTTAGAGGCAAAAGATGTCATTGGAAAATTCTTCTTTGCCAATGGCATGCCATTTCATGTTGCTTCTTTTTATTTTAAGGAGATTATGACACCATAATATTCCCACCGCAAATCTACAAAAATAACATTTTCCATTTATAACTTAGTAAGGATTTTAATAAACTTAAAAATTAAAATAGATAGTAAATTAAAATTAAACACGTTTTATTTACCTGTCTGCAAAGTGGCTCTCCTACGTATGCAAAAATTTGAAGAAAATAATGCCCCCTCAACCTTCTTATAACTCTATATCTCATTAAGTATGAGATCTCGAAAGTTATCATCATCAACCAATCTCTCAATACATGCGTTGAGGCTAAGAAAAAACTCTGCATCTACTTTAAAAGAAGGGGAGAAAAAAAACTTACGGTTCAAATAGTAGGCAGCAACATGAATATGTTGGTGGAGTTTTCTATTCCACCTCCAATCAATTATGTGCCATATGAGTTCATATTTGGTCTTGTTCAACCCCATACAAATGTTGAATCACCTCTTTGGCCTCATATAGATTACCCATGGGGTTTTGATCGCCATCCACCAATTATAGAACCCTAAGCAATGGTTTTGACACCTAAACATCAAAATTTTACAAAATCAGCAAATTATAACATTAGAAAATAAATAAATAAATAAAAATCGAAGTTTGAAAACTTACATTGATGATCTCCTCCATGACTTTGGCAAATTTATCATCAAAAATGGTCTTCACAACCTTTTCTACTTCAACCCTCCTATAATAAGGACTCTCTAACCACTTTTCACTCACAAACATGTGTTTAAGGTTGGCATTGTAGCTAATATACTCTGCAAGGTGAGGAAATTAATGGCAAAGTGTGTGACTCTTGATTGCACGAGATCCTTGCCATCAATGTGCTCTCTCATAAGATTTAGGACCCACACATTTGTGATACTCCTTGCATCTTCAACCACATTCTTCACCCAGCTTAATTTCCCTATGTCCTCAAGGAGTAGGTCAAGACAATGGGCAGCACAAAGGCTCCAAAATAGTGTTGGGTTCCTCACCTCTAGAAGTCTATTGACTACCACATATGCAGTTGCATTGTTAGTCACTATTTGAATGACATTTTCCACTCCCACCTCCATCACCACCTCATCTAACATGTTGTACAAGGTCTCTACATTTTTTATTTCATTAGAAGCATCAACTAATTTTTAAAATACTACTTGCCCCCCTGAAGCCACTAAAAAGTTGATGAATGTCCTATTTCCCCATACATCCACCCCTCAAATAAAATGTTGCAACCTTTCTTTTCCCAATTTTTCTTTTGTTCTTCTACTAGTAGGCATGTGTTTCGGACCTCATGATGACTTGCTGCCTTAAACCCCTTACTTGCCACGGTCAATGCATTGACTAACTATTCCCAATAAGGACTTGAGGCAACATTGAACAAAATAATGTAGTACCAAAATCTTGTACATGCCAACTTTGCCTCATGTTGTAATTCTCTATTCCATGTAGTACCTTCCAATGAAGGTTGCACACCAAGAGTGTTACAAGGAACAGAAATGCTAGAACTATGGCTGCTCACATGTTTTGATCCTCATATCTATGGCCCAATGGAAGAAGAACCCCCATATCTCCATGTGGCCTTGTATAACTTAAAACTAGGTTTGGGGCTGTCATTGCCTCTCCATTTTTTTATGCTTTCCTTTCCTCATATGCTGCAAGGAGTGTTTTCACCTCCTTCTCAACCTGTGGACCAGCCACCATACATGGCATAACATGTCAACAAGGGATCCGTGCAAGGTGATATTTGAGTCTATTTATGCTACCATTCATATTCAAGGATGCAGGTCGTTTACAATTTTTAAAAAAAATTGTTCATGTTGCAAGTTTAAACGACCTATAGGTTTGAATTTTCACAGTTATGATTGTGGAATTTCAAGCTTGGAGGTCATTTAATTAAATGTTGATTGTGGAGACTAGAAAATAATAAATATATGAATTTTTAAATTTTGTTCATATTGCAAATTTAAATGACTTCTAAAGCATGCAAATCGTTTAAATAAATTTTTGTTCATATTACAAGTTTAAACGACCTGTAGACTTGAATTTTTCACAATTATAATCGTGAAAATTCAAGCTTACAAGTTGTTTAATTGACATTTTATTAATAATTTCATATTGCAAGTTTAAACGACTTGCAAGCTTGAATTATAACTGTGATTTAGACTCCAGCATAGAAAAGAAGCAAATGATATTAAACTATGAAAAATAAATACACAGACTATTAGTCATTTGAACTTGCAAAAAAAGCAAATTATAAAATTGCTGATTTCAAGCCAAAAAACTGATAAATGGCATCACCTAACACATGCCATAAATTCCAAAAAAAATATTCATGAAAACCTATGATTTATGTCCCAAATCCTATGCCCTAAATCAACAATCATGTGTCCAAGGTGGAAATGAAGTTAAAACAGTGCTTTTTTTAAGTGTAGGTGAAAAAATATATTTGTAGCAATTTCAACGAGTTCTTTTCAAAAGACTTGTGAGTTTTGCAAGTTAATCACTTTCTTTTTTTGGTTAAATCACTGCGAATTTAAAAAAAAATTGTCAGTGAGTTATATGGCGAGTAACTCGTCAAGCTTGTCAGCTTGCAAGTATTGGTGAGTTTAGCGAGTACCTAATGAGTTTTGCAACTATGGCTAAGACGGTTTTCATCCCCGAAACCATCTTACCTAAGGGCTTTCTTCCTCAACCAAAGAAACAATCCACATTCATTCTTGGGAATTGAAATTGATAGAATGACCAAAAAGACCTTTCAAAATAATCCTCCTTGCATAACTTTTTTCGAGGGAAAATAATATAATAGTATATATATATATATTTTTTTTTCCCTCGAAGTTATAAAAAAATAAAGTGTCTTTTATAACACTCACTTTTAGGATCTTTAATGACACATTATAACTCACTCATAATAACCTTTTAAAATAATCAAATAAATGTCACTTTTTTAAAATATAACATAAAATTACTTTTTGACAACTTAAATTTAATTATTTGATTATTCCTCTTTTTACCACCCCATTATCCTATGAAAAAAATTGAGAAAAATAGGCTAAGGGTCTTCATAATTTTGTGCTAGATGAAGGGGCATGACAATATCCCACCTATCACAAGAAATGTCCTTGGGATGGCAAAAAATTCCTTAAATTCATGGAGACATGAGAAGAAATGGAGAAAAGGGGATGTTGGGAGGATGTCCCCAAAAGGCAAGGGATAAATCACCATGGAACACTAGATTCTATAGAGCATCAAGTTGAGGGATTTGTACCATATGCAACAACTAAAATAAAAAATAATTGCATATAAGGAGAAATATTGAAGGATCTCAATTGTACTTCTATTGCTTTGGTTCTAAAATATGCTTTTGTTTCCTCCTTTGTGGATTTTTGCCCTATCTTTGTGGAACACTATCTATATTATTTCCAAAGTAATGGCTAACAAGTTGACAATTATTTTTCCAGATCTCATCTTGGAACGAGGGTTTGTCCTAGATAGAGCAATCACCGAAGGCATCTTAATCACTCAGGAAGTGTTTCATTCGGTTGTCCGGACATAATTGAAGGATACAATGGTTAAATTGGGCATTAGAGAACAATATGACAGAATTCAATGGCACTTTTAATGAAGATTTTGGAGTACTTTGTTTTTTCCCTTGAATGGAGGGAATAGATCTTCAATTTCATTTCAAGCCCTAGATTCTCCATCCTCCTTAATGGGAGCCCAACGAGTTTCTTTGAAATAGTGAGGGGTCTTTGGCAAGGAGACCCTCTATCTCCCTTTTTATCCACATCAAAGAAGCACTAGGGAGATCTATCCAAGCAGCAAGATCTTTTGGGAAATGGAAAGGAATTGTAGTCATTGATGGTATGGATGCTTTTACTCAACAATAATTTATGGATTGTACAATCCTCTTTGGGAAAGCTTGATTGGATGAAGCCTCAAAACATTTAGTCCTCCTATCATGTTGCCTTGAGCTAGTTCATAAGTGAAAATAAATTTGCAATTTTCTTTTTTAAGTCTTCTCCTGTATTGTAGGCTTAGATTGCTAATGCACTGGGCTTCAAAATGGGGACTTTGCCTAGCAGATACCTGCTCGGAGTGTTGTTTTTTGGGGCTGGTTGCTCTTTGCTTGAAAGAATTTGGTTGAATCTTTCCAATCCAAACTAAGTTCATGGAAAGGAAAGTGGTTACATTTTGCTAGCTAAATTTTCTTGATTAAATTTGTTCTTGCAGTTTTGTTGGTTTATATAATGTCAGCTCTAAGATCTCTAGTGGGCATTGTCAAAACTCTCAACAATGTCACGAGGAACTTTGTGTACCAAGGAATGGAGGACAAAAAGAAAATCCCACTTTTGGCATGGTACACTATCTGTTCTTCCAAGGAGGAACGAGAGGAAGATCTGAGAAGCTTGGTAAACAAAACAAGACTTTGAGAGCTAGACTAGTGTGGGTACTATTTTCTAATCCCACCCAAGTGAAGTAAATAACTTCAAAAGAAATACTTGGATTCAAATTATTTGGCTCGTTTTCTAACTGTAGCCAATCACCAAAAGGGTCACACATTTTGAACTTCATGCTTCACAATAGATCTTTAATCATTTATCATCCTTCTTGGGAAGTTAAGAATGGTAGAAATGCTAATTTTGGGAAGATACGTGGAATGGTTATTGCTCTTTGCTCAAAAGGGAAGACTTGAAGGAAGCTAGAGTGATCTTGACATCCTCTTAAAGGAAGGAGGTTAGGGACTACATAGTCTTTCAAGGAGGAAGGTGGGGCAGATCTAAGAAGCTTGGATAAATAGAAGAGAGCTCCAAACTAGTGGAGGGGTTGTTTTATAATCCCATAGCCAAGTGGTGTGTTTCCCTTCAAAAGAGGTAATTAGATTTAGATGATTTAGCCCATATTCTCATTGTATTCAATCACTAAAGGGGTCACACATGTTGAACTTCATGCTTCACTACAGATCACCTTTCTTGAGAAGTTAAGAATGGAAAATAAGCTAATTTTTGTGAAGATATTGTTGGCACCCAATTTTGCAATGTCCATTTTGCTTGGTCTAAGCCCCCTTTTGTGCATTTGGCCTTATTTTACCCATCATTTATAACCAATCTGAGATAGCTCCTAATGCGTTTCATTTGGTCAAGTTTTCACTTGTGTTGCTTCTTTTCACCCTCCACTTGCTAAAACACTGGCTGGTATATTAACTGACATTCTTGGGAAAGTGGTTCCAGTCACCCAGATGGGCTTTATCAAGGGAAGGTATAAGGGTTTTTGGCTCTAATGTCTTTACCAACCTTTGGAAAGCCTGGTCATAGGTTAGACATTTGATATCTAGGGGAGAAGCTCGTAACAATTCTTCTTCCTGGTTTGTTCCTAATAGATCCTTATGGTGGAATGCTACTCTGAATGGGAAGTCATTGGCTCTCTCTCAGTGATGTTCTGCAAAGAATTGGTTTTCAAAGGGGATTTGTGCTTTCAAGGATTTGTTGTTTGATGAATGCTTGTGTTCTTGGGAGCAGATGTGTGCTAAGTATGGACTACCTTCTTCTCAAAAAAAGACTTACACAATGATTAGAAACAGTTTGGGCAATGGGTTCACTGGAACTTCAATGGAAGAGTTTGATGCTTTGGATAGAATAAAGTGGGCTGATGGCTCTAGATTGTTATCTGTTTCTACTAAGGATATCTACCTAATGCTTGTTGGCTCGAGAGAGGTTTATGACTGTTTAAACATTTCCTGGAATTTGAACTGGAATGCTGCTAAATGGACCACAAATTTTACCCACCTGTGGCACAACAATGTGGAACCAAAAAAGTAGTGGTCTACCCTGTTCTGGGAACAATTTTTTTCGATTTTTCACCAAATGGATTGTTCAAGCATTTTATCAAACAGTTTCAATCTGCTCTGGGTTGTTGTAATTAATTTGCAAAGCTTCTTGTGAAACATTCATTAATCAGATAGCCTACTAATGTTCCCTCAAAAAGATTACTATATTATCAGCACAGAACCATACTTCCAGATTTTAAGAAACTTAGATAGAAAGCTCCACCCCTCAATACTAACAAACCAAGATCTTTCACCAATTACCAAAACAATGTCCAACTTAACAAATCTGATTAATAGCATTTGCCAAAATTTTCAAAGATAATCTTCAGTGTTAAAAATAATTAAACCTATCCGATTGTAAACAGAATAATAAACTTGAAATTCTGAAGTTTGATGTCAATACAATTTTGGTTGAATGTCTTATGAAATTTCTAAGTAAGATTTCTCTTACTAGATGTCGATCCTCAAAAGTAAAACATATATTAATTTCGATGATTTCCAAATGAGGATTGAGCCGATATAAATATCAAATGGGAGACACGTCCACTCAAGGGACGTGTCCCATTATTTAATATTTAGTCTTAACTAACAGTCCGATTATCAATTGGTGTTAGTTTCCTTAACCATCGTTTATCCTTTATTAGTTCGATCTGAACTTATCATATATAATCAAATCGAAAATAGCAATGCACGATCTAGAAGTGATCAATGATATTTGATTTGGGATGTGATGAAGGACAAATAATCTGCAAGTAATAATCTCTCTAAATGCAGATCAAATACATATACTTGGATGTAGCAATTTCAAGATAAATGATGATGATGAATAAATTCAATCATCATTTATCTCTGACTGAAGCTTCTTTAATTCAACACTCTCTCTTAGCTAGGGAATATGGCTCTAACCAAGTATAGTGATATCACCTTACTCGTGATATCAGGAGATATGGTATGTCTTTTAAAAAGTGTCAATTCACATGACATTCTTCATAACACATCTCTATTATGGTATGTGCACTGACATCAAGACTCATGATGTCTACAATAATAATTCATGGCATATCCACAGATACATTTATCCACCATGATTATCTCATAAGGATCATAATGATCTTCAATTGATATCAAGTCTCATGATATCTATCAAAATGTCCACGAGATACTATCATGACATATCCATAGATATCAACTCACATGATATCTATCATGATAGTTCAACTAATCATTGTAGAGTCGTCACTTTACAATGTCAAATACAAGTGTTCATTATTAGAAAGATCGTCACCTTTCAATAATGTACACAGGGGGAGAGAGGGCCCATAAAGTCATGGAGTCACACACATGACAAAAGAGTTTACACATTAAACATCTTTTAAATACATTAGTACAAAATAAACAATTTGAATCTCAATCTCAATCTCAATAACAAATTACATTTCAACCATACCAAGTTTCTCCCTGAAGTGTTCAACTTTAACTCTGGAGAGAGGCTTGGTTAGAATGTTTGTTGTTTGATCATTTGTACTAATATACTCCAATTGGATCACATTCCTTTCTACCATGTCTCTTACATAGTGGTAAGGGATCTCAATATGCTTAGATCTATCATGGAATACTAGATTTACTGAAAGCTTAATGCAACTCTGATTATCACAGTGGATAATAGTAGGGTTCAGGGGCTCACCAAATAATCCCACAAGCAATTTCTGGAGCCATACTACTTCTCTTGCCCCATAGAGGTTGCAATATATTCAGCTTTTGTTGAGCTTTGTGCCACTGAAGACTATTTCCTACTGATCCAAGAGATCATAGCCGATCCTAAACTGAAGCAACATCCTGATGTACTTTTCCAATCGGTTACACTTCCAGCCCAATCTGAATCAGAGTATCCATGTAAGTCTAGTTGGACATTTCTGTATTTAAGACCATATCAAATAGTACCTTGAAGGTATCTCAATATGTGTTTCACAGCAACAAAGTGAATTTCCTTTGGCTCACACATGAATTGGCTTAGGGCATTCACTGCATAGAAAATATCTGGTCTGGTGTTAACCAAGTACATTAATGATCCAATTATCTGTCTATAGAGAGTAGGATCTGCAAATTTTGATTTTGTTGCTACTTCTTTCAATTTGTGTAAGTTGGTTTCAATAGGTGTAGACATGGATCTACAGTCTAACATCCCAAATCTCTTTAGAATATCAATAGTGTACTTTCCTTGATTTAGGATGATGCCATCTGATTTCTGCCAGACTTCTAAACCCAGGAAGTAATGTAAGATGCCCAAGTCTTTCATGTCAAATTTTGAAGCCATGTCGTTTTTACCTTGAGTAATAAGGTGATCTTCTCCTGTTATTAGCAGGTCATCAACATATAAAATTATTATTAACATATCACCTTTGGTTACCTTAAAATAGAGATTTGGATCTGCTTCATTCTTGGAAAATCCTAGTCCCAAAAGATAGCTGTCAATTCTTTCATACCAAGTTCTGGGAGCCTGTTTAAGTCCATATAGAGCTTTCTTCAATCTGCATACATGTGAGTCAGTTTTATGTATCACAAAACCTTCAGGTTGCTCTAGATAGACTTCTTCTTCAATGGTCCTATTCAGGAAGGCAGTTTTCACATCCATTTGATGGATCTTCCAGCCTTTAGCTGCTGCAATAGCTATTACTGCTCTCATAGAGGTGTATCAAGCAACCAGTGCAAATGTCTCTTCATAATCAATACCTTCCTTTTGTGAGAAACCTCTAGCCACAAAATGTGCCTTGTGTTTTTCTATACTGCCATCAGCAGCATGTTTGATTTTGAAGAGCCATTTGGAAGAGACAACAGATTTCTCTTTTGGTCTAGGTACTATATCCCATACATCATTTTTCAAAATGGACTGATACTCTTCCGTCATTGCATCTTTCCACACTTGATGCTTGAGAGCTTCTGTAACATTAGTTGGTTCTGAACTAATGATCTCATTCATTAAGGAAACATAGCTTGAGAATGTTTTGGGTCTCTTACTTTCTCTAGAAGTTCCTTTGGGTGTTGTATGATTCTCAGCTTCTTTAATCATCTTCCTAGCCCAAAGAGGTCTCCTCTTGTTGTTGTCATTGGGATTCTCTTCTGGAGCAGTTTGGTTTTCACTTATGATTCTTCAGGATACTCCCTCTAAATCTCAGGAGCAGGCTCCTCCTCTAAGACTTTAGGAGAATCTTGAATTTCTATCTCATTTGAACTCTTTGCCCTTTTGAAGGCAATGTCTTCCTCAAATATGACATCTCTACTTAATTCAATTTGTTATTGACCGGATATGTATATTTTGTAGGCTTTTGAGGTTTCACTATAGCCCACAAATATCCCTTTCTTTCCAGAAGGTTCTAGTTTGGATCTCTTTTCTTTAGGTACATGGATGTAAACAGGGCAACCAAAGATCCTTAAGTGACTTATGTCAGGTTTTACACCAGCAAATGCTTCTTCAAAAGTCTTGTTATCTAGATGTGAGTGGGGACATCTATTTTGGATGTAGACAATTGTCCTAGAGGCTTCTGCCCAAAATGAGGTTTCAATGTTTTGGTCAGACAACATTGCTCTAGCAGCTTCTACAATAGTTCTATTTTTTCTCTCAGCAACACCATTTTGTTGAGGGTTGTAGGCTACAGTAAACTCCCTCTTAATCCCAGCATTTACACAAAATTCCTTAAAGATTTATGAGGTGTATTCCTTCCCATTATCTATTCTTAGGATTTTGATTTTCTTCCCGGAGAAGATTTTTGTAAGTGCTTTGAACTCCTTAAACCTTTTAAGGATTTCTATTGACTCTTTACACTTAAGAAAATATATCCAGGTCTTCCTAGAGAAGTCATCTACAAATATTACATAATATAAGAATCCCACCCA
This sequence comes from Sequoiadendron giganteum, assembly GCA_007115665.2. Taxonomy (NCBI): domain Eukaryota; kingdom Viridiplantae; phylum Streptophyta; class Pinopsida; order Cupressales; family Cupressaceae; genus Sequoiadendron; species Sequoiadendron giganteum. The sequence goes on along the minus strand of CM021104.1, from coordinate 232,575,713 downwards.
TGGAGGGTACAGACATGGGTCCACATAAGTCAGAGTGTACTAGTTCTAATACATTTTTGGTTTTACTCAAACTATTTTGGAAGGTCCCCTTTGTATTCTTTCCTAGGGCACACCCTCTGCATGCTCCTTCATGAATTTGTTTTAGTTTGGGCAATCCTGTTACTAATTTTTCTACAAAAGGTAGGGCGCGGAAATGAAGATGTCCTAATCTTCGACGCCAAATTTCATTTGAGTCAGAGGTCTCATGAATGAGGGCTTGTTTAGAATCCGTGCATAATTTGTAGAGATATCCTTGTCTTACACCTATAGTTTGTGCTTTCTTTATAGTGGAGTTCTTTGGCCATGACAGAACTTTTCCATCCATAAAGGTAACCCTATATCCGTTGTCTTCAAGAGCAGAAATGGATATTAGGTTCCTTTTTATTCCTGGTACAAACAATACTCCAGTGAGTTGTAGAGAGAGGCCAAACTTCAAATTTATGGTGCAAGTTCCAACCCCTCTTATTGGATGTGCAGAATCATCCCCAATAGTCACTTCTTCGTCAGTTTCTTCTTTCATGGTATCTAGGTGTTCTCTGAACCCTGTGATGTGCCTAGATGAACCACTATCGATTACCTAGTTGTTGACTTTGTTTGATACTTGACTTGATAATGTTGAGTAGAAGACAAATTTCTCAGAGTCATATTCTGTATTTGTCTTTCCAACTTTAGCAGAAGATGCTTGTTGTTTTGTTATGTCAGGGCACTTCATTGCATAGTGTCCGTATCGATCACATCTAAAACATTGTATTTGGGAGATGTCTTTCCTTTTCTTGAATGGTCCCTTTCCATAAGAATTCTTATTTTTCTTTGAGTTTTTCTTCTTACCTTTCTTATGAGAATTTGTATTTAGCACCTGAATATCCTCATCTATGTTTTCTATTTGTTTTCTTTTGTCATTAGTCTTGTTTCTTCTTGTAAGCAATCTGTTCTTAGTCTATCAAATTTAGGGAGTTTTGATCTTGCACTTATTCCTTGAACAAATGACTCCCATGAGTTTGGTAGGCCACCTAGAGCTATTAGAGTTAACTCCTTGCTATCAATTTGATATCCGACTGTTGATAGTTGATTTCTTAATTCATTGATTCTCATGAAATAAGCATTAATGGATTCTCCCTTGTTTATTTGAACATGATTGAGTTGCCTCTTTAGAGCAAGGGTCCTACTGATGTTGTTTATTTCAAAGGTACTCTCAAAGGATTTAAACATTTGATATGCAGTCTCATGTTTAGATAGAATAGGTACTATATGGTCCCTAACTGCATCTACTATAATTTTCATAGTTTTCTCATCGTTCTCAATCCATTGAGATCTCTCTAGATCATTCTTTGGTTCTATCTTGCTTTCTTTCACAAATGAGTCTAACTTATTTTCTTTCAGAATCATCATGATTTTGAACTTCCATGAAGTAAAGTTGTTTGCACCTTCAAGACGATCCTCAAATCTGATTACACTTGACATTATGAAGAATGTAATGTGTATGTGATTTCTAGAGAAAAATACGATTTTCTAAATGATCTGATATCTTGATTTAATTCGGATCTTTTCTCAACGTGGCTCTGATACCATGTTAAAAATAATTAAACCTATCAGATTGTAAACAGAATAATAAACTTGAAATTCTGAAGTTTGATGTCAATACAATTTTGGTTGAATGTCTTATGAAATTTCTAAGTCAGATTTCTCTTACTGGATGTCGATCCTCAAAGGTTAAACATATATTAATTTCGATGATTTCCAAATGAGGATTGAGCCGATATAAGTATCAAATGGGAGACACATCCGCTCAAGGGACGTGTCCCATTATTTAATATTTAGTCTTAACTAACAGTCCAATTATCAATCAGTGTTAGCTTCCTTAACCATCGTTTATCCTTTATTAGTTCGATCTGAACTTCTCATATATAATCAAATCGAAAATAGCAATGCACGATCTGGAAGTGATCAATGATATTTGATTTGGGATGTGATGAAGGACAGATAATCTGCAAGTAATAATCTCTCTATATGCAGATCGAATACATATACTTGGATGTAGCGATTTCAAGATAAATGATGATGATGAATAAATTCAATCATCATTTATCTCTGACCGAAGCTACTTTAATTCAACATTCAGACATCATTTGCACAGTACAAGATTTTTCAAAGAGAACAAGATTCAGTAAATACTCAAAAACTACTAATGGCTAAACTGTACAGCTCCAGCTTCTGTACGTTGTAGAAAACAAACTACAACAGCTTCCTTTCCGAGTAGTGGACTTTTCAAAGTGTACAAAGATCTCAAGATCTTCCTTTTGTCTTCAGCACTAGCGACAAGTAAGAACAAGCCACTATCAATATTTACTAACTTGCTATCATGATTTCCTGGGCAATAATAAAGAGAATATAATATTCATTGTACATCTTCCACCCATATATATCATTCAAATGACACAATAATTCCCTACTTCAATTGAAGAGAGCAGTTATGTGTTAAGAAACGGCGGCTGTATAAATATACTCAACTCTCTTTATTGGCACAATGAAGACCAAGATTAGTCTCAATTTCTAATGAAGATATAAATACAACCGATGGAAAGGCCCCTCGATATTATTACCGACTTCCTCACCAAACTGATCGTTTTTGTTCCTTACAGTTTCCCAATGATTGTAATTGGATGAATGTAACTTCTGGGAGATATTTAATTCCCGTGCTCAAAGTTATCGATCAATTCCAATGTCCTCTGCCAAATGATACTTTAATTCTGCCATTGCACAAGAAACCCGACTTCTGGAAGAAATCACAAGCAACCACAAACCCAAAGGATGTCCTCCATCTCAAATAGCCTCCATGCAATTATTCCTAACTTCATGTTTCTTTTCTCTTCAAACTGACCTGTCTTTAGAAAACTGACACCACTGTACAAGGGCCATTACTTCCAGTTCACTATTTCACTCATAACTGCATTGACCTCCTCTCACTACGGAAGAGTTTAGAGGTAGCTGAATGATAAATCGTCAATTATCTGTGGCACCGATGCTAGACTCTCATCTCTCAACATTCAGAAGATGTTATTACTCTGCAACGACTCTAAATTTCATTATTTTCATTCTCACGTGATAGAGAGATCAATACTTCCCACAACCAAAGGTCGTCCTTGAAGCTTTCATGCGATATCTACTCAACCAATATAGCTTTAGTTTCATTCGATTGTCCTGGGGGCATCTTTCAGCTCCAAAGACAATGTCCTCTACAGAAGCTTCCGGTCCATGTAGAGCCAAACGGTAAATTCCTGTTTTCAGAGTAAACACTCCAAATCTTTTCTTCACAATAATTCTGCATAAACTTCACAAACCCCCCTCAGTCGAGCTATACCTCCAAGGCATAACTCTCAGGTGTTACATTCTCATGCGTAACATTTCTTTCTTGAAAAGAATTTTGAATTTATTCAATTTCATTTTACAGCTGACACTTCCAACGCCTTAAATATTAAAGACTTACTTTAATTTCAAATACTCCTTATATCCCCTTATTATTAATAAATTAATGCTTTATTAGATTTCCAAAATTGAACTAAAGCATTAATTTATTATTCTCTTCATTAACGACTTGCTAAGGGGGGACATTACATGATGGCTCTAGATTGTTATCTGTTTCTACTAAGGATATCTACCTAATGCTTGTTGGCTCGAGAGAGGTTTATGACTGGTTAAACACTTCCTGGAATTTGAACAGGAATGCTGCTAAATGGACCAAAAAATTTACCCACTTGTGGCACAACAATGTGGAACCAAAAAAAACATGCTTTCGTTGGATGTTGATCTTAAAAAAACTTCTTGTTGGTAAATTTTTGCATGAATACGGTCTCCCTACTAGAATTTGTGCTTGTTGTTCTATGCCTGAGACGTTTGAGCATCTGTTTTTTAAACTACCAATATGCCACTGTTATTTGGTCTTTGCTTTTTGGTCTTCCTGTGAATTGGAATGATGATCTTGGTTTTTCTTGGCATGAGATTCTTAAATTTTGGCTTGTTTTGTCAAATGAAGTTTTGTGGTTTCTGTGGAAGAAGAGGAATGAAGAGGTTTTTCAAGGCAAAAGAAGGCATCTTACTGAGTTTAATAGCGAACTCACCTTCTTGAATATTATGTTGCAGGTATCGGCTGCCATGGAGATCCCCAAGGACCGCTTCATGATCTTGTTGAAAGAAGGTGTCATGCTGATTTACAAATCTGATATTACATCTGCACATTTCTTCCCTCAAGGGAGGAATAAATTGAATCAAGAGGAGCTAGAGCTGCTAAACAAATATCTCCAGGAGAGGAAGATAAGAAAAGAAGACTTAAAAGAGGACCATCCCAAGAAATGGACATTGATCCCCCTGCTGCAATGAACTTGGACCCTAATCTGATTATGCCTCCTATTGGGGCCTATGATGTAGACAAAGCTGAATGTAGCAACAGTGCAATAGGAGAGTGGAATTAAGTCTAGGCAGTATATTATCTATTTTGGGCCCGATTTGTAACCGATCTAGATACTTTCTTTGTGTCCTTTGATGGTTACGTAATCCTCTCTTAGACTTTAATGGGGCAGTTGCTCCATTCGATGTAATATCTTTTTTGTAAACTATCCTTAATACAAAAAAAAAAAGTGTTAGCTCTAGAAGATATGATTGTAAGATTGGAAGTGGCAATCTCAAAATTTGTAATGGCAAGAGTGAAAAAGCAGTATCAAAAGAAAAGAGTCTTTTCCTCCTAAAATACAAAAAAAATTGTAAAGTTGCCAACAAGTCTTAACCCCCATCAAAACTCTCTCTAAGGAAAGAAGCTAAATGGACTCCTCATGGTTCCTTCAAATTGAATTTTGATGGTGTTTGTGAGGTAATCTTGGGGTTTCAAGAGTTGGTTGTGCAATCAAAGATTCCTCAAGCTCTCTTATTTGAGAGACTTCAAAGAAATAAAAAATGATACAAACAACAAAGCAAAGGCTTATTCTTTGGTTTTGGGTCTACATGTTGCTCAATGTGGCATCTCTTCTAGGCAACTCCATGGAAAATTTTAATGTTATTTGTAATTGTGGCTCCATGAAGTGGAAATTGGAGAATATTCTTCATGAAGGTTTGCCTCTTTTGGGCTCCCTAGATTCCTTCTCTTTTGGCCATTGTTTCCGAAAGGAAAATGAGGTGGTGGATTTCTTGGCAAATTTTGGCATTGAAATTAAGGAAGATTTGATAATTGATAACACTATAAATAGATGGGAGGGTTTAGTTGATAGATGGGAAGTTATTCCTCAAAAAGATGTAATGTTAGTTGTTTGATTATTACCTTAATACTTCACATGTCTTGAAATAATTAAGGGATGCACCTCCAAATTTGATGATTATCCTTCTCACACTTGGCACATGCAAAGGAGTGTTGGAGATGGTGAGGATGAAATGTCATCTCCCTTTTTAAAGGAAGTTGATTGTGGATGTTGGCATTTTTCCCTGTTTTTTTTGTTTGTTTATGCTAATGAGTTATGGTTTCATCTTTATTCTGAGAAGCACAAGATGTCTTTCAAGTGCCCTATCTCAGACCAACTGCTGGAAATCATTTTTGTGTTGCAGTTTGGGATGACTAAGAATGCAGTCAAGGAGGTAACTGGCTCCAACTACCTCAAAGCTGAAATTGACAGCAAGGTAATTTCTGATATTGCTTCTATGTTTCAAATTTGTTGGAGTTTGTGAACAATAAGGGGCTGGTGAAAACTTTGGCCATCTTTTAAAAACTTTGGCTATCTTTTGAAGAGTTCAGAAGTGGCCTAGAGAAAGCTTTGAGGTGACTAAAGCTTATCTTGCTAGGGCACCATTAGTGGCATATGTTGAATTATGAGGGTTGTTATTAATGTCGTCTTTCATAAAGCTGAAAGCTTGATTTCAAGCTTTGGCAGGGTGGTAGAGAAACTATAAAAATTTGTTGTGGAAGGTAGGGAAGGGTTTGTTCCTATTAGGTCTCAAAATCACTACTCCACTTCCTAGAACCAAAAACCACTCACAAGGCCAGGGTTGTCAACAAATGAGTGAAATCAATTCATCTACAGACTATGGAGGATTTTGAGCTAACTCTACAAGAGTAAGTTATCTCTCCTACGCTTTGAGCTCAGCTTAGACTCAAGAGGGTGTTCCTAGGGGTATACCTTAACAGGTATTAAACTCACACAAAATGTACAATTAACAAACAGCTGCAACCAAACCCAACTGCATTCTTAACCCCAAATACTGTCACTAGGTTAAGAAAAATTGGTTGCATATAACTCCTATATAGCTGATAATGTTGTGTAAGCATAGCCCTCATGAAGTTGATTCATTTTATAGCTCTCTCAATGATATACCCTGGTTATATTACAAGGTTATGAATGCACAGAAGGACTGAATAAAAGACTACTAATTAATGTTTCATTTGATGGACATGAGATTGATAAATGGTTCAAGAACGGTGCCTATCTATTGGGCAACAGTCACAACACATTGAATGGAAAACAAAATAGAAACAAGAATAACAGTGTGTCTCAAGCCCAAGATGTGAAATTAAAATGACAAAGCATACTTATTTATCCAAAACAAAGCTGCATATATTAACGTGCAATATGAAAAGGATTATTATAAAGCTTGCAATAGTTTAAAAATGCTATTACATTCATCTCATTCACAATTACACTCATACCAACAAATGTGGCAAAGGAGAATCCGCAGCTGCAACTAGAAACCCTCCAAAAGATACACATACTGGTCTAGAGACACTATCACACAATTCACTTGCATTTGCCAAGTCTTCTTCTATCCATGAATCTGCAATCCAAAGAATGGGCAAGACTTGGCATCAATGGCTATCCTACAATTTCATTGGCATCTAGAGACCACCGCAAGACAAACCTCTTCTCTCAAAATGACAAAATCGTGTCTATAATAGCAACCAAGCGTAAACCCTAATTGCTGCTCACTGTAGCACATTCAAATGGATGACTCGTGTTTTCGCCTGCCCATAGTGGACGTTGCAGATGGATGGGATCTGCAATCAATTTGGGTAGTTGTGTGACTTTTGTCATCATTGTGAGTAGGTCAAGTGGGTGCACACAACAAACACACCGTCAGGCTTCAACATGTTGCGCACAATCATTGCAGGCTATGCACTCCTTTGTTGACACCCACTTTACTTCTCCCTTTCACTGCTAGTCATCACGACTTACATGCCCATCAAGAACCTCCACCACCAGCCCGCATCCACCACCAGCCTGCATAACCATCAGCTTTTCCTCATCAGCGGTTACACACCCAATAGGAACCATCGGTGCATTCACCTTCCCCTTCATTTCCTTTTGTCTTTGATGGCGCCAATACATTTCTGTCGGGGGTTCCATGGGAACCGAGAACCAATGGTTCCTAGTTCCTATGAAAGCTCAAACCACAACTAAATTTCTGATTTTGATTTTGGGGAATAGGCAAAAGACAAGAGAATACAACACAACCAAGAGCACAATACGACATGATGACCCATATACAAACTTCTCGGATCGGTTATTGACAAGGGATTATGCCACTAAGATACACAAAAGGAAGGAAATCGAGCCAAATTTGACACAACAAAATTGAGTTACAACAATTCCCAACAAAGATTTGACTCACCTGCAGATTAGTTTTCATTCTCTGTCCCCTTGCCAAGGCAGTGCAAGAGCAGAGAGGGCAAAATGAGCAGTAAAATATCTGATTCAAATGGCTGGTTTGCAATGGGAGGTTAGTGGTGCCAGTGATTCAGGCAAGCCTCCCATGGGTGTTGAGAGAAAAACTAGGTTTATATGCTTTTTTTTTTGTTTTCAATCTGCTTAGGATAGTTGTATTTTGCTTCAGGTGCTTTTCCAGATTTTTAAGCTAGAATCATCTAGTTTTAGTTTCCCTGTTAAGGGTGAATAACTGACGTGAAATGTGTATTTTGTTTCTGTGATATATAGAAAGGGAGAGGGTCCCAAGTCCCTCATTTCTTGTATCAAAAAAAAAAATTATATACTCTGTTCATAGCTGTCTCCAAAATCTGTCAAAAATTTTGCCATCTCTCAAACTGCATCCCTGCATCCCCCTATCCCCAAAACTCAGAGAAACACTAGTAATCAGTCAAAAACATTTTCGTATTAATTTATCTTACCATTCAATAGATCTGGCCTTGATATATTATTGTTAGTTTACTCAAGGTGTTCCTAACTTATAGATTGTTAAATTGTAGCTGTGCTGATTTGCACAAACTTAATTTCAAGAGTTTCATAAAATCCTAACAGCTTCACCATAGAATAGCTTTAATTTGTGTCTGTTCAAAACTATGTTCCACTGAGAACTCTTTTTGAGGACTGAGGAAACACAGGAATTAAAAAGATGATGATGTCAAGGAGTAACCCCAAAAGCCCAAAAAATGATACTTGAATTGGAAAACAGCATGATGTGGAGAGTGTCAGGAATGGGAGTCCAAAGAGGGATGCACCCCCAGGTAAGGTCCTAAGATAATTTCATCTCAAATATCATGTTATTAATGAGTCAAGGCCAATGAATATGGCAACAATCCATGTATATCAAGCTTATAAATATTTTCTATCTTTCTTAATGATTTACATAAACAACAAATCAATTGCAAAGTTCGCATCTATTTTGAAAATATTGTAGATCTAGGTTTAACTAAGTAAACCATCTCTTGATCAGGAGTGCATCCTGATTACAGTGCAGTGCATCTGTCATTTAACTACTGCTGCAAACCACTGCATCTGCTGGATATCAGAAGCACAGTCACAGCAATAACAATCACATATAATAATCAAACCCAAATGACTCAAATAGAGAAATTATAATTAAATTAACTTCCTATATCATGGATATAGAATCATTTTAAGGAATTTGTATGATATGACATTAAAGGTTATAAGAAGTATAATATAAATAAGCAAAACAACAGAAAATGTATTTACACCCTGACAAGAAAGCAGGGTTGGCAGAGAAACAAAGGCAAACAGAGATCAGATGCAAAGAGCCCATTTTTGCAGCCCAACACCATAGGCTGCACTGTATCAGCTCAAAAGAGAATATTTTCTGCTCCCTTTGCATGCAATTTAAAAATGTTATGACTAGAAGTTTTCTGATTCATCAGTTATACAGTTTCCCACTACAGAGAAATGGCTTGTGGATGTTACTTGGTTTCAACAGTTACATTTTCATCTCTGCTTTTAGTGAGTCTTCATGAAAGATGTTCTATATGGGACAAAATAAGTAATTCCTTCCCCATTTTACATACTTCTTGATTGAAATTTTTATGTTACAGATCATTCTCCACATGCTTGACTATTCTTAATTTAATTGTTTATGAAATATGTTACAGAAATTTTTCCAGATCACCTGGCTCTTATGTGAATTGAACAGAAAGAAATTTGGATAGCTTATCTGCCAAGGGAAACATTAAAAACAGAAGAATAACCTGAGAGACTTATTTATTTGAAAGCATTTATATTTTCCAAAACAATAAAGGGAACTGGTTTTTGTCCTCACAACAGTTGTTCAATAGCACCAGCTTCTCGAAGCTTTTCTCTTCCAGCCGATGTTGTTGCCAAATCCATCAGTGCATTGCAAGCAGCTCCTGAAATATCTGTCTTTTCATTCCTTATCATGGCTACAAGGGCAGTGACAATTTCTTTATCATTAGCAACCTTCATATTCATTTCATATGACCAGAGAGCCACTGCCCCAAGAGTTTCTGCACTCCAGAGAGATATCTGCGACAAGCTGAACCATTAAGAATTAACTTTTGCAATAACCTGTGTTGTTTATGCATGGCATGTCACTGCAGAGAATTAAAATGGTATATTGCCTCTGAAAACTAGATAAAAGAAATCATTCTAGAGGGAACTCTGTCGCAGACATAAATCTTGCTAGCACTACCTGGGATATTAAAATAAATGGACTAGGTAGATGAGATAAAGGAAATTGATTAGCTTTTCTGAAAAATGGGAGCTAAGGAACATTCTGCAGAAGGAACACTTAGGAATATTGGCAGATAAACAGATCAAGGTTTGGAATGGAAGATAAAAGGTCATAAGACATCTGCTGCTTTTTATTCATTTTTCCAAAGAAGAAATTATGGAAGCTAATTTTGCAGCAAGCATTACTTCCCAGAACTGCAACATGTGCTATGAATAAGGAGAAAACATCTTCTAGAAAGCTTGGCAATTAAGACAGGTGAAGCTCATGGCTCTGCATGAAGATCAAGAGATATTTATAACCTAAGCGCAGCCAAGGCAGATAAGAGCTCACTTCTTTGGGCACCTCCAGAAATAAAAGCATATCTGCAGGGCTTTGTGAGAGATATTTGTAAAGAAATGCAAGTTAACACCAGTGTGAAAAATAATGGGCAAGGATTTTTCTGAGAGTTCAGCCAGGGACCTCAAAGGAATATAGGTAAAAGCATAAAGGGTTGAACATAAAGAAGTTAGTACACAACTTGGAGAAGTTGGAAATTATCCTACATGTTTACTTGCAGAAAAATACAATGCTGAAGATTATAAATCAAACTCTTGGCTCAACAAGGTTAGGAATGTGAGATAAACACTGTGAGTGGCAGCCTTTTGTAATCTGAACCGAGGAAACATATAGAATAAACAAGGTAAAGTTCAGACAACAACAAAGATTAATCGTTGCTCCATTCATGAATCAAGTAACCTCAATGAAGAATGAAAGGAAAGAGTCTTTCTGAGAAAACCTGTCAAAAAGCTAAATGCTTAAGTTTAATGGCTCGTTCACACTTCCATTCTCAGGTTCACAATAATTAGCCTTTCAAATTCCAAACCATCATTAAAACTCTATTAAAAATGTTGTTTTATTGCACGTGTACTGAAAATTTTGAGTTCCTAGATAATATGTAAATTCAAATTGCTGTTGAACTCGAAATGTTTCTTTCCTGCCACGGTCTAAAAATGAAAGCTACTGACAAGCACAGGTTTCTGTCAAATATAGGAAAACTTATTGAGAGAAGTACAAGGATTGCAAAGAAAAAAGCACTTACTGTTCTATGCACTTATATTAATAACAGTCCAAGGATTACAAAGTAACTAGGCACTTCTATTGAAAACAATCCAAGGATAGCAAAAGAACAGCAGTCGGAAAAAGTCCAAATATTATAAAAGGTAGATTTAACAAGGACTAAAAGACGCAGACAGGGCAAAAGTCGAGTGCATTGCCTACACACTTCAATAGGATCCTACAGACCAATTTGTTCTAATGCACATTACAGGCCATCATCATCATCATCAAATCATGAATTATGGCACTAATCTCAATAAGCATTACCGAAGAAACAAAGAAATTATAGGGTTTTGGGTCGATGTGGTTATGACTTACTTACTTACAATCCAGAAGCACGGGTAATGCTGCAAACAACCCATCAGAAAGAAGTTCTTCGGAGGAGGAATCCATGGATGAGTTTTGCAGAGTTGTGAGGATAAAACCCAGCAACCTAGCAGCTACAGACTGACCAATTACTGTTCTAATCCGAGACGATGATGTCACTGCAAGTAATTGAGCCGAAACAGAGGCAGGGCTAATATTTACAACACCTGGATCTCCTCTTTTCTTGCGTAATCTGCCACTGCCATGAATTATCCAATTCTCTGGGTCGGCCTTCCTTTTTGCCCTCCCCTTAACCATTGATTTACAAGTGTTTGTTCTTGAGTTTTCAGTGCTGCTGTTCTTCTAATCCAGGAGATTAAAGGGTTGTTTGGCGAAAAATAAAATTTAGATGCTCTTCCCCACGTTCAGGGAAAATACAAACTAAAAATCTAGAAACAGAGATTTTTTTAGTAAAGACTTGATTGTTTAAACTTATAATTTCAATTTATAACTTCTCAGGCTTTTTCAATCATAGGATTGCCATTGCAATTATAGGATGTCTGTTAAAATGTTTACGTTTATTCTTTCAAGGCGGGTGGGGGGCAGTTAATAGAGTATGTGTATACAGACATATATCAATCGAAAAACAGAAAAATTTCACAGCTCAAAGAAACTATCAAACCATCACAATTAACTATTGTAATTTTTAAAAAAATTAAACAAAGATACATTTTGTTGGCCATGATTTGGAGGTGACACATAATTATAGTTCTAAGAATAGACAAATAGAAATTCATTTAATAAATCGGATTAGATTTTATAATTAATTTGGTAATTATATTAAAAATTCAATGGGTAAGATAGAGTCGTTGTGTTAGAACATAATTGTATTGAATTGTAAGAGTTTTTGTTATTATCAATTGTGTAGAATGTAATTAATTTTTTAATTAAAAATATAATATATCATTTTATTCTAATAAAAAATGAATGAATAAGTATGAAAGGTGGACATAAACAATTTTGATCTAGATATGAAGTCAAGATAAACATAGATATTGAGGTACGAAGTGAAGATGAACATAGATATTGAGATATAAAGTTGAGATGAACATAGGTAAGTAATCATAAGTTGCATATACATTTCATTTATCAAGAATGGAAATATCACAATTAACTTGTATTTTAGTAGTCATATGAACTATAGTGTCATGGGTGTTGCAAATGTAATTGTAGATCATTCAATATTGTTTTAAGATACTGTTTTGACTTTTTGTCAAAAGGTTGATTGTTGTTTTCAATTGTGCATTTGTTTTATTAATTTTGAATTGTACTTGTATTGAAACTCTTATTGTTGAATTAAATTTATATTTGTTAAGCCAAATGAATATATCATTGAATGAATTATTGCAATTTTATAGAATGCAACATATATTGCAATTGTATTATAAAATGGTTTATTGAGATTAAATTTAGATTTAATTCAATTTGATTGGTAATTTAAATTAACATATTTCTTTGGATAATATAACATTTATTTATGCCTAAATTATATATACATTATATTAAGTGCACTATTGGTTATAATTTGTGTGTGTATACAATGCACTAGCATTTGTATTGTTAAGAGGTGTTGTAGGTTTGTCAATTGAGAATATATATGTGCACCTATTAACAAAAATAGGAGTGATACATGCCAAGAGTTAGTATTTGAATCAAATAGATAGGTTGTCTAAAGATGACTTGAAAATCTTTGACATTTACAATATGAATTTACAAACTTGATTTTTTTAAATTTTCCCAGATATATTTTCAAAAATTCAACTATATAGAACTATTTGAAAAGATTGCACAAATTTCACTAGTCTAAAATATTTCTCAACTCAGAAATGAAAACATGTCAAATTGAAATTTGCAATAGCCAATGTGACATTGCATCAAATCTACCGCAGATTTGTGCAAAATAAAACAATCATCAAATATGATTGAATTTAGATGTTGCTATAAAGGAATAAATACAACAAGGTTGTCTATACAAATAAAGGCATATCTTATAGACTAGATCAAAATTTATAACTTTAAGATTGAAATGGATTTTCTAAACTTTTACTACTTCTTATTAGTACAGTATGTTAGTTTTATGATCAGACATGAAAGCAATCAGAAAATGCAGCACATAAGACAATAGACACAGCAAGATACCTTGGGAAAACCCTCCAACTTGAGGGAGAAAAATCCAGCCAATATATCCCTTATATATTGATAGAATAAGAGCAGAGATTTGCTTACAACTTAGGCATAACACAATGTCAATTTGATACAATGAATAATAGCACCTCTCTTAGATGCAAGATACAAATGAATATATTTCTCCTTGAAGTCAATCTGCTGCTATAGAATGATGACCTGTTGTAAGTGCGAACTTCTTCTAGATATATGAATTATGAGAAATGAACTTGATATATATACACAAGTGGGAATACATCAAGGGAGGTCAACCTCCAATAGGAAAATATATTTACAAATAAATAGTGTGAACTTCAAGGAGGGTCGACCCATTAAGAGATAATATAATTTCCAAGTGAAGCACCCCTTCACTTAATTATCACAATGAAATAAATAGCCAAAGGCTATATGCAATTTCATGTCTTCGATTAGGCCGGAAGAATGAACCCGAAGCTGCAATAACTTCAACACAATAAAGTTTTATTTTTACTTGTTCAATTAGTCATTAATAAGTTATTTTTGAACGAATTAGAAGTGAAAAGTTTTGTCCTCTTAAAAGAAAATTTAATCTCCTTAAAATCAACATGGAAAATTTTTAACTTTATAAATTTCAGTAAAAGGAAACCATTTTTTATTAAATAAAAAATGGGATGTGTTAGGCTTTGTCTTTACCGAAACTATTAATAAATTAATTAATAATTGAAAAATTAAGAACTTGGATTTTGAGAACATACATGACCAAAATCTATATTTTTAATTGAAAGTTAATATTTTTTATATTAAAATAATTTTAATGATAATTTTTTAAAAAAATTAAAAATAGTGAAATATTTAATAATATATTTATATAATATTATTTTATACATCTAAAATATATAATTATAAAATTAATATATTAACATTTGCCTATAATAATCCTTCACTTAGGTCTCTTTCCTTTAATCAATCTCAAGTAGCTCAAGGTCTTTGTGACCTTAAAATTTGCCCCCCTTCTCTTGGTTTGAGCAAACACGACCAAATGGGGTTTCAGAAACCTCCCCACCAAAAAGCAGAAAGTTTCACAAAAGTCGGTCTTGGTTGAGGAGAACATTGTTGGTGTTGTTTATGTTGAAGAGTGCAAGGCTGAGGAGGTGGTTAGCGACTCCCATTTGAGAAGGTCCAACCATTTGGTGGGTCACCCAAAGACTTCTAAGAAGAAAGGGGTTGAGGATGTGGTTAAATAGGTGAGTTTTTCAACTGATGTGGAGGAAAATGGTTTTGATTCTAAAGGTCTACAAAACACTACTAAGAGTCGGCCCAAGAACACGGGTAGTATGGACAATGTCAGTATGGACCCTCAGGGTGTATTTCACAGTTGTCCTTGAAGTGTGCTGCTACGACAGAAGAATTTGTTGAACTAAAAAAGAAGGTGTTAGACATTGAGAAAAAGATGGTCAGTCTTTCCAAATTTAGCTTCAAGGTTATGCACAGATTTGCAACTACCCTATGCTTGTTGCAAGACAGATTTGGAGAAGACTAGGAACAATGATAAAATTCATAAAGAACTTTTGAAGTTCCTAACTGAGGATTGGGGTCAGCTATTTGTTGGTTAGGTTGTTTGTTTGGTGTCTTTTGTTAGCTATTTTTGTTTGTTTTTTATGAACTGTTAAAGCGATGTTATTGTGCTACTATGGTCTTTGGACTTGGTTTTCAGCCTCCAGACTTTTTGTAATTGGACCAATACCCTTATAATGTTGTTTTATCTATCAAAAAAATTTATATAATTTTAATAATTAATATTAATGTGTCATATCTTATATCAATGAATATTTTGATTTTAAATTATATTACTAATATTATTTTTTACTTTATATTTAAATATATCTTTAAGAACTATTTATATTTTTAATGTTATTATTCATATAAAAATTCAAAATTCAAACAAACATGTTATTTATTTAAACTACATTATTGAATCAAAAGCTTATTTTATATGACCAAAATTTATATTCTTAATTGGAAATTAATATTTATATATTAAAATTATTTTGACGATAATTAATAAATTTGTTTTAAAAAATATTATTGATTAATTGTTTGATATTATATTTCTATAATATTATTTTATAAATCAATTATGGAAAAATGACATAGAATTCCTTACATCAAGGTAGAGTAGAAGTAGAATGTGAATGGTAGAGGGAATACAAATGGTAAGAGTGCACACAACCCAAAATGACAATTGACCTAACAAATATTATAATAGCCAACACTAAAGAACTAAAGAAGAAGGTGATCATCAAGAAATTCATCCAAATTAAACCATCCAAAATCAAGATACATAGATGGATCGATAAAATTTGGCAAAATTATTTGGTGCTCAACTTCCTTCCAAAAAATTTCTTCATGGTGACGTTTGAATCAGAAAGCAAAAGGGAGAGAATCATGTATGCAAATGCATGAGAAATAGAGGGAGTCCTATTATATCTACAAAGATGGGTTTTAAATTTTAACCCTTTAAACATGAATCCATTGAGCGATCTAGTATAGTTTCATCTATGTGACCTACCCTTTGAATATTGGTCGAGAGAATGTTTAACAAGAATAGGGGATAGCCTTGGAAGAACAATCAAGGTAGATCTATGAAATGGTGAAACCCTAATTTATGTCAGAATCAAAATAATTTCAATGCTAGACATCTTGAGAAGAAATAAATTGGTAACATCTATTGGAGAATGCTATTAGGAGTTAGCAATCAAAACTCTTGAATTCTATTATAGGAGGTGCAAAAGAAAGAAACATGATGAATCTCCTTGTTGTTGTCCACTGTTTATCCTGAAAAATGGAATGGATTTTGGAAAGAATCCCTCTAATAGACAAATAAAATGAAGTGAAAGCGGAGTCGAATAAAACCATTAAAGAGGAACAAGGCAACAAAAAAGAAATTAAACCATGCATAGAATCAACTACAAAAATAGAAAATGATACCCATGTGTTGGAGTGGACAATAATTCCATATAAACAGAAAAAGAGATTAATCACAATCTTGCATGGGAAGAATCAAATACTCAAGAATATATAATGGATGAGATTGACATGGTGAATCCAAGGCACATCAACCAAATGAAATTAAAATTTCTAAACAAAGGGGGCAAGAAAAAAGATGGCGAAAGAGGGAGGAAAATGAATAAGGAAAGAGAGGAGGAAGTAATGTGTGAAGAACAAAAATCAATCAAAACTTATCTATTGGGGTTCAAGGGATGAGTCCCCTCCCTTAAGAAGCAATGAAGATCCTCACTTGGAATGTTTGGGGAATTAATTCCCCTAACAAAAAAGATGAATAACCCAGAAAACTAGTGCAAATAAATAGGTATAAAATTGTGAAAGCAAATGACACAAGATCAAAATAGCAACACAGATTTAGTCTCCACGAGAGTAATGCAAATTCTCCAGAAGCAAAATAGCATTATGAGGATGTAAAAGAAAAGACATATTCAACTTCATAATTGAGATTACAAAGGAAATGCCTTGGTTATATAGGCCAAGGAGAGAGGTAGATGCAACCATATTATGACAAGTGTTGGTATCCTATGAGGTATAACAACTCGTGTCATTAAAGGCTCAACCACCTTATCCCTATGTAAAGTTAAGCTAGTGTGAAGAGGACTTTAGTGGAGAACTAGTTAAGAATGAACTAGTTAGATAAAGTACCCATTTCACACTAACAAGGTGAGTATAAATAGACTAATACTCACATAATATAACCTAAGAAAGCTTAATTAAAGTGTAGGAAAAACCTAGGAATATAGGAAAATAAAAACCTACACTAACACCCCCCCTTAAGCACAACTTAGGAGAATGTAAAAGAAGATGGGTCCCGACAAATGAGGCCATGTTAGGTACCCATGTACAAATGCAATGCAGAAAAATCTCTCACAACTGGAGAAAAGGAGAAAACCCAGTGGGACAAAACTCCTCCCCAAAAGAGAGATGAAAAGAATAAAAGGACTAAGAAGCTCCCCCCATGGATGAAAACAACTGCACCCCAAGCAAAGCTCACAAATGAAGGAACTTTCTCTCAAGGAAGGGTTTGGTGAAGATGTTTGTAGTCTGATCTAATGTCAGACAATACTTGAGATCAACTATCTCACTATGGATCAACTCTCGAATGTAGTGCATGTGGATCTCGATGTGCTTGGTTCATTGATGATGGACCAGATTGCGAGAGATTTGAATCGCACTCTAGTTGTCACAATAGATGACTATGAGATTTCAGAAGGGAATGCCAAACTCAATGAGAATGTTCTGAAGCTAGATGGCCTCAACAACAACATTAACTACTCCTCAATACTTAGCCTTTGTAGATGAAAGAGCAATAACAAATTTCTTCTTGCTCAACCAACAAACTGGACCAAAACCAAGGGAGAAGGAATACCCTGAAGTAGACTTGCGATCTTGAGAATCACCTGCCCAATCTAAATCTGTGTCCCACCAAGGCAAAATCCATGCTTGTTGCATAATGAATCCCATAATTGTGAGTACCCTTGATGTAGTGAAGAATTTTCTTATCTACTTTCCAGTGCAACTCATGTGGCTCCTGCATGAATCGAGAGACCATTCCTACTACATATGAAATATCGGGCCTCGTATGAGTTAAATAGATGAGACTACCAATAGTTTTCAATACAAAGTGCCATCAACCAAGGGTGAAGAATACTTAGCCTCAACTTTGACCCCTAACAAAAATGGAGTTGGAACATGCTTACAATCAGCCATGTGAAACCTCTAGAGCATGACAAGTGCAGACTTAGACTGTGCAAGAGTGATACCTGAGGAAGACTGAGTGATCTCAATCCTCAAGAAGTAGTGCAACAAGCCCAAGTTTGACATCAAAAACTGATCATGAAGGGTGGTTTTCACTACTCGAATGGTGGATGAGTGACTCCCTATGATCAATAAAACATCAAAATAGACAATCAAGAAGGTGTGAGTATCATCTTGTTGCAATATGTAGATATTAGGATCAAAATGACATCAAGTAAACCCCACTATCAAAAGGAAGGAGTCCATCTTGGCATACCAATCCCAAGGGGCCTATTTGAGGCCATAGAGAGACTTTTGAAAATGACACACAAGTGAATAATCTTGAACGAACCCCTATGGTTGCTCCACGTATATCTCCTCCTGAAGATCATTGTGAGAAAAAGCACTCTTCACATCCATCTGATGAACATCCCATCTATGTGTTGCAGCTATGGCAAGAACAAGTCAGATGGAATTGATTTTGGTGACTGGTGCAAAAGTCTCAAAGTAGTCAATCCCTAGAACATGGGAGAATCCTTTGGAAACCAAGCGGGCCTTATGCTTGTCAACTAACCCATCTGCTGCATATTTTGTTTGATAGACCCACTTGCATCAAATAAGTTTCCTTCCCTTAGGAAGTGGGATAAGATCCCAAGTGTGGTTCCTCTCCAAGGAACTAAACTCTTATTACGTGGTTGCATCCCACTCGGGGACACCAAAAGCTTCTTGAAAAGTTTGTGGATTAGAAGCTGAAGTAAGAAAGGCATGTGGAGCATCTTGAAACTATGACCTTATTCTCTTGTGATCTGATGGATCCCCTACCCAATCACCTACTGACTACAAAATCTGATGAGCCTAAAGAGGCCTTGTGGCTGGAGGAGGAGAATTTGAAGGAGAATCATCATCCTTTGAAGATGAACTATGTGCATCCTCATGATCACTATCATCATCTAAAGTGGAGGAAGAAAACTCCTCATCATGATTTGAAGTATTATGAACCTCTGAAGAACTATCATCATGATACAAGGACTCTAAGATGATGGTGGTAGGAGAAGTGTTGAGAGAAGGACTAGAAGCACTCTCCTCAAATTGAGCATTCCTCTCAATGAACAATTCATGTGTGGTAGGATGAAGAAACCCGTAGCCTTTGACATCATCTAGGTAACCAAAAAATATACAAGGCTTGCTCTACGAATCCATAGCCTTACGTTTCTTTGTTGGAATGTGAGACCATGCATTAGACCCAAACACTCGAAAGTGCTTAACTGACAATTTTTGACCGGTCCAAACTTGAAAAGGAGTTACCCTCTTCACAACTTTATGGGGTACGTTGTTTCGGATATAACATGCACAGTTAATGGCTTCTACCTAGAAAGGTGGTGCCAAAGACTTGGAGTGAATCATACAATTAGCCATCTCTTTCAAGGATTGATTCTTTCATTCTGCAACTCCATTCTATTGAGGACTGTATGTTGCAAATCAATGCCCTCTGAAGCACAATACTGCACAAATTTGTGGTTGACATATTACCCCCATTATCAATACGCAGAACTTTGATAGATTTTCCAGTTTGTTTCTCTACAAAAGCCTTATACTTCAAGAATGAATGAAAGACTTTGGACTTTTGCTTGAGAAATTACACAATGGTGTAACTGGAGAAATTATCATGAATGTCAAAACATATCAAGCTTTACTAAAATATGGTTGTTGAAATAGCCCTACCAAATCACTATGTACCAACTCCAAAAGATGTGAGGCTCTCCAAGATTTTCCTTTGTCAAACTTCTCTTCAGGATGTTTTCCAAGAATGCAACCATGACAAACACCTTTAGAAAAGTGAATTGTAGGAAATCCTATAACCATATCCTGTTTGTTGAGTTGCTACAAATAACGGTAGTTCAAGTGTCCAAACAGTTGATGCCATAAATTACTCACATCATTTGAATGAGTGAGTAGAATAGTCGAGGGGGGATCAAGAACAAAGTGAGAGAATAAATAAAGTTGAGACTAATGATCTTCTCTCCCAACTGCAACTATAGAATCATTATGCATCTCACGGATCACCACTGCATCAAGAGTAAACTCAACTCTCTTACCTATACGTATGTGAGTGATTTGATAGATAGATAAATAGGAAATTAGTTGATAATGAGGGAACACAAAGAAAATCTTGAAATGTGCCATCCCCATATCAACAAACCTTCTTCCACATACCTCAAGTGGAGTTTCATCACCCATCGGAATGGAAGGCATAGAGCATGGCTTCATAGATTCAATTTCATCTTTAGTTGAAGTCATGCGGTGTGAAGTACCTAAATTAAGAACCCATGTGGATGGTGGAGAAGCAACGACTACAAGGGCCTTTCCCTTTCCTTTCCCCTTATTGCTATATTTGGCCTTGTGAGAACCCTCCTCTGAACTCTGTTTGATGGAATTAGGAACACTAAGATTATTCTTCTCGAGAATGTGTGTCAAATGATCCACTTGTTTCTTCAAACACTTGTGTTCATCATGACTAATTTTCTTACAATAGGCACATTTGATCTTCTTTTTCTTAGGCTTTTTCGCCCTTAGAAGATTGAGTCTCATTGGTTGCTTTTGAAGCAACTGGAATCTGATCCTTTTTCTCCTTGCTATTCTTTTGTTTTTTATCCTTATTGTTACTAATTTTCCCTTTTTGTTCTTTTGTACCTCAATTGTCAGCCAGGGCATGTGACTTAGAGGATTTAAGAGTGCCCATCTAGATTAGCTTATCTTGTTCCCATGTGAGAGAGATAGTGAAATCTAGGGATAACTTTAAGAAACCCCCCCCTCGGCACAGGTGTAAAATCTTGGCGAATCCTGTATACTTCTCGATGAAAAATATTAAATTTATTGGCAATTTTTTTCATTTTTCGAGAAAAAAAAAATTCCCCATTAGCGAATCTTTTATAATCCCTGGAAGTCTATGGAAAATTGTGGCAAATTGCAATTTTTTTAAATCGAATAAAATATTTTTCATTGGCGAATAAACCCATTTTTCAAACCATAATTTTTTTTCCATTGGCGATTAAAACCTTTTTTCAAAGCAAAAAGTATATTTTCATTGGCGAATTAAAATGAATCTAAAAATAATAAAAAAATCCAGTGGCGAAATAAAAATCATATGGGTCGTTCGATGGATGACTGTAGTTGCATTCCGGAAGTAAATCTATCAAGCACTAGACTTGCGATTTGAAACCTCCGGAATATCACTAGAACCATTAGATTTCTAGAAATCAATGGTTGAGA
Source organism: Sequoiadendron giganteum (assembly GCA_007115665.2). Taxonomy (NCBI): domain Eukaryota; kingdom Viridiplantae; phylum Streptophyta; class Pinopsida; order Cupressales; family Cupressaceae; genus Sequoiadendron; species Sequoiadendron giganteum. The sequence continues at coordinate 232,554,029 of CM021104.1, read as the reverse complement.
TTTTATTACCGTACAAATGGTTATAAAGTTTTGTTTCTCAGCGATTGGGTGACCTTGGCGGGATGCACAACTTTTGAAGTGACAACTCATTTAATGAATTGTACAATGCCATTAAGGGATGTCTTATCAAACACCAACTGGATAGATCTTAAATAAGGTATTAAGGAGTTTGGAGAAACGGATTTAGTAGCAGATTGTCACTTCCTACTGGTAAAGTTAAGTGAGCCTGCATATGAGGAAAGGTGGTAGCATTTTGAACTCCATACTCAGAGTTTCCTCAAAACGGTACTTCCAGCCGATATTAGGGTATGGGAAGATGAAATTGTGGCCTTCATGCAACCCAATTTGAATTGGCTTGAAGAAGAGCAACTTGACATCATTTCCCAGCTACGTTCAATGGCGTGGAAAGAGAAAACTAGGTATGTCGAGTACAACAGGGTGATTTTTGTTTTAGAAGAAGAAGAAGAACGTGCTGAATTTCATTATTTGTTATGGAAATGCAGTTGGAACTGTACAGAGTCCCAGAACCTCCAGCAGTTTAACAACATACACAAATCCTTTAGTAAATTGTGAATTTGTGACACATAATGATAAGGGGGCGTAGTTTCAGCTTTTGAGCACTTTTTGAATGTTGATTGTATAGGGTGTGGGGTGACAGGTCTGTGAAACCATATTTTTGGCATTAGAGAGATAAAATAATATATTTCTAAATCTTTGTATTTATCAATGCTTCCTTTTAATTATGAATGAATTGTGTTTCTTCATGATAATTGTTCAATGTTTATCTGTTAGTGTTAGGTCAAATTCAGAATGCTTATTTTTTCATCTCTAAGACTTTGTGTTTAGATTAATTCATCGCTCATTCACTCTTTTCAATGCCTTGAATCTCGATGTTGTACATTTCATTTCATTTAAATTCTCAATCTTTTTGAAGAAACTATGGTTAGCAGTGGCAGTGGCGGCAATTAATGCCATATGTGATATGAACATCCGAAGCAATTTCTTGGACAACTTATAGCTTTAATGAAACAAGATTTGTAATGATTTCATATCGTTTGAATGAGTGATTTTGACAGCTTGTCAGCTTGAGGTAGATTTCAAGTTGGCATGTAGCAAGACGTCGATCAAATTAGAAATTTTAATTATACAGGCTGGTAGTGGCACTGGTGGCCCATAAATAGGGATAGTGATTCAGTGATTAGTAGTTAGTGCCATAAGGGTTTTTATTTTCTAGGGTTAATAAGGATTCACGAAGAAGAAGATGCAGTATTGGGGATACTGTAAATTCTCCTACCTACAATTATGTAGTTACAGAGTAATCAGTAAAAGATGAATTTCCTTCAAGTTCAGAATGGGTGGAATTGGAAAGAAGTTGATTTGGTTAACCTGAATTTTCAGATGGGTTTTGAACCAGGATGAGGAGCTCTGATGGAGATAAATGCTATCCAAATGCATAGAGGCTGTAGGTAAAAGATGGGAGTAGATTTGTTTCTCCTTCTGTATTCTAACAGCTCCCATTTCCCCAACATGGCTGGCCAGGCAAGCTCCATGCATTTATTTTCAAAGAGACATTTGTTTTTCATCTTCTGTATGACTCTGGTTCTCGAAGGGGATAAGTACATTTTGTATCTTCACGGCTCCCATTTCCCCAGGAGTGATTGGAACCCCCTTTGCCTAGCATGGTTGGCAAATCCACCAGCAGAAGCTTGAAATCATGAATTTATTTTCAGAGCCACATTTATTTTTAGAGATAGATGTGTATTAGGTTTTCAGCAACAAAGCTTGGAAATTGGAATCAATTTGTAATCCATTGTAACGAGCAACAACTTGGAATAAATTATTAAATTTTGTCTATGTAAAGTAATAAAGTGACACACTGACATATGTTATTTATACAAAATAGGAGCTACGGTGCTACTCGTCTGTAAAAAGATATGTAATAATGTGACATTGAAATTCAGTTGCAATAAAATAAATGGTTGTGTTCTGCTATTCTTGAATCTTCATTATTCATTTACGTTTAAGAGTAAAGAGTTGTTTTCTGAGTTCGGAACTTCAATGTCACTGTCTATTAATAATTTAATATATTCAAATCAGTTTTTTTTTCTTTTGAGAAATTAAGTAATATACTCTATGCAATATGCACTTGAGAAGTCATGGTTATATTGGGCCATCGGGGGAATGTAATCATTCATTCCACTGATGTTTATGTGTTACAACGATGTGCTTACTTTTGTTGATTCTATCGGTATATCGGGGACTAGGAGTGCACCTTATGAGTTATGAGTCTTCGCCTTCGGGCCATCGACGGGGCTGTGATGGGGGTTCCACCGATAAAGCATTGTTAGGCTGATGCCTATGGTATTGACTTTAAAACACATGTGTCATGCTAATTTTTTTAAGTTAATATCATAAATTAGTAAATCACTAAAGTTTCAAGTTCAACCATTGGATGAACATTTGATGTATGGTTGTAGTTACATTATGTAATGAAATGAACAGAGCGATGGGCTTCCCAACTTAAACCTCTGGAATTACCCTATATCCGTTAGATTCAGAAAGATCAACGGTTAAGATTATGACAATAGCAAACAATCAATATGAAAATTTTATGATGGTTTGACTTTGGTCATTTAAATGCCTATCAAAAAAATTGTTTAATTTATGAATTTTTATATAAAATCTTTTATAAATGGATTATCTTGAAAAATTAGAAAACAATGATAATTATTAGTGATAAATATAAAAATCTACTGTTATAATTAACAATTAACAAAAGTTTCTAAAATCGTATTAAAAATAAATCTTGTTAAATATATTCTAAAAATTAAAAATAATTATGTTTTATTTTGAAAAGATTCTAAATTAATATATATTTTTATAATAATATTATAAATCATATATATTAATATAAAAAATGATAGCTATTATAAAAAAGTCAAAAGTTTCTAAATTCATATTAAAAATATTCAAAAAAGTTATATTCTATTTTCTTTTTATAATAAAAATTATAAAATTATATATATTATAAATTAAAATACTATATAATAATTTTTTACAGTTTAATAAAAATATAGCAAGTCAAACTATACGGTCTAATAAATTTTATAGCTATAATATACAGTCTAAAATTGAAAAAACGGTCAAATATGTAATAGACCATCAAATTCTGTAATGACATGCACAGAGCTATGGGCTTCCCAACTTAAACCTCTGGAATCACCCTATAACCATTAGATTTAAAAAGATCAACGATGAAGAATTTGCAACTTGTAGACCTAAGACGTGCAATTCACTTTAATGTTCCAATTTTGAGAAACAAAGCATTTAAAGCACTTTGTACTGCTAAGTGATTAATGTTTATTTTAAAAGTTAATATCATTAACTACTCAAGTTTCAACCGTTGGATGAACATTTGATGTATGGTTGTAGTTGCATTCCATAATGACATGCATAGAGCGATGGGCTTCCCAACTTAAACCTCTGAAATCACCCCTATAACCATTAGATTTAAAAAGATCAACGATGAAGAATTTGCAACTTGTAGTCTTGTAGACCTAACTCTTAAGATGTGCCATTCACTTTTACGTTCCAATTACGAGAAAAAAAACATTTAAAGCACTTTGCACTTTGAAATTGTATTGATTTTTAAAGTCTTCAATCTTCAGATTGCTCATTGCAGTGCACCACCCTGTTTTGGATTCCACAGTTCCACTTCCAACAACGCCATTCCAGTTTTCAAGCGTTGGGACTCATAATCTGGGTAAGTGAAAGAATTCCTACGACTACATTTCAACTTTCATTGTTTGACATTTCTTAAAATCTTATTTTGTCAAAGTTTGAAGTTTGGTTTTAGACTTTAGAGACTCAAGAATTGATTAAAATTAAGGAGGACTAATAGGTATTACTTATTAGGGAATTCAAATTACACAACTTCACATTTATACAAGCATGTCTACCACTAGTACCACTACAACAATGTCCGATAAAAAAATGTATTATGCATAACTGCTTAAAACCCTAGGTTTCACCGATGGGTACCATGATATTTATGATCCTGAAATCTATGGTAGGCGTACCTCAGAACTTAGATTTTCATCTCAGAATAAGGCTGCAAAGCGAACAAAAGTTGATAGTATCAGTGCACCGTGGGTAACTGGATTAGGGCGCATGATGTTACATGAAGTTTTCCCTTGCCCAGAATTTATCATGGTCTGTGCCGAAAATTATGATGATAAGAAAAGAGCAATTGTTAATAAAGATAAGCAAAAAGAATTGTTATCCATTAATGCAGAAGAACTTGGAAAAGTGTTGGGGTTTACAACCGAAGAATTTGGAAACCACCACATTGACCTAGAAAAGCTTGCTAGTGATTATGAAGCAGTGGAAGAAAGGCTGAAAAATGATTTCTTAAATCAAATAGTTAAGGATAGAAACAAATTGAAAGGTGGTCATAAGCCTCCTTATAATTTGGATTTTTTTAAACCATGGGTTTAGGATACTATTTCCATGCTTGCATTTTGCCTCGGTCTGGATAGCAATTTGGAAGTGGGTGCAAGCCTCCTTGAAATGGTATATAATATCCATTATACTAAAGAACATGTCAAATATAATTATAAACAACACATTGTAGAATCCATGCATAAATAATTTATAATGATTAAAGCAGGTTCCACAAAGGCATTTAGGTTCACAACCTGCTTGTGCTATCTTTTTCTATTCAAATTTAGAGGAATGTTTCAGACCAACAAGCTTCAGATTCAGCCCTACAGTAATGCAGAGGAAAAAAAAATGGCTCTAGTATATGAATGGACCAATGAGATAAGGATGCATGATTCTCGAAGGAACTACAGTCATTTTGTAGACTACTTTTTGGCTCCATTGCATCAAGTAATTACAAATAATCCAATGCCTAGATTGCCTGTCATGTAGAAACTGCATGCAACTAGAAAGAAATACAATTGGCTGATTGGTACTTAATGGAAGAATATACTGTGCTAAGATTTTATGGATCGGGAGTACAGCCATACAAACTTCCAATACATGTGACATAAAGGGTTTTTGCATTGGAATATGTAAGGCAGGTGCAGAGTGCTAATGAACAACACTTTCTCAGTCAACAAAAGAAGACCTTATTTCCTTCTTTACCTTTTTCATGTGGAGGGTTCACATTCGAGAGAAAAGCATTTAGTGTGGCACATAATCTTTTGAATTTTTTTGACTTTGATCCTATATGTCACTGGCAGTATGATCCATGTGACATCATTAAATCAATGATTGTGGCCAATATGAATGCTACAAATAGAATTCAACATCAAAGTAAACCCTTGCTTGAAAACTTGAGAAACAAGGATTCTTGGGATGAGGTCAAAATAGCAATGGAGAAAACTACTATTGAGAATGGTATTTCTTTTGAACAATTGTCAGCAGAAATTATGGCATTGCACCAAAAGACAATCAGGACATACAAAAAAATTTATGTAAAAAGTGATAAACCATCTAGTAGAGTAAAAATTTCAGGTTCTCTAGAGATGGAACTTATAGATAAAAAATGGTCACGATCTAAAATTACTGCCTTTTGGTCTATGAGGAAGGACCTAGGTGATCCAAGAGCTCTTGAAGAGTATGATAATAATGAAGAAGATGAAGAATTTAGCAAATTATGGAATATAGAGAATGGGCATCCTGATGGACGTGATGAATTTGATGATGATATTGATATGGAAGAAGAAGAACAAAGCCATGCCAATTACAAACCTGGTTTAGGTGAGGTCGCAAAAGCAGAATATGCTTCAACATATACTTCAGGAGCAGCCATACTTGAAAAAATTGGTTATGAAGGTGGTCCTTTGGGGTCCAAAGGACAAGGCGGAGGCCCTTCGACAATACAAAGTGTTGAGCATAGAAAAATAGGTGATAAATCTAGCCTTGGGTTTGGAGGTGAAAAAGTAGACCAAGGGGATACAAGACAATCAATTTGTTAGAGCTTCTAGTCCTCATCCTCATGGTCAGATACAATCACAACTAGGACATACCCTTGGTGGATAGCTTAGTGCAACTGGGAGTGCCATTGGTGGCAATGGTATGGGTATTAGTACTAGTAGTGGTCAAAATGTGAAACAATGACAAATTACACACAATACTAAGAGGAAAACAAAAAAAGATACCATAGAAACACCAGGTGATCAAGGCAATCAAAAGAGGCAAAGGATTTTGAGAGGTCAAAGTCACACTATCAGTGGATCCACCAGTACCACAAAGGATTTATTTCCAGAAAATCCCACAAATCAAGTTAGTGTGGGTGCGACATCATTAGCAACTGCAAGTACTCCTATTCCTTCGCCATTCAAGCATTCCATTGTTCCTGCCTCCCTAGGTTATGATTTCATTGAAGAGTTTAAAAAGAAATCAGACTTGAATAAAAAAGAAAAGAATCAACTGATGGAGAGTGCGTCTGCTGTAACTTCAGATATTGCAACAACCATGGTATTACCCACATTTGACACAAATAAAGAAATCATGGAGTACACAATTGTTTTTCCCACAGTTCAAAACAAACCAACAAATCAGATGGATCGATCTGAATACCAGGTAACCAATTTTCAATTGGATTTTTTTGGCCTGAAAAATACTGACAAAATTAATGCATCAAAGAAGAACAATGAATTGGTGTACACATCATTGCTAAAGCAAGATAGAGAGAAGAAAAGGTTGCAGACCCAAATAGAAAAGTTACAGGCAGACCTAGCAAGTGAGAAAGCAAAGAGGAAAGCAACAAATAACAAGAGCAATGAATTAGAAAAAAGAATAATAAAATCTGCCTCTACATCAGCAAGCAACGAGGATAAATCAAATGAGAGATAAGTGAATGACCTGAAGCGAAGGCTAGATGAGAGCAACAAGAAATATGATGAGGAAAAATCCACTTCAGAAAACTTAAGACTAAACATTGCGAATGGAAATGCACAGAGGTAACAAAAATTAGAGAAATAGAGAAAAACAAATGAAAGATTGGAGACAGAGTTGACGGAAGCAAAAGAAGAAATTAAGTCTTCTCAAAATAGGTTATCTGCATTTTGTAAAGATATAGTGTGGCATATGAAAGAAAAGATCTGGGATGAAATAATGCAAAGGTTTGATCATTTGTGTGACATGTTTCAATTGATTGATGCTACCAGACAACATTATAAGAAGCTCAACAAATATTTAGTGGACAACAAAAAGGTGCTGGAATTAGAGAAATCTACAAATGAAGTTCTACAAACAGTCTACAAAGCCAGTGACAATGATCTGAAATCAAAAGGGATTACTAATCGGATTGAAACCTCAATGAAGTTGTCATCTATCATTGAAAAGTGTTCGAGAATGTCTGGAACAAAGGAATATTTGCATTTGGTTGCAAACAAGATGAAGGTGGTGAATGAAAAGGTAAGGAACTTCACAGAGCTTGGTTTTCAAGAGCCTTTTGACACAAATGAGCGATTCATTGGAAAGCATGCTTTTAGAAAGAAGATGGAAGGTGCAAGGAAGATTCGTTTGGACCAGTTTCCTCAGAACCAAGATGTGAACTATTTGGATTTCATCAGAACACTGATAACTTGAATGCAAAATTGACTGAAGAATTCAAGATAGGTTCCATTTCCAATTACAATCAAGAAATGTTAACAAAACTTCAAGTCAAACAACATCAGTTAGAGCAAATAGAAATTCCACCACCTGAAGAGTGGAAGTTGCTAGAAAAGTTGATACAATGACTTGATCTATTATTTTCAATCTTTGATAATATGAGTTTCGAAGTTCCAACTTAGCTCTGTGCAGACTTGTCTTTGGGCATTGGCAAGATTTTGCATTGCCAATGCCAGTATGTACTCCTTCATGTGAAATTCAATTAAAAATCTCAAATTCAAACTTCAGTAATGTGATGATGTTCAATTATCTGGATTTTGTATTATTTATTTTATCATTTGAACTAGTGATGAACTGTTAGCTCATTATATTTACTTCTTGGTAGAGCTTCCATTTCCAAGTTATGGATGTTGAACTATTAGCTCATTGTATTTAATTCTTGGTAGAGCTAAAGCTTATAAGTTATGCATGTTGAACTGTTAGCTTCTGTTATGTTTTGACTAAAAATCTTGATCAGTATCCACCAACTTACACCTCACCCACATCCCACATACTGTAAAAATACACTACATTTGATTTTATGATTAGCACAAATTGCAGGGATTTGTGTGACAAGATCCATTTTGTGGCCCGCATTACTACTTGATCAATGATCATGTCCATAAATAAATCTAAAACCCCATGGTCATAGCCCCTATTCCTGAAGAATTCAAATTCAATGTATTGACAAATTGAATAACATAAACAATTTGAATAACATAAAATATTTGAATAACATAAACAACCACTTTGGAGACAACCAATTAAGTTAATAACTTATAAGCATATGAATCCACAATAGTTGAACACTTGAAAGCAAATCAGTAAATATGTGTAACCTTCTCCATTGTATTGATCTTCAAAGTTCAAATGATATACATTATAAAAATAGTTTATGATATGAATAATGAGATGGATGGGCGAATTGGTGCAATCTATTATCTATCTTCTTACTATTTTCTACTCTAAAGTCTAATTAAAAATGATGTGATGATCCATTGATCTCCTATTGGGGTCTTGATCTCTCTTATATATGAGAGGCAACAAGCTACAAACCCCTTGCAAAAATTCATGACATTTTGACAACTAAACATAACTCAAATTATAAATAAAACAATGTCGTAGGTGAATGCATCGACTGTTAATCTCCAAGCAGAAGCTCGTGACCACTGACCACCTAAGATCTGTTCAAGGCTTCTACTCCATGATAGGGCGCTCATCATGTTGTCGGCTGGCGTTCTTCCTCTAAATCTGATGGTTGTCCTGTTGGATCTGATTCTGACAAATCTATAGTTTGGCTAATAAACATATTGACTGCAGAGAGGTGATGGATGTACTCCTGTTCAGCATAGGTGTCCACATTAGAGATCACCCCTTTCATATCATATTCCAGAGACATTATTTTTTTGAGTTGCTTATGACTGTTTTGTAAAACCATATCCTCGCCATTTATTTCTTACAACGCAGCAATTAAAAGCCCATCAAGCTCTTCCTTCCAATCATCATATTCTCGTGGGTTTCTAATGCCAAAATGAAGTGTTGGGAGTGGGACTGAATCAAAGCAGTCAAAATCTTCCCTAAGCTTGTTATGATATCCGTTATGTGATTCTACCAACTTGTTAAATGTCATCAATATTTGTCCTTTCATGGCATTCTTATCTACGAGCTCCTTTTTTTCCTCCATCATTCTAGGCTGCAATCGTTCATTCTCCACCAATGCAATGCGTGTCTGATTGAATACTTCCCAATATTCAATAGCACATTTCATCATTTTATTGAACCTTTCTTTTATCATTTCAGATACAGTGTTATATTTGATGGTTTTCACTTCTTTCTCCAATTCTTTGCATTTTTCCCTTGGGATTTCAGATGGCAATTCTTCCAGTAGGTTGCATCAGCTAATGCATCAAGCACTCTCTTATCTTTTTCAAGCCATGGGGAGTACAACTCTGATGTGGAGGAGGAAGATGTTTTTTCTCGTTGATTTGCTAGCTCCTTCTTCAGTTTGTCATTTTCCTTAATCAGTTTATCGATCTGTGCTTTGGTAAATTTTTCCACATTTATGTTCAATTTTGTTGTCTCCATAGGGTTGGTATCCACTACTTGTTGAACCAATAGATGACCAAACACTTGGTTTGGATTACTAATTATAGCAGGTCTTTTATCATGGGGATACAGTGACCAAATAAGCAAGGTGGCTTCGTCTGGGTTGTACCCAGATCTTGAATACATTTTGTCACTTGCTTCTTCTGTTAAGTTCATTGTCGTATCCCCTCTTTTTTTGAAGCTATCAAATACAATTGAAGAGCTAATATCCCACCCTGGCAGGAGCAACACTCCAGCTTCTTGAAGCAATTCCCTACCTCTTTCAGGAGTGATGGGCTCCATTTCCTTTTCTACCTCCCTTTTCAATTCCTCTAGAGCGGTTGCCTCATGTTCAGGAGTGATATCCTGTATCTGTTGTCTCATTTTTCTACCTTTATATTCATAAACAAATGATTTAAATTCAGAAGATTTAACAAAATCACAATAAAAAATAAACTGTTATCCAACCATGACCCTCACATCATTAGATAGTTCATTTGATGCCTCAAATCTTACAATATTTTGCTCTTGAGGGGGATCGTACTGTGCAATCACAGGAGCACTAATTTGCTTGACCTACTCACCCTCTTCATCACTCTACTCTTCTTCACTTATATCAGTATCTACAGAAAAACATACCTCAGGAGTAGGCTGTGAAGGTATGTAATCCAAGGGCTCTATATCTTTAGCTTGTACTCCTGAATAGGTTGCATGAGGTGAATCAAAAACAATTGGGGGAACATCCTTTACCAGTTCATTGACATGAGCGATGAGTTGCTCAATTCTTGTTAAAGGATCTTGTATCTCACCAAATGCCTTTGAATAAGATGGGACATTTTTCCTCTTCCATTCCTCTGCAAGCATAATCTTGTTATAAGCGGCCATTCTTTCCTTGGTGGAAGCCTCATCATGGTTTCTTATGACATCTTCGATTGAGAACAAATGTTCATAACCTGATAGCCCCTGCGATAATCTCGCCTTGTGAATAAACCCTTCTACATCAAATTGTTTCCTTACATCACCTAGAGGTAGGTTGTACCATGCTAATTTACCATCAATTTCTCCATATCCTTTATTGGAAACCACTGTAAAGTCTCCAAAACATAAGGTGTTGGGCATAATTGATTGTTTGCTATGTCCTTTGAGGTGTTTGGAATCAGATTTTGCCAATTGCCTCACAATTTCTAAAAAAGAAATTCGGTTAGGAACTACTCGTGGCATCAAGTGTGGAGCCCCTTCGAACCCATAAACCCTTATCACTGTACAATCATGGAAAGCATAGCAGTCTCCCCAGTTATGATTCATTTTATTTCTCCAGTCATTTTCCTTTTGTCTTGGAAATCTATGTACTTCTGGGGATAGGTTATAGTTGCACGGATACCCCAACAACTTCATCAATGGTTTTACAAAAAAATCTTCAAAATAAAGGTAATGAGACCTACCAAATCGGCTGTCCCACAATGACGTCCACATTTGTACAGGTTTAAAATCTCCATTTTCATTTGTATCTTTTATCCTTAATTCTTCACTCTAGACCCCTCTGACTTGTCCCTTGTACAATAGCAAATGCATAAGCAAAGAATAGTGTTCAAAATTAATATTATCACTATTATTTTTAATCTTTTCGAGCCCTCGATGTAGGGCATTGGCCAAGTAGCTAGCATAATCAAATGGCCTGGCATCCTTGCTCTGTATGTCTGCAGCTAAGACCATTGGGGCAATCGACATGAGAGGCGGAACCTCTACTCCCAAAACCTGACCAGCTGAATAATAGGTGTATCGGAAATACTCTTCGAACAAATCTTCATGGAAAGGAGGGTTTTCACTGCTAGAGAACCTCCTGAGTTGGCCTCCATCATCCTTGGGCCTATGCAAAGGTAATTTCCATCTCTTATAGCTAGTATCCATGTGGCGATACTCTGTCAAGAGATCTTTGAGCGTGAATGATAAATTCAGTGAACACTCTAACTGAAAGACATTAGAAATGAGATCCCTAGAAATAACAAGCATGTCACCCCCGCCATGTGACTAAATAGTTCTTTTCTTGGGGTCATATCTGATAGCAAGAGCTTTAATTAGCTCTGTGTTCATAAACATTGGGCACCACAAGTCTTCCCAAGTTCAACCTCCATGGATTACAGACTGGTTGGAACCTAAATTATTTTCTGTAATGGTACATGAAGAGGTCGTACCCTCGTTGTGGTGTCCAAATATCCCCCAAGCCCTTATGTTTGTCCTATAATTGATCCATGGAAGGATTCATTTGAGCACTCCTCTTGGGTCTCGGCCCTCGACCCAGGACATTGATCTATCAGGTCTTCATTTAGGAGTCTCTTAGGCTTTTCGGTTTTCTATTTTTTAGCTTTAGGTTTGTCTGTACTCTCTTCCATTATTTAAATCTTAAGCTTTTGAGTAAAATAGCTTCTCAGCTGGGTCTGAAAGTGAAGTACTTACGTGAGTCTCGCCGAGTCGCCTCCACAATCCACCGGTCTTTTCTGTGTCAGAACTCCAAGTTTTTGCCTTTCTGCTTCTGCCCTAAGCGAAATCTTCCAGGATTTTGTAACAACTATGCGATTAACTTGTGATATAATTCACTTCAATTCTAGTTCATAAATGCACCACAACACGATGCCATGGGATGTCACATCAGTCTTTCACCAATAGCCACCCTCTCCACCGATGGACACCTATCCTTCTTTCTATCGGTGGGACGCCAGATAATGTTTCCCCGATGCACCATAGTTCCCCCGATATACTTTATGCATTCGATAATTCATGCCCATGGCCATGGGCCATGGTTATAATTCATGGTTACTTTTGTTGACAACTTGACTCTATCGGTATATCAGGAGAGCACCTTAGGAGTCAGCCCGATAGAGTATTGTTACACTGATACTAGGTTGTGAGCTATTTTTATCGGGCCATCGGCGAGATTGTGATGGGGTTCCACCGATGAAGCATTGTTAGGCTGATGGTATTGAATTTTGTTAGGAATGGGGGAAGGACTACGTCACTACGAAATTTCAAATTTTGTTTAATTACGCTGAAAGCGTTATACAGTGAAAGCAACAAAGGAATATTCGTAAACTTTTTGAAGCTTCATTGAAAATGACAGGCAAGTGGAAGTATGTGCTCCTTAAAAATAACAAGCACATAAAATGTTTTTTTTTTCTATTTTTCAAATTTTTTTAAATTAAAAGCTTCCCAATAAATAGTTGTTAATTTAAATACTTTTGGATTAAAATTACAAACTAAGATATGTATGCTTAAATAGTTTTTTATATATATTATTAATTAATATATATAAAAATAGTAGAAATAGCTTTTTATATATATTATTAGTTTTTCATATATTTTATTAATTAATATTATAATAAACAATGTTAAGTATTGATAACTTTCAACATTCTTTATATATATTATTAATTAATATATGTATACTAGTATTTATGGATGCAATGTGAATGTAGGCTATAATATGGATCTTGCCACACAAATTTCTACAATTTGCATTGTTCATAAAATCAAAGTGTGTTATATTTTTGTGATTATTGATAAAATAAGATAATTCATGCCCATGGTCATAAATTATAATTCATGGTTACTTTTGTTGACAGCTTGACTCTATTGGTATATTGGGAGAGCACCTTAGGAGTCAGCTCGATAGAGTATTGTTACACCAATACTAGGTTGTGAGCTATTTTTATTGGGCCATCAGCGGGATTATGATGGGGGTTTCGTCGATGAAGCATTGTTAGGCTGATGCCCGATGGTATTGAATCTTATATAATTTATAAAATATCATCAACTACGTTACTACAGTTTGACTTTGGCATATGTATTATGATTCATGAAGTGCAATATAATATAAAATATCATGGAGACTTGGACTGCAATATAAAATAAAATATTCTGAACTTGAAGTGCAATGATACACAATTTATTTGAATACAATATACAAAATAATCAACTACAGTTTGGAATATGATTCAAGCTGACATGCAGTGCTTGAGTGCAATATAAAATAAGATATCATGAAAATGAAGTGCAATGATTCACAATTTCAATGTTCATTGAATACAATATAAAATATCATCAGACATCAACTACACTTTGGACTTCCGAATAATGGAAACTGATTCATGAAGTGCAGAAAAAATACCTAAAACCTGCTAATTATCTCCCATTTCCCAAATGGAGTCAGGGTCCTCAAACCGATCCTCATCTTCAGATAAAGTAAAAGAGTCATCTTGATTATGAGACTGCTCTGCAGTTTCTTCATCTTGTGTCTCAAATTCAACATTCATTGTTTGATTTGTGTCAATTTCAATATCATTGTCATCTGTCCCAGGCCCAGTCCCACTGCCACTACCACCAGTACCGACGGCTGTTGGAATTGGAGAGCTTGTGTTGCACAACCCGGTCCCTCTTCTTTCACATGTGGACCTCCAGATTGCGAGTGCCCTTTCAAAAGGAAATTTTTTGACATTATACGTAGTTCCTTTCATCCTCAAGCAATTTTCCAAATTCTTGTCCAGTTTGTTTCTTAACTTTGATTTCAAAAACCCCAATGTACTGAAAAATGTCTCATCCTCCACCGACCCCAATATCATTGTTTGACATAAATCAACAAGTTTGAAATATTCTGACATCGAACCACGCAATATTTCACTCTGACCTAAGCTTGTCCAAACTTTTTTTTATTGATCCCGGTTCAAAGTCTTTCTCCTTGCCCATGGATTTATACTGCTTCCTCATAGCTGTTGCAAAAATCCGAGATTGCTTTCTAAGATTTTTTTCATCTAAAATTCCTTATATTATTTGTTCATTGTATGTTGCCTTTTCTGAAAACTGTTCGATCAAGATTTTTACTTGATCATGAAAATATTTTGGGTTATCTCGGTTTACCCAAAATTGAGGATACACAATACCCATGGCTTCAAGTATTTCATGTTGAGGGAATCTTTCACGAATCTCTGAGGAAAGAGATTTTGCAATTTCCTTCAAATAATCACTAGCAGATTTAACAATGCCGTTAAAATCTTCCTCGTGAATAGGTACTTCTTTTCTAGAGCGCCTGCCAGTGCCTATCTTACAATGGTACATTGGTATCTCATGTCCACGTACACAAATACATAAGTGCCCGCTTGCATTAAACTATAAATAATTATCAGGATTATTAAAATTAGTAATTTTCTACCACATCAAATAATTTGCACCTTCTTATGTTAGATCTAGATATAAATGATCGAGGGCCAAGCATGTAAGTTTATGTAGATTGGCATATTCATAAATATACATAGTTTTGTCTTGGGATTTCTTCACAAGATTGTTCATCTCATCTAGCATGGGGAGAAGACTAGCTAAAGTCAAGAGTGTCTCTATATCACTTAACCTATGTAAGAGGTCAGGAGCTTTGTCTACTATGCTGCGATGCTCGTACATCACTCAAATCAAGGATTGATATTATGAAAGAACTCGTTGCACTGGTCCATGCAGGGAGATCCATCTGGTATCGACATCTTTGAGAAGCTTGTTTCCAGGTGTTATTCCCTCAGCAAAATGTTGAAATTCAAGGAAACGTTTGGGACTTCGGCATAAGTATGCGTAGATCTCATGAACAAGATTTTCAACTTTTGATACTGTAGGAAACTTGCTTACAATTTTGAATGCTAAATTCATTATGTGGGCCATGCAGTGAATGCCAAGCATGTATGGTGCACAAGTAGTTTGTAACTTTGTGCAAAGACCGCTCCTTTGACCTTGCATCACTGCAGCTCCATCAGCTCCTACACACACCAACTTTTTGGCAACTGTCAACTCATCCATACCTTCAATTTCATTCAAAGATTTCTTGACTAGTTCAAATAGATTTTGCGATGTTGAACTGTCCTTCATTTTACAAACATAAAGAAGATGAGCTTGGTGAACATGTTGTTTTACAGTATACAAATGCATACAAACCCAAGAAGTATTGTCTACTGCAGTAACTTCATCTAAAGATAATGCAATGAAATTTGACTCTTTTAATTTCTCCTTTAAATCTTGCTTTTCCACTGCAGCAAGACAGTTCACCCATTCCCATCCAGCATTTACTGACCAATGTGAGAAGGGAAAGTGGGGAACACTCAAATAAGATAATAAATCAAAATATTCTGGGTAGTCTATCATAGGACGCCCCCTGGACAAAATATGAAAAACAACACTCATTTGAACAGTTTTTGACAGATTTGTTGTTGCCATGGCTTTTCCAAAATGAGCCTCAAGTGTACCTTCACATTTTTTAATCTTCGACATTCTATGGTTATGCTCTCCATAATCTGTGGCATACTTAACATGAAGACATTCTTCCTTTTATTTCCATTGTACGACTGATTGTTCCATTTTGTCTACTATTTGTTTTTGGTAAACTTTGCCGATATGCTTTTCTATAGTGTCAAGCTTTAGCTGCATCATCTTGTCTCTTCCACTTTTCCAACTACAAATCTTACATCTAACCTTTGTTTCCCTTTCAATATCATTTTCGTTTGATACCCCCACTAGTTCAAGGAATGGGTACTTTGACAACCAACCAATTTGAAAATTCCTTGGCATTTCCCACTCACGCCTTGATTTTGCTTTACCTTTTCTTTTCTTGCTACCAATATCATCCTCATCCAAGTTGATTATCTCATTCTGGCTATCCAGGGTATCCCTTGGAACATCTTCTACGGTATTGCCATCCTCATTTGATACATTTTGATTTAACATAATGACAATCTCACCTTGACCTTCCTGTGGCGGAAGAGTTGATGATGTATCTCCATCTTCAATAATATTTGGTGGAAGAGTTGATGGTGTAGCTCCACCTTGATCTGATGGATTAGAAGCTTTTCCAATTCCAAAGTAAGACTGTATGGTACCTCCCCATTTTGGGCATTTTGATGGCCTCCCAGTCTCTTCATTACCCGCCTGCTCAGGAGTCTTGCCCTTGTTGCTCGACATATTGATCTCACTTCGAATAAAAGCTAGAAAAAAATGTCTTCTTGTTTAAGAAGGACAGACCAACAGAGAATATAGATCCCATTCCCTACTTAAAATTATGTTTAAGACTGAAGCAAGAATGGAAAACAGATAAAGAAATCTTATTATTATAACTAATAACAATATGACGAAATGATCACTCACCTTTGATTCTACATTTTCGGCTTTCGTTGACTTCTGAATTGAGAAGTAGAACCTCAGAACCGAAAAAAATGTGTAAAACCGAACAAAATGTGTAAGAACAAATAACAGTTTCAATTGTATTTATATCAATCCATATTTGGCGAATTCTGTGGGATTTTGAAATGGTATGTTAAAAATTTGGCGAATCCTACGTGCTTATACAACGATACCTTAAAATTTTCAAGGTGAAATAGGTCCTCATAAACAACTACTTATAAATTTTAATTGGCGAAATGGGTCTTCACAAGCAATTATTTGTAAATTTTAATTGGTGAAATGGGTCTTCATATAATGTTGTTTTAATAGTATTGGCGAATATGTAGGTGATTTTGACATGCTCCCTGGGATTCCAGGAGAAAATATTGATCGGTGCATTGGAAACGTGTATTCTGTTATGGCGAATTTATTGCCTAAACATGCCTCGTAAAAAAAAACTGTTGGCGAATGGACATGCATTGGACCGATAGTCCGTGAATTCCTGGCAATTTGAACACCCTGCAGATATGGTAGATTTTCCAAATTCGAATTTCCAGATTCCTAGAATTCACCAATCGGTGAAGATTCGCCACTAAAGTTATCCTTGGTGAAATCATCCAAAGATGGCAGAGTGAATTGTGTCCTAAGTGCACCCTTAGTAGCATAGAAGGTAGAAACAAAGATAGATATTTTGAACTTAGTTTTGAGAGAATACTAAGAATCGATTGTTCATCTTTCTTATCAATACCATATTGTTTTAAATACAACCTTGGTGATTTCAATTTTGTGCAAAAATCTTGAATTGTGTTGAATCTTGTGTTTCAAATAGTGTTTCTAGCTTTGTCTAATTTTCATTTGGTGAATTCAAAGACTCAATGTGGAACAGTAAATTAGGAGAAACATACAAACACAATGTTCCATAGGCCTCATCACATTTGTTAAACAACTTAGGCTTATCTTCATCTTTAGCAAGTTCAGTTTCAAGTCCCAATGTTATCCTATGTGATCCAAGTTTCCTTAAGTAGATTGCCATGCATGATTTCCAGTCAAAGTAGTTGTAAGGAGTTAATATGGGTATTGTTGTTTGATCCATGATGAAGAAATGCATAAAAGAGATGTTGAAAAGAAGAGAACACACACAAGATAACCCCCCTTTTAACTCAAAGAAAGAACCCCCCCAAGCAAATACGATTTGGCACTTTATAATTAGTGCATTTACAACCTCCACTAGCAGTAATACTTAGTGGTCTTGATCTGAATGCTTTATAGAATTCTCACACATTGGGTGTATGTTGAAAGTATAAAACTATAGTTAATTCAAGTGAAACTAAAAACACCACTGTGATCTACTAAAAAAATCATGTACTTTTTTTGATGAATTTTCCAGCTATCTATATTAAAAGGATAAAGTTACAAAATTCACAAAAAAGGGTTGGGTGGTAGGAAAGCACACCCCGAAAGTCACATGGGCCCAGCCCAACAAAAATCAACTAAAGTCACATGGGCCTAGCCCAGAAATAAAATAACAGAAAGAAAATTAAGCAGCTAGAGCAATGCCAGTAGATCCTGGGGGATCATGGTCATCTAGATTTTTTCTCCATACATCAGCGGGGTTAGGAGTGACGTCAGGAGGAGCACCCCAACCATCATCATTCTTATCTTCTTTATCTTTATCCTCGCGCCAAGGCGAGATTGCGAGAGCAAGCCGCGGAAAGCTTTTACCAGTGGAGGGCCAACCAGAGCCAAAATCAGAGTCAGGAGGAGCATCCGAAGGCCACCCAGAACCGCTACCACTGCTCCTCGGCGCACCACTAGAGTGCCAGCCCTGACCAGGATACGACGGAGGAGAACGAGCTCGTCTGGGAGGCTGAGAATCCCTTCGAGGAGGAGGTTGGGAGTGTGCCCGCGTGGAGTCACTCCACTTCCGGCCCCGAGAGGGCAACCGGTGGCGAGAGGAGGAGGGCGAGTCAGGAATCTGAGCCACAGTACAAGGGGCATTGCCCTAGTGGTCCAGGAGAACCTGCAGGTGTTCAGGCCTAAAAGGTCGAAAGAAATCATGAATCCAAGTCCAGAACTACTGAGCTCTGGGACAAAACCAAAAAAGGTGCTTGAAGCTTTTAGGCTACCCACAAAATGGGCAGCGAGGGTCAGAGACCCCCAAATGAATCAGTCGAGAACCCATAGGCAAGCCTTGGAAAATAATACACCAAGCAAAGCGGGCTAGCTTCGGATTAACAATTGCAGACCAAATGGCATCAAACCTCCTACGCCGAGTAAAGGCCGAGGAGTTAAGAAGCCACCTCTAGTTCAAAGAGCTAAGCATAGGGAAATGGGGTGAAAGCCACCTGTAACCGAGCCGCGGCTTGTAGCTCCTTAGAGGAGTATTTGTAAACCATTTCTAGTCTTTCCACCAAGGTTTGTGCCCACGAATACCAACTTTGTGAAGAATCTCTGTCGGAATGGCATTCACCAGTCCATCAAAAGTAGGACGGTCCTGGTTTTGAAGGCTGTAATGAGCTTTAAAAGCATCCCACTGGAAAATACTCATGGCAGGGCGGTGGAAAAGCTGGTGCAAAGTCTGAATACCCTTCTTATGAAATCAGAGAGCTTTGAGCCAAGGTGACTTGGCCAGGGGTTGACCATTTTGGGCAAAAAGGGGAGACCACCAGAGATTATGCTGGTTGATGGAAAGCCCATCATGAAACCCGACCCCAGTCCAACGGAGCCAAGACTTGACATTTTCCCAAGAACGCCAAATGCTTTTAGCCACAAAGGAGCCTATAATTTGAACCGGCTCCCTCATAACCAGAAGGGTTTGGAAGTCGATACCTTTCCAGGCGGGTCTGTGAGTAGGAAACCCAGACTGAATATAATGTCTGAGGAGAACTTTCCAGGCTTCATCCCCAGTAAGCGCACGGATGATCCATTTGACACAGAGGACAGTTCCCTGTCGCTGAGTGGAAAGCAAGTCGAGCCCTCCCGACTCCTTGGGAAGACAACAAAATTTCCAAGCGACCCGATGAAAGCCCTTATGGGTCTCAGAAGAGGCCCAAAGAAATTCGCGGAGCAACTTCTCAAGCCTGTTGTAGGCTGCTTTAGAAGGAGCCCAACAGGAAGAATAGTAGACGTGGGTGGCAGCCAAGATTTTAGAGCACACCTAGAATTTTCCTGCCAACGAGAGAGGCTTGGTAATCCAATAGGCCAGCTTCTGCTCAACTCTAGAGAGCACGGCTTGCCAGAGCTCCCGGGGGGAAGCCTGGAAGGTGAAAGGAATGCCCAAGAAGCGAAAGATTTCCCCTTAACCAATCCATTTCCAGTTATAGGGTTGAAGCCACGCAGGAGTGGAAAGCACAAACTGTCTGTAGCACAACATTTTGTGCCATTGAATTATAGAACCATATGCAAGACAAAAAGTGTCAAGACATTCAAGGGCAGTAGCGATCGATCCTTCGTCCTCTAAAAGAGTGAGAAAGGAGTCATCAGTAAAATGCCCATTGACAAGCTACTCTTGAGACTCCGAGAGAGTGATTCCTTTAACACGCTGTTGAGAGATAGCATTGGCCAGGAGATATCCAAAACCCTCAGCTGCTAGAACATACAAAGCAGGGGCAAGAGGGCATCCTTGGTGAATAGAACGAAAAAGGCCAAAAGCAGAGGACTGGCCGCCATTAATGGAGATGCAAGCCGAGGCATAAAAAAAAAGCATGCGAACAGACTAACGAAAATTGGATCCAAAACCCAATGCCTATAACATCACAAGAATGAAAGGCCATTCAATATGGTCATATGCTTTAGCAAAATCGATTTTAATAAACATGACTTTTTGGTTCGAACGCCGGGCCCACTCCATGCCTTCCCAAACAACAATAATTTTGTCAAGAATGAACTTGGATTTGATGAATCTAGTCTACTCGGGATGCACAATTTGAGGTAAGAGGTGGCGGATTTTCAGAGCCAAGGCTTTGGCAATAATTTTATAATAAACATTGAGAAGCGTGATGGGCCGCCAGTTACAAATATCCTCCGGATCTCCAGACTTAGGTATAAATTTAATATTGCCTTTATTTATTAAATTTCTTAAAAAATTGTTATGAAAGGCTTCAATATAAACATGATGTAGGTCACTCCCAATACAGTCCCAGAGCGCTTTATAGAACTCACAAGGCAAACCATCAATCCCAGGAGCCTTATCATTGGCCATGGAGGAAACAACTTCCTTGAGATCATCAATTATTAATAATTGATCACAAAAATTAATTGGGCTGAAGAAAGCCTATGTGGCACAACAGCAAGGCAGCTCTGAAGGGCTTGCTGGTGCGTAGGCATGGGGTCCTGAGCCGTGAAAACTTGCTCATAGTGACGCACAAAAGCCTGGAGAATGTCAGGTAGCTCAGAGAGCACTTGATTACCATCTTTGATGGCTTTAATGCCTGGGGAAGAGTGTCTAGCACAAAGAGCCAAAAAAAACTCTTTGGAGGCACAGTCCCCAATTTTGAGCTAGTGGAGCCAAGCCTTGATTTGAGCGCTCTTGGTAGAATAGCTATCTGCCACTCGGACTTGGTGTGACGGGGAGAAAGGGCAAGCCACTGAGGCCTCCGTAGCAGCACGCAAGTCAACAGTGGTGGCCTCGTAGGAGCGTCGACGGAAGATAGCAAGTTGTCGCCCATAAATACGCAGGAAGCGCGCAGTACGAATAATAGCATCATTCCACCAAACAATCCAGCCTGTATTGCCAGATGGATGACACTCTAAATTCCACACTCGAAGAATGTGGGCCATGGTGGGCTTGTGTTGGAGCAGAGAAGTGTTCAAGAAGAAGTGAGTCTTACACGTGCGAGGTTGCCAAGATGCCCACTCAATGCGAAATTGAATGGGGAAGTGATCCGAAAGGGTCACATCCATTAACGGTTTCACAGGCAAGGCAGAGCTTTCGAAAGAAAAAAAGGATTGTGCTGAGATCATGGCACGATCAAGACGCTTAAAGACTCTGTCAGAACCAGCCCTGTAATTACACCAAGTGTGCCAGAGGGAATGAGAATGACGGTAGTCTAGATTGGGATCAAAAAGCCCCAATTTATTGTGCATGTAAAACCACTCCTCCCTTTCGCCTGCAGCCCAACGAAAAGGCACAGTGCCATTTTTATCATACGTCATTTCAACCATGTTGAAATCCCCATAGAGCAACTAGGTGGCAACTGGCAAAGAGTCGACAAGCTAGCGCCAAAGCAAGCAGCGCTCCACAACATCATTAGAGGCGTAAATATTAATAATCTTGAAGGAATGGTTCTCAATATTAAGAAGA
Organism: Sequoiadendron giganteum; assembly: GCA_007115665.2. NCBI lineage: Eukaryota > Viridiplantae > Streptophyta > Pinopsida > Cupressales > Cupressaceae > Sequoiadendron > Sequoiadendron giganteum. The sequence goes on along the minus strand of CM021104.1, from coordinate 232,531,795 downwards.
ATCTAGACAACCCACTGGGAGGGATCCACCCCATAGTCAACCACATAAGGAAGCAACCGCGGAGCTAAAAGAGTAGTAGCTCCACCACGACCAACCTCATGCAGGGTACAAAACATAGTGTTGGCTGGCCAAATAGAGCGACAAGCCGAAGCAAGCAAAAAACCTAAAATTTTAACTTCCTGGAGACAAAGCACTTCAATCTCTAGATAGTTCTTCAAAGTATTCCTAACAGACTACTTCCTTGAGAGGTCTGTGAGACCTTGAAAATTCTATGAGAGAAAATTCATGGAAAATCTTCCATACTTGCAGAATCCTGGTCCTCTTCACCCAAGGAAGAGAAGCTATTCTTCAAAAACTCTTACGGAACTGAACCCAGTTGAACAGAGGGAGAAAATCTCCGCTTTTATGGCACATATTCACCTTCTTTCGGTGGAGGAGATAGGATGCGAGAGTGCCATTGGGTTTCCATAGCGGTGGACAAAGCCGGTTGAGCACATAAAATTGTAGCAGCCTGGGCTGTAAAATAGCAGAAGCCACTCCTGAGGGAGTGGTAATCCCCTTCGCGGAAGGGTTTGAAACTTGTTGGGGTAGTTCCAGGGCTTTGGGAGCCGACCCAGAACCATGCGACTTATTTTTTCGGCTGGTGACCATGGTCCACTTTTTGTCTGCCTTAACTGAAGGCTCTATCTGACGAGGCTTTTCAGCACCCTGTGGCTGAAAAACAATATGGGGAATTGACAAGGGGAAATCCTTGATCTTATGATCAGCTGATTGACACTAGTAGCACATGTTGGGAAGGTTAAAATATGTGATTTTCTGGGAGTGGCGAATATCCCCAATTTGAAGGTCAACAGACTCTTTCAAATCCTTGGATAAATCAACTTCCACACAAACCCTCTTTTGGGGACGGGCTTGAAAGAACTTATCAGGTTCAATGCAAACAACCTTCCCCAAAGAGGAAGCAATATGGTGCAAGAAGGGCACACATGGCAAGGGCAACCCGAAAAACTCAATCCAGACCGGAACACGCATTTTGGTGTCCTCTGAGACAGCAAAATCCTAGGTCCAAGACTGGAAAACCAACAAGGAGGAATAGAAATACCAGGGTCCATGACCCAGAATAGCTTGGACATGATTGACTTTCGCAAAGTGAAACAAGAAAAACCCTTGGTCAGATTTTGGACCATATCAAGGCGAACCCCATGAGGGACCCAGGCCTTGTTAACCCAATCTTTTAGCACACTTTCGGGGGGAGTCCTCCCAACAAAATAAACCACAAGGGTGTGTTGTTCCAGCCATTGACATGCAGAATCAAAATCAGGTAAAGGTAAAACTACATCAGCAGGGGTGTCAGAATGCTTACCTCGTGAAAGACTTTCAGAACAAATTTTCGAGGGCGTTTGTTCGGTGGGGGAGCCATTAAACTGCACCGACGAACCGTTAACACTAGAAAAATTGCCAGGTTAGAGCCGGTTGAAGGAATAATAAACCCCTAAATCGCAGTAAATGCGACTGTACTCAATGAAGGAAACAATTTCCTGTGCAAGAAGCGCAGTATGATGCAGGAGGGGCCACGAATGACCTCAGGAAGCATAAAACCCTAGCAGAGCTCATGCACTGCGAAAACTCTACAAAATCAAATCATGTACTTTCAAAAGCATAATCACCTCAATCTGAGATCATATGAGAAAGTTGAGTCTCTGAAGTTCCCAAAATGAGAACTATGTAGTGTCACGGGTGATAATCTACATTTTTTTTAAAATCACTACAACAAAACCAAAAAATGCCTACATTGGTGCAAAGAGCACGAGAAAATATCCCAAATAAAAAGAAATGCTTGAGAAACGGAGCCACTATGAGTGAGAACGAAGCCTTTGAAAACTTCCTTCAAATTTGCAACTATCAACGGAGAGGGGGTTTGCTGAAATGTTGTCATTCATTTTTTGCAAAATATATAACCTACATGCAAAAACTAGCAATGACCTAGATGGTTTTTTTCTACTGCAAACAAAACCTAGATGGCGGATTTTCTTTAAATTGTACAGAAAATGTAGATCTAGTGTAAAATAATGCTTCCAACAAAAAAAAATGACCCCAAAAATGAAAAAACAGCCTGCAAAGGTTCAATCAGCTACCTATGTCAAGCAAAGGCATGCTAAAACCTACAATTTTATCAAGATCTTCATAAATCCTTTCATATTCTTCAAATCATTTGAAAACGTAAGAGAAGAGCATACAATTTTTTTGAAGAAAATTGCAACAAAGCTTATTAGCCCCCCAAAAGCTCTCAAATAAGGAAACTACAATCTATATTACACTAGAACTACTTTGATACCATGTTAGAATCTAAAAAGATGAATAACCTAGAAAGCTAGTGCAAATAAATAGATATGAAATTGTGAAAGCAAATGACACAAGATCAAAGCAACAACATAGAGTTAGTCTCTACGAGAGTAATGCAAATACTCCGGAAATGAAATAGCATTATGAGGATGCAAAAGAAAAGACATATTTAGCTTAAGAATTGAGATTACAAAGGAAATGCCTTGGTTATATAGGCCAAGGAGAGATAGATGCAACCAAATTATGACAAGTGTTGGCATCATATGAGGTATGACAACTCATGTCATTAAAGGCTCAACCACCTTATCCCTATGTAAAGTTAAGCTAGTGGGAAGAGGAATTTAGTGGAGAACTAGTTAAGAATGAACTAATTAGATAAAGTGCCCCTTTCACACTAACAAGGTGAGTATAAATAGACTAATACTCACATAATATAACCTAAGCAAGCTTAATTAAAGTGTAGGAAAAACCTAGGAATATAGGAAAATAAAAACCTACGCTAACAACAACTAGTGCATGATCAAGTACCAACTAAAAAATCAATTGATCAAATGTATAATATTGCAAGAAAAAAAGATAAATTTTAAAGATGAAGTATTTCTCAAGCATTGCTCAGGATGGTCTAGTCATTTCACAGAAGGACATGGTGCATCTAAAGGATTAGGCATAATCTAGAAATTTGGAAGAGTTTCAATTGACATCATAAAGACAAACATTAATCAAAAACTAGTAAAGGTACATAGTTTTTGTTGTAATTTTGAATTTTATTTATTTAACATATATGGTCTTGCTAAACCAACAAAAAAAGAGGATGTTATGGAATAACATTAAAGAATAATTAAACAATTTAAGCCAAAAAGAAACCATTATCGGTGGTGATTTTAATGCAATTGTGAACTCATTCAAAAAACTGGGAGGAATTGGTAGAGAAACACAATCTCAAGAAGATTGTTTTGACTTTGTAAATAAAAAAATTGATTGACATTGTCCCCTGCAATGGAACATACACCTAGAACAATATGTGCAAGGGTTTTACCAATATTATCGAATGACTAGACTATTTCTTAATCACACTAGACTAGATAAAAACAAATATAGTGGTTGTACCAAACATCTACCCTATCTCCATGTCAAACCATTTCCCTATGTTACTAAATCTTTCTGATGAAACACCAAAACCAAGGAGCCAACTTAGATTTGAGAAAATATGGTTTTGACATGGGGAACTCATCACACTTCTAAAAGAATGGTGGATGGAGACCATTGCGACAAAAGGAACCAAGATGTTCATATTCACTAAAAAGTTGTAATAAATCAAAGAAAACCTAAAGGTGTGGAACAAAACATCTTTCAAAAACATATTGTAGGAAAAGAAAAGAATAGAAGGAGAATTTGAGAATTGAATCAAAAATTTATTACAAATTGAATGTTTCAAGATGACTACGATAAAGAGAAGAGCATAGTAGTTTAGTACAATGAAATCCTAAAAAGAGAGGAGTGTTACTAACAAATAAAATCCACTGAAACATAGTTAGTTGAAGGAGACATGAATATGAGTTTCTTCCATAATTCAAAAAAAAGAACAGTAAGCAAGGTATCATAGATTAAAGACAATGATGGCCGCACACTCACTGAAAACAAAGAAATAATGGATGAGTATGTTTGTTATTTTCAGGAACTATTCACTAGCTTTGATGAATCTAAACTCCTTCATAACCGATTCACAAACCATATACCCTCCATTGTTTGCAATGTTCGTGTAACAAAATTTTATTAGCATTTATAAAGGAAGAAGTTAAAGAAGCTTTTTGACTTCATTCTATCAAAACCTATTGGAACTTTATGAAGGAAGTATAGTGTCATAAATTGTCACCCTTAATAATTTCACACTACGTTTTTCTCCCCTTTAAATTATTGGACCTAATTAAGCACTTAATTTCCTAAATTATGCATTCCACAACTTATTTTTAAATATTTTTTGACAATTTGTAAGCATAAACAAATGCTCTCATTTAATACTTTATCCTCGACACTTTATTTTTTGAAAAATAGGGTTGGGACACTAGTTTCCAGGGCATCTATATCCCCCTATTTTGGCTCTAAATTCAAATAGGTCAGTGTTGACATTTTATTAATTGAAATTCAAATATCTAAAGTCAACTCTTGAGATTTAATTTTTTGGAAATTAGAATATTAGTGTATAAGTACCAAGTTATTGCATCATTTCAAATCTATCTAGCAACAAGTGAACACCAAGAGCAAGAATTATTATCAAGAGCATTTTTTAGCAAGTCAAGAGCATAATTTTAGAGATTTATTGCAACAATTCAAGATCAAACATCATGTCAAAATGTATGTGAGTGTGTTCATGTTCATGTTTCATATTTTTTTGTGAAGGCTAACTCTTTGTAGGTCTCCAAGCAATTCAATCCATTCAAGCAATTAAGCAAGCAAGATTTAGACCTTGAGGTGATGTGCATGACTTAAGTCCTTCAAGGAAGCCATTGAAGGGTGGTGAGTTGCAACACTTTGTGATTTTACCATTCCTTCCTATCATTTATCCTTTTATCATCGACATTGTCATTGTGAAAGTGGAAACACTAACACATGGGGTTTGACCAAGGCAAGCCCCTAAGTGGCACAACCTTTCTTCTCTCTTTGAATGTGCAGGTTTCAAATCTAAAGAAGATTGAAGGAAGATTGAAGATAAATTATTTTTTGGTGCAATTGAAACCCTACTCCTTGACAACTCATGAAAAACTCAGTTGCAAAATTATTTGACTATGATCCAATAGTGCAACAAGTGAGAAACAAAAGCCCTGATATGGCACTTGAGGACTGCCAAAATATATTTGAATTCGTCCTACAAGGACAGTGGTGCCTTGGAAACCTATTTCCTCCATTTTTTTCCTTAAATTCATACCAAAGGTGCATATTGTCTTGTCCTTTCTGTTTCTACTATCTGATTTATTTGTGATTTATCAGATCTTCTGCATTTGCATCATTAGAACAATTAGATCATTGTATTTCATCCTTATGACATTTCCTTATTTGGTTAAGGGTTGGTTGCCTCACCTATTAGGTTGTAATTCAATCACATACCTTTTCCAAATCTAGTCAAACCCCCACCACCTTCAAATATTTAATGAAACATTTAGGAAAAGTGCCTAAACCCTAAAGTTAAATCTCTAGGGTTTCACTTTTTCTATGTTTCAGGAATACATATGCGACTTGGTTGAAGAATCAAATAAATATAGGAAAATATTAAATGATTTGAATAACACCAATATTTCATTAATACCAAAGAAAGAAAACTATTGCACGTTTGTTGATTTCAAACCAATTTCATTATGCAACACAATCTACAAGATTATAAAAAAATCATAGCAAACAGACTCAAAAAACTTATTCCTAGAATCATAACACAAGAGCAAAGCAATTTCATGCCTAGCAGAAATATCACTGATAGGATTATTATTGTGCACGAGGCAATCAACACCATAAAGAATGAAAACTTAAAAGTAATGATCTTGAAGCTTGATATAAGCAAAGATTATGACAGAGTTAGATGGTTTTTCCTTATGAAATTAATGGAAAGATTTGGCTTTAAGAAGAAATGGTTAAAATGGGTATATGCATGTATACACCAAGATACTCAATACTCATAAATGGAAATCCATGTGGTTTCTTCAAAGGAGCAAAAGGAATCAAATAGGACCTCTTTCCCCCTTTCTTTTCGTAATCATGGCCAATGCAATTTGCAGGGGGATTCATCAAAAAGCCATAATTGGAAAATGGACTAGAATAACTATATTGTAGAAAGCATACCACCACTAACTCATCATCTCTTCATTGGTGACACCTTGTTAAATGACTTTGTGACTCTAGCAAAGCTAGAAGAATACTTTGGAGGAGTACACTTGATGCTTGAAGTAGGAGAAAAATAAAACAAAATCAAATTGTTTCTTTTTCAGCACATGAAATTCCATGTAACATAGGCTAGAAAGCATAATAGGCTTCATGATAGAGACTTTGTAAAGAACATATTTTGGAAAACTACTCTATAAAGGATGCACTCAAATTACACATTGGCTTGACGTCATCTCGAAATACAATAACAAAGAAGAGACTTGGCATGGAAGGTGGCTTACAATTTTCAATAGGATCACAATGATAAAGTTGGTGATCACTTCCATACTAATATGCATGCTCTCTTGTGTCAAAATAACATCTAAAGTTAAAAAATACATCAAAAAAACTTAGAAATTCTTCATATGGGATGGATCAAATGAGAAAAAAGGAATACCCCTAAGTGCATGGGATAACATCAAGAAAAACAAACAAAATGGAGGTGCAATAATAAGAGATACTCATAAAAAAGCTTAGCTTTAGGTGCTAAACTAATCTAACGAATGATAAAAATATGGGAGCCCAATGGTGTCAAGTTTTAAGAAATAAATAATTGGATACCAATGAACCAAATTGAATTTCCACTCTAGCCAATCCCCTGATTGGCTCATAGATTTGGAATTTCATGGTGAAATCAAGGCAAATTATCACTGAGCATCTATCTTGGAGAATCAATTTAGGATTAAAGGCCCTATTCTAGCATGATTTATGGAGTGGACATAAATTGATGTCAAAATTAGCAATAAACTGATTGGAGGAAGTGATATGGATTACTGAGTGCCACTATGGCATAAAGGTTCAAGACTATTTAAGTGCAAGAAATTGGATTGTCCAATGGAAAGCCTTCAATTGCCTTTCGATCCCATGTAGAGAGGCAATAATTAAGGAATTACATACAAGGAATCTTTTGTTAACAAATCAAGAGGATGATCTTGTATGGTGTGGTTCTAAATCTAGCAACTACTCAACCAAACTAGGATATGAAATACAAAATCTGGAAGAAAGATCAAATGATTGGCTAGTTGATTTATGTTGGGGCACAAATATAATGCCAAAATCTGGGGCTTTCATTTGGGTTGCTTTGCACCAAAGAGTCGTAGTAGGAGAAATATTGTAAAATTCCCAATGTGTGAACATAATGAAGAATCATTTTAACTTGGAAGGATCTCAACTATTTAAAAAAAATTTCTAATAAAATGTATTGAGAAGATTTCATAGTCGAGGGGATTTTTGGAGTTACTCTTTTCCACTTTCAATTAGATAACATATTTTCCATATCGTACAATGTAATAAAAGCAAAAGGAGTCCCTCCAAGTGTCTCAATTTGACTATTAAATTATGATCATTAGTAAAGTATTCTTTACTAATGTTTTGAGTTTAGATTTCCATGATTTCGTATTCTCCTACAAAGATTAATAGATCTCTTGCATTTATCTTATTTTACTCTCTTGTCATTCATGATTGTCTTCTATTCTATTTTTCTTATTCATTTTCAATCAAATTATTATTTCCTTTAATTAATATTTTAATACTATCATTTCTATCTTTATTTGATTAATATCATATATTTCTTAACTAATTCATTATGATATTTTCTATGTTTAGTAATATGCTATTGAATTTAAATTTAGTATTTTTATTATATTCAAATCTTATTTGTATTATTAATATCTTGTGATTATTAATAATCATATTTATAAAAAAAATTAATCTATTAAGATAATATTAAATTAATAGTTAATATTTTAATATTTGATAGTATTTCCCTTGTTCATGGGGTTGGATGGGTTGATCCTCCTTGAATTTGTGGAAAAGTTATCAAGTGGAGTGTTCCACCAATTTGGTGGTGCAAGTTAAATTTCAATGGGGCCTCTAGGGAAAATTCGAGCATTTTTAGTATGGGGTGCATCATGAGAGATCATGAAGGACACATGATTGGAGTTGCTTCAAAAGGTTTGGAGTAAGGAATGACTAATAAAGTAGAGGCACATGCACTACTTTTAGGCTTACAAACAAGCTCACACTTGGATATTAAGAAATTTGAAATTGAAAGAGATTTTTAGATTATCATTAATTCACTAAGGAAGAAAGGGGCCCAAAATAGAAAAAATAAATAAAATATGAAGTCAAAGGTGATCCATCCTAAATAATTTTGAATAATTTTCTATCAAACATGTTTTGAGAGAGGGCAATGCTCATGCAAATGCATTGGTTTGCATTGGCCAACTTTAGTATTGATTACTACATGGGGCATATTGCAGGGAGTGATTTAAATATATGGCTATCTTGATCTCTCTATTTCATGACATTTTTCTTTCTTTGAGCTCGTTCACTCTACATGTTATGATGGTGAAGTATTATTTCAATGAATGAGAACTCATTACTAGAGTTTTATCAAGGATGTAATGTTGACACTAAGAAATTTTAGAAAGATAGGTTGCATAGGTTTACAACGTTTTCACTCCTCTTTCTTAATACAGGGCTCTCAAAATAACTTTAAATGGATACCAATGTCAAGTTATTCTCAAAGAAGAGACATATATCATTTTTGGGAGAGGCTTCAAATTTGAGAATCAAAATTGTTTTAGAGTGAAAGGTATTATAATGTTGAATGCTATTTGTGTGATATTGGGGGATTTGTTCCTCTTGGATAACCATCGTTATCATGTCAATACTAACATTGTTGCAATGCTTGTTGGGGTTCTTTTACGGGTAGGGGACAATATTGAAGTTGTAAGAATGGTGTCCATGGTGTTAATCAAATCACAATAGAGACTAAAACTCAACTGAGTTCTTAATACAGCAGTGTGAAGCCCCGCCTATAGATGGGTATAACATGGTGTCATTTACTACTATGTAGTTTTTGAAATGAGTAATACTTATGTTTCTTTAAGAAAATTACAATGTAACCAAATAATTTACTAAAAAAAAAATCCATACCATTCAATGCTATATTTAAGATGTGCTTTCTTTAATAGATCAAAATTATTTATAAAATTCAAATGATGTGTCTATTGGAGGGGCCGAACACAATTAGTAGCTTCCACAAATCTTATTTATCAAGGTCTTTTCCTTCTTAAAATACATAAATACAGGAAGATTTAATAGAAGCTTAATAAGTTTAACAACAACATATCTTAACAAAAGTTCAACAACTACCACCCAAATATCATGATTTGTGGGACCTCAAAGTACAACACACATTCCTGCACATTATTTCGTGCACTGAACAAGAAGATCAGAAATATGATTCTGATGTACAATTTCAGCAGGTTTGGTCACATTCATAGCCATTGTAGTGTACAACACAAAACCCATGAAAGTTGTGTCACCTAATGCCTACTAATGCCAGGTAAAGTTTCAGGTACATGAACTATTTTACAAGATTGCCTCAAACATATTTGATCTTGTGGAGTGTGATGAGTGCAAATCTGCACAAAATGGGTTTGTTGAAAGACATTAGAAACTCCTTGTAAATAGTAGGTGTAACACCAAACTCCATAACATTTTCTAACATAATCCCAACTCTGAGATAGGGTAAGGACATCCATCAAAGCATAACAGGAAGGAACGTTTGTCAGAAGTTGCAATCGCAACTGCTATGGCAGAGATGCCTGCAAAATGTAGAACCATAGAGAAAGCAGAGAAAGAGATGCAAAATGTAGAACCATAGAGAAAGCAGAGAAAGAGACGGAATGGGAATGGAAGAGGCAGAGGAAAAATCAGAAGCAAAAGCGACATGAATATATAAGGTAACGACTCTTCCTATAGTGTAATCTATAGTATCTGCTTGGTGGAATTTGGATTATCTGGAGTGTGGGGAATACAAGGTTAAAGCACTTTCTCATCTCAGCAATCTACTGCGTAACGTTATGATTTAATAATCTTAATAATTGCTTGATTTTTTTGTCCTTTCCTATGTCTAGTTGTAATATATTAATGCGGCCCACTATGAGTTCCATCTATGCAAAGTTTTGTAAAATAACCCCCAATTGGATGTATCAACCTGGATGTCCTTTTACATAAGTTTTTTTGTTATGCCTTTTGATGATAAACTATACTACAAATGTAATATGCAAAGAGATAGAGGTGTGATAGGTTTCGTTACAATAAACGCTAACAATTTGTTTTCTAGTTTAGATGGAGGAATTCCTGCATCTTGGGAATGTCCTTAGTATTAGGGAAAAAAAATCTTGGAGACATCATGTCTCAAAAAAAAAAAAAAAGCATAGCTATTTTTTCCTCAATAAAATCCACCAATTTTACTTGAGCATATATATTATTTTCTTATATTCTAAACACCATATATATGTATGTTAGAAAAGCCTATATATTCATTCATAAGTATATAAGTTAGAATTACAATTTAAGGAACAATATGTTGTTAAGTGTAATAATTTAGAAATATGTTTATATTTAATTGGATACACAAATATAATACAACATTTAATTATTATGATTATGATCAGGGTCTTACTTTTGAATTAAAATTCTTGTTTTAATAAAAGATCAAGATGATCATCTTGGCCTCAATATAATTTTTAATTTCATTATTTAACATGGGTTTATCACGAGAGTAGCTTACATTGAAATTTTAGAAATTAACTTAAGGTTTCTACCTTGGAAAATAATATGAATGGATTCCAAACACAAGAAACGAGTATACACTCAATCCTTTTCAAGGCATTCATTCAAACAATTTCAATACTTGCATATTTAATCATGTAGTGTTTTTGCCTCGTAGTTCACATACCATTTTTATGCATCTAAACATTTGCATGCATGTTTAATTGGGAAAGCATGACTACATCATTTGGATAATTTTTTTCTTTTGAGAAATGTATTTTCTCTATATCGAACACTCTTGTTATCATTGGATGTGAGGTTTGACAATTAGTACATCAATTCCCATCCCTTGAAAATCCTTAAGTCGTTTTGTTTCATTTTAGGATTCTTTCATATTCATCTTTCATCTAAGTACCTTATTAAAAGTACTCATGCCCAGATGTGAATATATCAATCATGTATTTTTCTAGTTAGTTTTTTATGCAAGATATGATATGTATAGGGGTTTGCCTCAGTCAAACCCTTGTTTTGGTGTTTCCACCTGTTGGCACTCTCAAATTTTGCAAAATTTGAGGTGCCCATTTCGAGAATTTTGCCTCTGCACTTTCAGAAGTGCCCTTCGAGGGGTCAGTTTGAATGACCCACTTTGGAGAATCAGAACTTGAGGCATGTTGTTTTCCAAGCAAAACCCATTTGCAAACGTATTTGATTGACATATGTGAGCGTGTGTGTCAATTTTCAGCTTTCCATGATCAGTTTAGTCAGGGTTTTGAAAAGTGAAGTTGGAGGGTTTTTTGAACTGTTCTGCTATTTGCAGATTTGTCAGTTTGCGAAATAGCCTTCTGTTTGAGCTTGGATTTTGCAACCAGTTGACTGTTATGTCAAAATGAATGTTGTTCTGTGTTCTCCATATCTAAGTAATCTCAGGTGTTAGTTTTCAGAGCCTAATGATTTGATTTGCTATTTTTAGCAGATCGAAACCAAATGCTGTTTGCTCAGTTTTGCAGTTGCATTCCTGACAACCCTTCTGACTGGTCAACTTTGGTCGTTAATATCTTTTGATCAAGGATGTTTCATGGTTTTTCCTTTTGCACACATGCTCAGGGTATCTTAATGCTCCACCGTGTCTGATGGCAGTTCGCCAGGAGTTGTTTCACTATTTTTACAAATCGGCAATTGGATCAGTTTCAATTGGTTCAAAACGGTTGCTGTTTTAGAAAAGTTTAACTGGGCAACTTTGCCGATTAATATTTTCCATCTCGTGATACATTTCTCTGAGCCGTCTTTTGCACTGTACTCATGGATCAAATGACTATGTGCTTGCAATTTTTTAAGGTCTCATGAGGTCGTTTGCCCAATTTTCAAGATCGATTCCTGAAGCAACTTGACCTGTTTTACCCATTTTGCAAAAATGCCAGAAAGCAGTTTTTAAGGGCAACCCAGTTCGTTTTTCAACTTCTAAGCTATTTAAAAGGTAATGTCAGATCATTTCAAGGTGAAGTTTGTTTCAAAATGAAATTTTTTTTTAGTCGGGCCATATGGGGCCCGACATGCTTTGCACTATTATGAGGATTTAAGTGTTGCAACATTACAAACGAGGATAGCACAAAAGGTCATATGCTTACATTAAGTAACAAAGTGAATCACAATTCACTTATATGATGACCTCTTTTGTTGAGGGCATCCATCAAAACATGAAGGATGGGGGAGGTGATGTTGTAATTGTAAAGTGCTCGGTTGAATATGAATGAATGTGAAAGTTTTTACTGGTGAAGAAAAATGCAGAGTATTGAGGTCAAATGGATGTGAAAATTCTTCTCAAAACAAGAAGAAACTAGGAATTTGGAATCTTAAGGATCCGGCCCTGATATAACACATACACAGTTGCGGCCTATTATGCATTAAGCTTTTTTCTAAAGAAAAAATTGTTGAAAGGTAGGCATAAGGCTAATCCAATGATCATGCCCATGTTTTCATGCATGGGGCTTGGCTCAATTTAATCAAAGTATGAAATATTTTTGGGTCCAAGGCATAAAGAAGAGAGGGCAGTAATATGAGTTTCCATGGGATAATGTTATAATACTATTGATCTTGCCAAGTTGTTTGAGTAGTTGCATGATAATGAAAGAATGAATTTTTATACGGGTTGTCTAGTTCAAGCTTCCTGACAGCGAAGTCCACATGTTTTAAAATGGCTCGATAGAGGTATGTAGAAGTGTTGGAACACAGGTAGGTGACAGAGCTCGAGAGAAATGAACATGTTTCAGGCTAATCATAATATGATTCACCTAGCCTCCAATGAATCACTTAACTTATATAATCACCTTCTTGTTGGGCATTAGAATTTGATCAACAGTTATCCATTCTCATGTATGTATGGGAATATGGGGATTTAAAATTTTTCAAGAGCTGATATGCATTGCTGATAAGCCTAGGCATGGGACCAAAGGATTGAACATGACTGAGTTTCAATATGTTGCCAAAGAGACCAGGATCTGTTTTGCTACGCAGGGGCAACTGAGAATTGTAGTCTACGCACAAAATGATTTGTTGAAATGGTGCCACCATTTGCAAAATGTGAATTTGTTGCAAAGCCGTTAAAACTTCCAAGCAAATGTGTTTGGTAGGGAAGTCCACGCACCAGTGAGGAGGCACGAGGAAACTTTTGTGATGGGCGCGTCCTGTAGGTGAAGGGAGCCCACGCCATTAGTCTGCAAAGGGCTGGTTTGGAGGAGGCATAGACATCCATCAAAATGCATAAGGGAGGCTCACGTATAAAGGAAGGGATGAGAGCGTAGCAGGAAGAAGACTTGCGCAGTGAGTGGAGGTGAGGGCGCGGCAGCAGCAGCAAAGGCCAGCGCCAAAAAGACCAATGTGGGAGCCCCGCGCGTAGGGAGCAGGTGAGAACCCACAGTAAAGAATGGATGGAGAACCCACGCCAGTTGCAGCCAGAGGAGGCCGCCATGAATGGAGATGCAGAGAGCTCGAGCACGAGTAAACAAAGTTAGGGCAGAGCAAAAACAAACGAGCAACTTGAGTAGATCCGACGGTGGAGGATGGAGGGCCAATGCAGCTTGATCTTAGCCGTCGCCCGCGATATCATGATCGGGGGTTGCTCACAAGACTACGCATCGCGGGATGGCGAGGAGCCATAAACAATATAAAATATTAAATTTTCAATGTTCTCCTAAGTCTTGGCGAAACATTAAATGGCCGCCAAAGTTTATTTTTTTAATTTTCCCTTTTCACGGGAAGGAAATGGGGTGGGGCTCGTTTTATTTCCTTGGGTGCTGAGTAAAACGTTTTTAAATGAAATGTGAATAACTTCAAAAGCACGGAGGGAAAGTAAACTATAAGTTTTCATTTTTTATTTTAAAGTGAAAATGCACAGGCTGGGTTGATTTTTTTTTTTTTTAAAAGAATCAAATGAAACTTTTTTACTGTGCTGGGTGAAATATCAAGTGGTGATTATTTTGCTGCTGGGTAAAATGTTTTGAATACTTTTCATAGAAATAAAATGTAATATTTTATTCACTGAAGGGAATAGAATAAGACAAAAACAACAGTGAATAAAATACAGCCACAGTAAAATCCAGCAAAGAGGTAAAAATAGAAAATGAAGAGTAGAAGTGGATTTTCACGGGGATGGAGAGTTTTTCCTTCTGCTGCAAATGATGAGTGGAGTGGACACATGGCAGTTTTTTGTTGAAGAATGAATTGAACACATGTTGTTTTTGAAACAGAATCAAGTTTGTTGCAGGGAAATAGAGAAGATATTTTGCAGATCACTGTTCAACGGTGGAGATGCTTCCAGAGGGTTGTTGCTGCTCGGATCTAGGGTTTCTTCTGGAGTCTCTTCTCCTCTTCTTATTCTCTTCTCTTCTCATTGTAAAAGGGTTGTTGGAAAGTTAGCAAGTTAGGTTAGCAAGTAACCTAGCCGAAATTCTGGTGTGGAGCTGCATAAAAAATGTAAAATCTGCAATTACAGAGGCAATGCAAGTGGGTTTTGTGTCATTTTGTTGTAGATTTTGAGTTTATTGGGATTTAGTGTTTCATAACAGTACTGGCATTTGAGTTTAACTGACGAATCCAGGCTCATGTCTCTCCTTTGTGCAAGTGTATTCGAATTTTGAATGAAATAATCAAGGGTTATTTTGTTCTTCTCACTATTGTGGTGTGTGCAATTCTGGTTTTAGCTTTGATTCAAGGAATTAATTAAACTGCTTAAATGAGATTGCAGATTGATATGTTCCGTACAAGGATTGGGTAAGAAGTATTGAGCTAAGGTACAAATTGGTGATACTGTAAGGCAGTATGATTAGAGATATGTTATGCTATGTGTTAAAATCTACTATGAACCATTAGGTGTTGGTGAATTTGACTCCTCCAATGGATATGGCACTGGTTTGATTTGCATCTGTTCTTTGTGATGCAATGTTTTGTTTGTCTTCACCTAGGGCTTGCTACCACCAAATTTTAAAACTTATGAATTATCTTTCACCATGAAACAACTGTGTTGTAACATATATCACGCTCCAAGTGGTTGATATTACTGATGAACAGCCAATTCATTTCAGTCTTATCCCATTCTATTGAGCTATTAAGTGAGATTATCTGTTTTTTCAAAGTTAATGACTGTTTATGATTTTTGTTGCAGAAGTTGTAAACTCATTAACAGGGATCACCCTCCCGGGTCTTGCAGAGCCCAAAGTGTAGGAGGTTATTGAATATTAAAATCCTCGTCAGTTGGTCCAAGTCCTCTAAGTTGCCCTTGATTGGAAATTTGGTAATTCCATAGGTAGAATAGGAGACAAACTTGGTTTACAACATAAAAAACAACCAACACCACCTCCACGAATATCCAAGATGATGATAATGGAGAAAATGATGATAAAGTAGGAAATGAAGTAGAGAACACAAAAATACTACAAAATAGTGTTATGCTACTCAACCAAATCGTAAAGGAGAGGAGTAGAAAGCTTACCACCTCCACCAAGAGCTCACTAGTTAATGGAGGAGAAAATGAGAGGACTCAAGCCTCTGTTGCAATGGTGTTTTATTCCACACGTGCTCCATGAAGTTGACAGAGTGTTAATGCTGTTGCTATGGTGTGCAAATTGCTACTTGAGAGTGATGGATTGAGTGCTCAGCGCTTGAACTGAATGCTTAGAGTCTAGAATGAATGAATAAAGAGTGGATTTTAAGTAGAGATGAAGAAAAATGACCATATATTCAGTCAGTTTGTTGAAGAGGGCATTATAATTCGCCTTCTAATGGGAAGTGTAATGTGTCTGCAGGTTTCAAATGCGAGAATCTATCAGGGACATAAGCGCACCGCGTGGACGTCTACGGACTGCGTGGGCGTCCCCAATAGTTATTCCTCTGCTGACATACAAAACGAGAGCCAAGTGGAATTAAGGCAACGGGCTTATGTGGAATTTTGCCTTCGAATTTGGTTTTCTAAGGTGAGGATGTGTAAAAGGGGAATTTGCGTAAGAAGTACAATATCGCTCCTATACAGTTTCTTTAGAGTTCCTAGGCAGAATGGCAAATATTTCAAGAAAATATACATACCTGCTAGCTCCGAGCACCTACAACTCCTTCCCATTTCTCTCCACCAAAACGTCATTGTAGAAAATGGGACCTTGTCTGGGCTTTTTGATATTTGCAAATAATAGTTTTGAATGCCACATTTTTTGGGTTTTTGTCCATCCCAAAATATGATTTTAAAAAACCCGTTGTTGTTGACATGTTTTCCTGACGACGGGACAACCAACGGTAGGACGGAGTTAACGTTCGTTCGTCAAGTTTTTCTGTCAATGCTATTTGTCTGTCCGACCACCTTTTCCATCCGGGTCATTTTGTCCACCACAGGGGATGAGGGATGGGGGGTACAATATCATGTTACATATATAGGTGTTTTTTGTCTAGGAGTTAGTTTATGCCTCTATTAGAGGGGTCAAACATAATTAGTAGCTTCCACAAATCTTATTTATCAAGATTTTTTCCTTCTTGGGTGATTCCACAATAGTGGTTTACAATTTTTGGCCAAACTGGACACTAAAATAATTTTTTCTAACTAAATCTTCACTTTTGGGCACCTATAGTGGCTAAAGTGTGAGGAATTTGAAGATGATGCAAACTAGTGATTTGTGACATTTTTTCAATAGATTCTAAATATTATTTTTTCAAAAAGTTTGGAATTAGATTGCACTTTTTTTTATCTCCTTTGAAAACTAGTTTTTTTCAGAAAACAACATTTTTAAGGAGTGATGCTCACCGTATACAACATAACTTTTTTTCCATGAAGGATAAAATTCTAATTCTTTCAAATTTAGATTTGCAACTCTGATATCTAGTGCTTCCAATTGGCCTCATAGTATTTTATTGAATATTTTTCCTTAATCAAGTTTTGAAGTCAAACCAATTACAATTCAGACATAGGCAGACTGTATACAATGTAACTTTTTTTGTATGTATCGAAATTCAATTTTTTGTTGTTTTTGGATCAAGGACTTCAATATCTAGTGCACTCATATTTTTTAATATATTTTTTTGATAATCTGCTATTTTTCCACATGTGCAGAACAAAGAGCTTGATTTTCAATGAAAAACCTATGTTAAATAAAACTAAAAAAATAAATACATAATAAAACCAAAACATATTAAAATTGTGTTCATTGGATAGCTCGTTCTAAGCACTACCATCATCCACTTGGGTTTGTGAAGTATCCTCCAGTTTCATCTCAACTTGAGCTTCGAAGCGCAAAATTTTGGACTTTTTGGGTGCCTAAGGGGGAGGAGGGAAAAGGGGGGTTTGAGTGAATCCCAAGGGGTTCGAGCGAACCCCCATGATCAGGGTCTTACTTTTAAATCAAAACTCCCATTTTAATAAAAGATCAAGATGATCATCTTGGTCCTCAATATAATTTTTAATTTCATAATTTAACACGGTTTTATCATGAGAGTAGCTTACGTTGGAATTTTAGAAATTAACTTAAGGTTTCTACCTTGGAAAATAATTTGAATGGATTCCAAACACAAGAAACGAGTATGCACTCAATCCTTTTCAAGTCATTCGTTCAAACAATTTGCTTGCCTTTTTCAATATATGCATATTTAATCACCTGAGACTATGCTCCTTTGTAGTGTTTTTGCCTCATAATTCATATACCATTTTTATGCATCTACACTTTTGCATGCATGTTTAATTTTGAAACCGTGACTACATCATTTGGATAAAAAAAAATCTTTTGATAAATGTAGATTTTCTCTATATCGAACACTCTTGTTAATGTGAGGTTTGACAATTAGTATGTCAATTCCCATCTCTTGAAAATCCTTAAGTCATTTTATTTCATTTTAGGATTCCTTCATAATCATTTTTCATCTTAGTACCTTATTAAAAGTACTCGTGGCTAAGTTGTGAATATATCAATCATGTATTTTGCCAGTTAGTTTTTTATGTCATGATATGATACTTTGCAATATTACTTTCCACCATACATACTTGTACCTTTTGAAGTTTATTCAAGGGTGGTTTACCTATATCTCTAGTCAGATGGATATGATGATTGTTTTATCTATATTTGATATATATTAAAATTTAATATCAATAACGAGGTATTTATTACATGATTTACAATTTCTAATCTATAATTTGAATTTGATGCTTATTTAATCAATAGTTACGAATGGATTTAAAAAGTATTGTCTAGAATATGATCTTAATTTTTTAGTTATTATTCACTAGTAAAGTGAAGTATTTATAACTCGATTGATCAACAACATTATACATACCAAGTTAGTATTTAATTATTACTCCAATTATTAATCATTTTGTATTACATAGTAAACATTTACTAATCTATGGTTGAATTTGGATATCACTTGGTAAGTTAACCATTAGCTATTAATTAAGTACTCCTTTCAAGGATCATTATTTCTTCATTTGTTATCAAATATATGAGTCAACAATTAGATTTTCTTTGCAAAGCGTATAATTGTTATCAATTGTTGTTAATGGACTTGAGGGGTAATTCTACTTACAGTTTCAGGTGCTTTGTTTCAAAATATATGTCTATGCAAAATGTATGTGGTTGAAAGTATGAATGGTAGATGATGTAATTAATAATTGTAATATTGATTGAATATTTTCTTAATATACCTCATGCTTTTTTAATTTTCCACTCCCTTTTGGAGCCACCAAAAAATGTAGTCTTTTTTTCAAGTTAATAAATTGATATGTCCCCACGACCAATTTTATTTATAAAAATATATATATTTGATGGTATTTTATTTGTATTAATATTTCTAATGTCATTTTTTGAGATCTTATCATTATTTTTTGTTTCTTAATAATTATGTTACCGAAAATGAGGATTGAGACTGAATAAGAGTGAGGGATGAAGATAGGAGCATGCATGGGATGATATAGGCATACCTTGGTTGTCTTGTTAAATACCCAAACACTTCTAATGACACATATATAATATTTGTAAAAATGTATTTTAAATATCTAAATGATCAAGAAAATTATAGAAAATTAAAACATTGAAAATCAACACTTCATTGATTGAATAACTATAAGGTTTTTCCCATTGGCCCCCTTTTGAACTGTTGGGATTGAGAACATTGATCAAGCTCTCATCTGCACATAGAATATGTACTCTTTTATAATATTGATTAAAATACTTTCTTATGCAACAAAAGAAATATAAGATTTTTCCCCTTTTCATAAATACATTGGTGTGCACCACATCACAAAATGATAAAGACTTCAACATCTACAACAAATTAGTTGAAAACAAAAATATAATAATTATAAATAATGAGGATACTTGCATGTTCCATTAAACACCATTATATTTGAATTTAGAATATTACATTCATTAATAGAAACATTCAACCATGTTTATTTTTAATTGAAACATGACTTAGATTCAACTATGTTTATTTTTTAATTAAGGCAAGGCTTATGGGTAAAAGCACAATAATGTGTCACACTTTTGGCTAAACAAACGGTTCCGATTGAATATATTCTAGTCAGAATTGTTTCAACTGAGTACCTTTCAGCCAAAACCACATGGTGGTGATTTGGCGTCAACATGGCGGTACCCTTCCGACCAAAACGGTAACGACTAAAAACCTTTCAATCGAAAGCATGGAAAATACAACCAAAAAAAAGGGGCCTACTCATTTTTTGCATGCTCGGGCGAAAGTTGTTCTAGAGGAAGAAGCTCATCCGAATAGGGGAAGGCTTTCTATAAAGGTCAACA
Source organism: Sequoiadendron giganteum (assembly GCA_007115665.2). Lineage (NCBI taxonomy): Eukaryota > Viridiplantae > Streptophyta > Pinopsida > Cupressales > Cupressaceae > Sequoiadendron > Sequoiadendron giganteum. The sequence goes on along the minus strand of CM021104.1, from coordinate 232,511,699 downwards.
CAACCTCAACACCACCTCAAACCGACCACCTAGGTTTTGCACTTCGTTTTCCCTTACGCTTGGCGATTTTGATGTCTTATTTCAAAAAAATTGTGCAAAATTTCTATAGTGAAAGGATATATTTTGATATTCTTTGGTGAATGCTTGGTCGACATGGTGTACATAGTGTTTTATGTGAAAAAAATGTATGATTGAATCTATATTGGGTGTTTGGGGTTTTCGATTTTGGGTATAATTGAAAAGCAAATTTGGGGTTTTTAGTTTAGGGTTTTTTGTGTAGGGTTTTGTATTTGTGAAAAAATGAAAAAAAGGCTCAATAGAAGCTATGAAATAATGAGAAATGTTACTATGCCTTGTTTTGAGCCAATTAAAAAATGACTGCAAACTCGGTTTTCTGTGTAGGGTTTATATTTGTGAAAAAATGAAAAAAAGGCTCAATAGAAGTTTGTGAAAGTATGAGAACTATTACTATGCCTTGTTTTGAGCCAATTAAAAAATGACTGCAAACTCACTTTAAGTGTATTACGTTAAGATTCGTCTCAAAAAAATGAATTGGAAACTGACTTTCAACATAAACTCCAACACCCATCTTGAACACCCATTTCGACACTGAAGTACATTTAGAGGAAATTGTACTCATTATGCATTGGCAAAGGCTTTATGTGAAAAAGGATTGGAAATGAGGAACAAATCTCAACCTACAATATCTAGATTGATGGATACAATAATCTATACTTTTCACTCCTTTTCACTCTGATAAATAAAATTTGAAACTAATGATGCAAACGTTTTCGAGTTATAGTCTTTAGCATTTGAAATCAAAATATTGCTTTTATAGTTAAATATAGAGCTAATTGTTGATAATTGTTGACTATACTAAAGATGTAACAGGTAATATTTAATATTCTTAAATGAAATGGAATGTACATAGAGTAAGGAGCTTGACTGACCAAGCTTTCCTTTGCCAACAAATCGCATGGCATTGGTAATCATATCAACAATAGCTAGTTGATCACAAGAAAAGTTTCCCATATATAAATTTTCAACAAGAATACTGACTGCTCACAAAATTAAACCTTTAAAATGTATCCCAAATTTAGTCATGAAACTTTCATGTATTTTTCACCATAAACACATAAGGTATTCAAATATAAGGAGAATTTGTATTCTCCTAAAAATAAATTATTTGTGATCAGTTATCATACTGAAGAGTTTACTTAAAAATTATTTCCAAAATTTTATCTATCACACAACATAAGCATAATTAATTTTAATGTATGCAAAACCATTTTTATGCTTCTTTACCATGCCTAAATTTGCATACACTTTTCTCTCAACATTCTGCTTGTAATTGCTGCCATGGGCTTGACAATGAACCGTATCGAGATAAGGAGAATGCAAGAACAATCTGAAAGAGTTTTGACTTTATTTAGAGTTAGTTGCCCACTCTTTAAGAATTTACAGTAGTATTGAAAGTATTGTGTAAATGAATGTTTATTTAGAAAAAAAAAGACAACTTGAAAACTTTTAGTAATTACTGAAAGATCAAATTTCCTATAATCTATTCCTAAAGTTTTCTTTTCCTTTACTCAACATGTGTACATGCATTTAAAACCCACCCCTCTTCAAAAGAGATGCTTGAATATATTTAGTGAGTGCTTTTATTCTAGAGTCCATGTTGTGCAATCTTCACTACTGTTAGCTTCACCTCTTGTTTTCATACTCCCATTAGTATTTGCCTCCCTTGTATTAGGTTGCGATCTTAGAGATTTTTTTTTAGTTTTTTCTATTGGTGTATACATATCATAGTGCTCCTTACACAACTTGCAGATTTTGCCTCAATGAGATGGGTTGTTTTTGTGTTTTCAACTTTTCACAGTTCTCATTAACATACCAAGCTCTCTTGTATAATCATGGTTTCTTTTGTTGTAGGTCTAATTGCTTGGTAGAATTTTCTCCAATGCTTCCTTGCTTTTGAGGTTCATTAGAAGGAGTATAAATTTTTTGTTCATATCTTTTAATTTGATAAAATTCAAATTAAGTCTAACACTAGTGTTTTAGGAGGCATTAAAGATATAAAATTCAACTTAAGTCTAACACTAACTTGTTTTAGGAGGAATTTTCCACAATTAAAGAAACATTTCTCTATGAGCAGCTCAATCTTATAGGTTTTAAGGTCTCACCTCTAGAAACAACTTGGCTTATTCTACTTGAAAAGCACATTGCTAAAAACAACTTGGCCTCATGTACTTAAACAACACACCATTGGGACGCATCTAATGGAGTAGGAGTATGGAATAAACTATAGATCCAAAAATTATGCAAGTCACAAACACAACCCTTCTTAGATCAAGGGGACTCGTAACCTTCTTAGATAAAAAATTATAGTACCCACCTCAATAATCAATGCAAATCCACATTACTGAAACAAAAAAATTGATACCCACAAGCAACTTTCCACCCACAACAAAATTAAAAACAAGTTGGGAATGAACTTGTATTACATATGGGAGTGGAATGGACTTGTTTATTTTTGAATTCTCTCTTCCATGTAGATTTTCTATAGATTATATAGATGCAATATTAATCAAATGTGAAGGATGCACATATGTGTACAAACATATATGTAAATACACATGTGTACATGTGTATGTACATACATACAATTTGCCTAAATTTTACATTTTTATAAACCCCAAATTTCTAGTTCACTGGATGCATGTACATGTATGTATACATATGTGTATGTACATATGTATATGTGTATGGACATATATGCATGTGTGTATGTGTACATATATGTGTGTGTACATGTATGTATGTATGCATTTTATACATGTGTATGTGCATATGCATGTACATGTGTACGTCTATATGTATGTACATGTGCATATATATGTGTATGTGTGTATGTATAATTTGTATATGTGTGTATGTATGTGTGTATACATGTATGTACACATATGTGTATGTGAGTATGTACATAAATGCATGTAGATGTGTGTATGTGTACATATATGTGTGTGTACATGTATGTATGTGTGTATGTACATATATGTATACATGTACATGTGTATGTATGTATGTATAAATATATGTATGGATATGTATGTGTGTGCATGTATATATATATTTAAATGTATACATAAATTTCTATATACATATATATATATACATGTGTATATACATATGTCATGTACATTGTGTACATGTACATACACACATACACATATATGTACATACATACATACACATGTACATGTATATATATACATACACATGTACACATGCACATGCACACACACACACACACACATATATATATACATGTACATTGAAAGTCTCTTGGGAGTTGTCAATTTTCTTATATTATCTAAGTTGTAGATTTGGTGAACTATTGAACATAGAGATAGATAATATAACTTGAACTATCTCAAATTAGATATATTTAAAGTTTAAAATATTTTACTTTTGAAACTTGAAAATTTTGTAATTTAAATTTATATATATTTGTTTTAGTTTTTAATTTTGATTTAAATTCAAGTTTAACATAATGTATATTTTGTTTTAATGATATGCAAACTTCTCTAGATTTACATATACAAATATATATATATATATATATATATATATATATATATATATATATATTCGCTGGTGGCGGAGTCTTGATTGCATCGTTGCATTAGGGGCAGCATATGCATGCACGACATAGTAAATCGGGACAATGTGGCTATGAACTCTTGCATGTGCATAAGAAAGTGAAGTCTTGATTGCATCACCACAAAATAGAATCCCCTATAGGGTGGGAGGGAATCATAGTTGTCTTATGTATGACATGTTAGGTTTGAACCGAGGTAATTCATCATAACCCCCCTATTTCGAGCAAATCTGATTTGCACTGCCAAAGGCATAACACTCCTCAAGCCACTATCACGAACATTGATATTGTAGAGGATGAATGGAGTGAGGATTGCCTCATTGAGAGAGAGACCGTTGTCCCCTGATTATAAGAATAGGATGTATCCATTTGTCGCATAGGCGGAAAAAGTGCAATTGATGTTTGGGGTCATTGCATTGATGGATCAACTTATTCATGGTACATGAACAATATGGTACGCCTCACTCCCACTCCCCATGTATGAGACCAGATTGATTGTGCCGATGCAATGGGTGTTGGCATGAGCATAAAAAAGTTCTTCGAGTAAACATGAGCATGTGTGGTAAAGGGGAAACATCAAGGTGAAGTGTGGTGGCGATGCAGGGGTGGCAACATATGATTATACCACTGCCCATCCAATGGGTTCGGTTGGGTGTGCAAGACATGATTGGCACCACTTCCGTGGAAATGGAAGCATGAGGTATGGTACTCATTGTTATCACAAACCACTTTTGATTCATTCGGTCCACAACTAGAATCAAATGAAGCGTAGTATGTAATAGTAGGTGGGCATAATGGTTTGATCGCATATAGTGGTACAAAGTGAGCATGGTGTCATGGGAAAGCATGAGTTTGTTGCCAAGTGGGTTTCTCATCAATTTTTTGGTAGAGATCGATCCAAAGTAGCACATGTTATAGTTATGCTAATCGATCTAACATCCTTTGTCCTCCCACCAACTACAATTCCCTCCCTCCCTGTAGGGGGGCATAGGCTGCAAATTGATCTCTCACGTTTTGCATATCGATCTAACATTTTGTCCTCGTGAACGCCTGGAACTGTAGTTTAGTTCCCACCCACCCACATAGGCTGCATATCAATCTCTGTTGTATACCTATATAGAGATCGATATCTGACATGTCCTACTATTCTTAGTCATCCAAGATCGCATATCTTGTCGAATCAATCTCTCATCGATCTCTTCTAATGACAGGTGGATCAGAAGTGGATCATAAGCAGATCTTGAGCACGGGTGGGCCTATGCCCCATGAACACCCAACCCCACACTTATTAATATTATTATAGCAAGCTTCCTATAGTTCCCACCCTGCATGCCCACTACAGGAGCCTCCCATCCTGCAACTATGATTCCCTCCCAACTTAGAAGATATAGTTGCAGGGTGGATAGAGTTGCATAGGAATGTTACGTATAGAATCAAAAATGTAGATTAGTTGGTTACATCCTTAGTGGGTTAGGAGATTTAGAATCCTCTCCTCAAGGGTGTGGGTTCGATGAAGCACCTAATCTATGTGCAATAGGCATAGAGCGCCCTTTTTCTATAGTTGACTCCAAATGGAAACACCCATTGGATAGTTCTATGGCAGGGGTGGGTGGGAGGCCCTTTAGCCCCCCACTCATCCCGTTGGATAGCATAAGGATGGTTCGGTTATCGGTTATCACCCAGAACAACCTGGGCGGGCGATTCAGTCATACCTAAAGGGGGTATACGATTAAGGGAGCCAATGCTTTCTATTGTTTCTCGACAAATAGCGACGCATTGAGAACCCCTCCAATGGGGTAATCTTGCTATTGGATAACGACCTCTAGAAAGCGCGGGGGGGGGGGGGAACGACACCATCCCAAGGGAGATTGATGAGCATCGTGGACATAGGCAAACCAGGGCTGGATAGTGGGGGGCCCCATATCGTTGTGTCTTGAAGCTGGTTTCCCTGCACGCCCAAGGTAGATGGAAGTAGAGTGTGCATATATATATATATCATGGTTGATGATGGATCTCACTATTCCCCTCGTTCTAATCAAGAGGCTCAAAATAGATCAAATTTATATTAGGATAGTATTGCTAAATTAAATAATGCTCTAAAATATTTAGAGCAAACAATTCACAACTCCCCCAATTTGGCTAATCGAGATAGATTAGTCACTATTAGAGATGAGATTCATCGAATGATCGAGACAATTCGATCATTCAATCCTTATGATGAGATCAACAATGAGCAATTTTATTTGTCTCTTGCAAGGAGTGTTATTGGCACAATGAACTATAAAGAAGTTGCCAAATTAGTTTCAACAAAAAATTGTTAACCATGTTCCCTCATTATAGAGGACAAAATAGAATTAGAGGATATGTGGTTACAAGGTGTGTAGATCCTCTTGTTGTTCCATTCATATACCCTAGATGGTTGGTGGCGTATCATAGATGGCCTCACAATGATGAGCTACCATAATATTTTGTCAAACAGTTATATGCAAAATTTTATTTACAGATAGATGTGACTACACATCTCATCCTGAGCATGTTGGCCAAGGTAAAGGCCATTTTTCTGACAAACCATAGTTTAGACATCTAGGTTTGCCATCGCCTATGGACAAAAGGGCATTAGCTGGCCCAAACCTTTTGGTTTTACCAAAAGACGTGGAATTGGCAACAACAGGGGAGTCAACAACATGCTCCACTCGATCCCAAATTATTGATCATTTCCTCTATTAGGAAACAAATTGATCAGATGTCATTTGATTGAGTTGGTAGATACTTATTACGCCCCCGGATCAACCTTCCTCCCACAGAGGCTACATCAACATATTATGATCCATTTATTCATGTCGATCTACCTACTCCTTTAGTTATCGAGCATATGAACCACACGACTTTGCGTAATGTGTGTAGAGTCTTAGTTTTGGATTTACTAGCAGCATATCAAGTCATCAACAAGGACCATGGGATCTCTCTTGACCGTGTACATGGCTTTATTAGACAACGATATCCTGGTACACATACGAGCCATGGGGTGGAAACTCCAGGAGATATTCCAGAGCATCCTACAGGATGCCATGTGCATCATGTTTCTATCGATCCTTTATCTTGTCTAGGTCATCAGGATGTTACAGATCATGTTGAGGTTACTGCGACACCTGATGTGAGGTTACTACGACACCTGATGTTGTCCATGGCACATATACTCATCTTCTTTTTGGCATTGATATTGTACATGCTACAAATCCCTCTGCGATGTCCTTGCATTCTTGTGATCTTAGTGACATTGGTAGAGCCATCGATCAGGCACGATAGGTACTTGAATAATATATATATATATATATTTAATTGTGTTCTAAAAAATTATGTATGATACACGTAATGTATTTTAACTTGTCTAGTTGCTTTTAACTCCTGATTGAAATTTTGTACTTGAATGTTTTTAAGCAGTATGGTGATTTGTCTGAGTTTGGAAATTTGACACATGATGGTGATCCCATGCAACACACAATTGAGGTACATTTAAATAATTTTAAAAATTTAATTACTTGATGTACAAGTTTGAACACATTGAACTTGTACACTGTACAAATTTAGATAATTTTACATATATGTACACATACACACACACACACACATATAAATGTGTATTAAAAATTAAATTTAAGTTCATGTGTGTGTACTTGAACACATGCATGGCTTGGGACGAGGCTTAGGGCATAGATACAGAGAGCTTGGATTGAGATATGGATCCACACATCTTGGATCAATGGCACATGATGGTGATCCCATGCAACACACAATTGAGTTACATTTAAAAAAAATATTTAAAATTTAATTACTTGATGTAAGTTTGAACACATTGAAAGTTTAGATAATTTTACATATATATGTACACACATATATATATACATGTATTAAAAATTTAATTTAATTTCATGTGTGTACTTGAACACATGCAGGGCTTAGGATGAGTCTTAGGACATGGATCCGAAGAGCTTGGATCGAGACATGGATCCACACATCTTGGATCAAGAGAGGGATTGGTCCATGGATCGAGGGAGAGATCGAGACATGGATCAAGGGAGAGATCGAGGGAGAGATCGGGCCAAAGATATGATGATTCTATTCACAGTAGATATCCCTCTCTTTTAGATGTTTTCCAATATTATGGTTTGAGATCAGATTATTATGTTGTCCATACACTTTTTATGATTTATGTACATCACATGTTACATACATTTATGTTTTATGGTATATACACTTGTTATGATTTACATCACATTCACATGTACATTTATGTTTTATGATTTGAATAGGTTTGTTATCACATTATTATGGTTTGGACACTTACATTACATCTATTTACATCGTGCATTATTATGGTTTTATTTATTTAGCAAGTTTGTACATGTTTATTTAAATTTAAATTATGGTTTGTTCACACTTGTTGTACATCTATTTACATCGTGAAATCAAAATGTTGGACTATCTAATGGTTGCTATTTGTAAATTTAAAAATATGGACATGCACAATTAATTTTAAATAGAAATGAATTTGTCTAAATAATAGGTCAAGAAATAGAAAAAATTAAATGCAAATTTACGTAAGCTCGATTAATGCTATATTTAAAAGTGAAAGATAAAAATGCAATTGGAAATAGATAACCTGAATTCTTAGCTCTAAATGTTCATTTTTAAAGTCACTAGATAGGTTAAATCTAAATTGTGCATATATCATGTTATACATGAACTTAAGAATTATATATATATAATCTAATACACATGAATTTGAATGTGTGTGCAAAGAATTATTGAACTAGATTCAATGAGCTATACTTGTGTCCAAATGAATGTTTAAATGAAATCAAATATATTCAATTGAACTTAAGAATTCCATATAATCTAATACACATGAATTTTTGATTGTGCATGCACAAAAAAAGTGATCTAGATGATGAGCTATAAGTGGAGTTGAATGTAAACAAAATTAAATTTCTATTCTTGAACTTAAGAATTTCAATGTGGAACATTTATGTAATTGGAAATTGATATATTTAAATATCAAGTTATGCACATAATGTAAGTATCTAGATCTTCCCATGATATTTCTATATATTAAAAAATGATCTTGATCCATATATAATTACCATTTAGATCCCATTACATGTGTGGTCTCAAGCTATACATGGTTTAAACAACTAGATTGATGCCAAAATATAGCTATCTCAAGCACCCCAAACACCATCACTATGATTCACTACAATGAATAATATAAAAAATGATTATGGATGATAATGATAATGCAAATAAAAAGTTACAAATAAAAAATTCAAAGGAACTTTTTATAAAAAATGATAATGCAAAGTTCACATAAAAAATCCCTTTGGAAAGAGAACATATATTTAATACAAATAAAAAGTTACAATTAACAAGGGGAAAGTTTAAAATCCTCAAAACAATTTTCTCTAAATGTGACAAGTCGACAGGTTACAACCTTATAGCTAAACAACGACAATATATAACATCCTTTTAAGCAATATTTTCTAAGTCAAAAAAACAATCTAGCAGTTAAACAAGAACAAAATATGACACTCAAGCAATCTTTTCTAAACATAGAAGAACACAATCTTGTGCTTTGTCAAGAATAACATAACATCCTCCCGCAATTATCTCTATAAATTGATCACAACGAAGGGAAAATTAAATTTATACGAGCATCCGTACAAAGAAAATTTAATGAGAAACAATGGCCATCAAAACCGGATTAAGGAAAGCAACAAGTAAACTTAAAATTCATAACTTTTTTACCCATCCAAAACAAATTTGAGATAGATGTTCATAAACTATTCAAAATCAGAATCCTAAGTCATCCTTTGTGTTGCCTCCTTGGCCAAGAGTTTTTCCTCGTCCTTTGATTTCTCCTAAGACTTGGAGCCCATAATACCACCTCCTCATTGTCATTGGTACTCATCAATCTTATCATTGAAATTGGCACCTGTGCAAAAATGAACAAATACAATTGTAAACTATTTAATTTCCATTTCTTTCAACTGCCAACATTAATAGATAAACAATATGCATCACAAAAGCATGCCCTCTCAATTGCATACACACCTTTATTGCTTCAAAAATCTTGCTAAATTCCAATTTCAATGATAATTTTGATGAGTACCGATGGCAATGGGGAGGTGGCATTATGGGCTCCAAGTCTCAAGAAAAATCAAAGGCCAAGGAAAAACTCTTGGCCAAGGAGGCAACACAAAGGAGAAATTAGGATTCTAATTTTGAATAGTTTATGAACATCTATCTCAAATTTGTTTTGGAGGGGTAAAAAAGTTATGAATTTTAAGTTTACTTGTAGCTTTCCTTAATTTGGTTTTGATGGCCACTATTTGTCATTAAATTTTCTTTGTACGGATGCTCATATAAATTTAATTTTCCCTTTGTTATGGTTAGTTGTTGTCTGCTGCACCATGTTTTGCTCATATTGGTCTTTTCACTTGCTTGATCTTGGAAGTAGGTTCTATACATAAAAGAAATGCTTACGTTTAGTATAAGCATTTTTTTCATCATCGCAAGAAACAAGAATTCTTCAATATGTATAAGCAATTTAAATTTTGTATCTTAAACAAACATGCACAATCTCCCACATGCACCAATTTATGATTTCATTATCAACTTGTAGTTCTGTCTTGATACTTTGGAGTGAGATGCCCATGTTTGGTGTCCAACCTTGGTTTCTGTGAAACTCTCATTTTTTTTTCCAGAAAAGATTTTTGCTCTTTAGAAGTTTTCTTCCACTCTTTGATGTCTTATATTTTGTTCTCTAGCTGCCAATTTATCTGCTATAAATTTCTAGCCAATTTTGTGCTCTTTATCTACTTTCCTATTTTCATGTCCTTAACAATTGTATTAGAATATTTTGGTTTTTCTCATAGTATGTAAGTTTTTCCAAATTTTACTACCAAATTTTAAATTCTACGCTGACGGTGATGGATTTTAACAAGAATATCTGTAGATTATGGAATAGACTTTTCTAAGCCATTTTGTTAATTTACTACAAGATATCAATGGAGTTTGAATGGCCAGGGAATTAAAGAAAGTGATGTTGATTCTTCATGGGATAGTGGACAAACTAGAGGTTGTGGTGGACTTCAAGTTGTCATGCTTGTGTTAAACATGTAGATAGCAAATGTACCGTCTATCATCTAGGTTTGGTTTAATGGGATAAAATGTTGTTAAGGTAAGTGTGCATGTTTGGAGGGAAAACTCCATTGTTAAGCACTCTTGATCCATAATAGAGAAGGTGTGTATAACCTCCCAAAAAATCTTGGTTAATGGGTGCAAGTTCTGTTAGTGACGATTGATGCTATGGGATATTTAACCTGACTAGTATCAATCCCACTTTGTCAATTTCTCAAGCATTAGCTGGTGCATGTCGTTCAAGTGGATCGTTCACACTTAGGAATATTTTATTTCTCATTTGAACTATTTGATTTGTATTTAATCTTAAACCATTTGGTTCTTGTCCCCCACTTTATCAAGTGACAATTCAACTAGTTTCCATGTGTCATTTATCATTAAGTCACTATTTTCTTCCTTGATTGCTTTCTCATCTCCCTTTGTGGGATTTCATCATGCTGGTTGCTACAAAACTTACCTTGGCTTGGGACAAGCTCTTCTTTCAAAGTTTGTATGAAACATTTGATTAACCTACATTGTTTTGTCATACCACTTTAATACTTTTTCCTTAGTTTGATTTTTTAGTAATGGTAAATTGATAGTGGTATAGTTAAACTTCTCATCAGTTAGAAATTTCTTCCATTTTCTTACTTATTGTTACCAATTTCAATTCCTTATTGTTGATAAAAAATTATATCCACCCTGACAACTATCTTTCTCGTTGTAGGATAATGAAGTCTTTTGAAAGCCCAAAACATACATTTGGAAGTTTCATCATCTAAATTGCTTTATTTTCTTACTTATTATTACCAATGTCAATTCCTTATTGTTGATAAAAAATTATATCCACCCTGACAACTATCTTTCTTGTTGTAGGATAATGAAGTCTTTTGAAAGCCCAAAACATACATTTGGAAGTTTCATCATCTAAATTGCTCTTAATTTTACATGGTATGTTTGCAAACATGATGCACAAGTTTTAGCCTTTTGGCTTATGTTTTGACCATGTTTCTTTAGGAATCATAAGCTTAATTGAATTAGCGAGAATTATATTTAGTATATATACTAGGTAGCTTATGTTTTGACCATGTTGCTTTAGGAATCATAAGCTTAATTGAATTAGTGAGAATTCTATTTAGTATATATACTAGGTGTATTCTGTTTCTGCCACAAATCATTCTACTTTTCCTTAATTATAATCCAAGCCATTTACAAATTGGCTTTATTCTCTTTCTTAGTGACATCATAATTTTGGAATGCATATGGGGTTGTCAATAGACTTAATTTCAAGAAAGTGACAATAATCCTAAAATTCATTTAAAGTAGATTGTTTCATGTTTTTTTGTTCTATAAATTGGGGGTTCTATTTGGGTTCTCATCTATCAAATAGATAACATAATCGTAATATAAAAGCAAATTTGAAGGATCCGATCATGCTAAACCAACACTTGACTAGAACTAGAAACACTCTAAATCGTTTGTTAGGGTTTTACGATTGGTGGATGGGGATCAAAACCCCATGTGGTATCTATATGAGGCCATGGATAAGGCCAAAGAGGTGATTCAATATTTTTATGAGTCAAAGAAGACCAAATGTGAACCCATATGGTACATAAATTGATTGAAGGTGGAAAAGACAACTCCAACATATTTATGTTGCTGCCTTCTATTTGAACCCCAAGTTTTATTTCTTTGTTACTTTCAAAGTAGATGCAAAGTTTCTTCTTGGCCTCAACACATGTATTGAGAGATCAAGACCTCATACTTGATGAGATACAAAGTTATAAGAAGGATTATGGGGCATTGTTTTCTTAAAATGTTTGCATTCGTAAGAGAGCCACTCTGCAACTAGGTAAAAAATACGGGTTTAATTTTAATTTACTAATTTTTTAATTGTTAAGTTTATTAAAATCCTTACTAAGTTATCAAATGACAATTTATATCCTTGTATATTTGTTGTGGGAAGATTATCTTTCCACAATGTGTAATCTTCAAAATCTTGCCATCTGCCGCATTTTATCCTAGACTTGTAGTGCCTCTAGTCATAAGCACACCTGAGGTATTTTTGAGGCCATTCACACAAAGATGTGCAATAGGTTGACTCAAAATTGCACTTGAATGACCTTGTCTATGTGTGGTACAACCTTTGGTTGCATAAAAAGAAGGTACAAGGGTAGGTTTTCTTATAAAATGAGTTGATAAAGTTTATTGGAGCTCTTAAAGATAGTGTCACTCACTAAACCAATTATAGCTATTTCCTTAAGAGGCTCAAACCATGAAATAAATGGTTGTTGGATTTTAAAAAGGGTTCAAAGGAAGTCAATAAAGGAGGAATAAAGGATCCACCACTTCTTCCAAGCTGTCGTACCAAGTGAAAAAGTGTCGAACGATGAACCATATTGTGCGGGATTTTAGGAATTGATGTGGACGTTAGAGGATTCAAAAGCAGTCAAAGGTCGGGCACCATCTCTTCTTCATGCAATCACAACTCTCTACTCATCACCATACCAATATTTAGAGGATGCTACATTATTTATTGGTTATTGTACAACTCATTGGAGAAAGATAAAATTTTAAGAGTTGTTGATAGATTTTCTAAGTTGGTGAATTTTGATTTATAATATTAAAATTTCATTGGCTGTGTGTAAATTCTGGATATTTTGTAACAACTGTCCTAGTATAGTATAACAATCCTTTGTGAACATTAGTTGTAATATTTTATTATTTATGAGTGGGTGATATTGGGAAGATAAGAATGTCATGTACTGTTGGTTATTTACAATATTCATTCAAACTAGTTGCACACGAACTAAGATCAACCTATTGGAAAATTGTTTTTATGGAATTATTGAGTACAAAACTATGTGAAAATTGCAAATAAATTTGTTCAAGTTATTACAACTTGGCCACCTCTTGTGATTGTATGTTAAACATATCTGAAACACTTGTAATTCTATTCTTTCCCTTCATAGATGTAGAACCCTTCTTGAATTTTAACATCCATGTATCTTGTAGGAAATGAAACACTAGGTTGCATACTTTCCAATGGAATTCCCTACTTTTTGTCTCCCCCTAAATATCTTGTAGGCAATGAAACACTAGGTTGCATATTTTCCAATGGAATTCCCTACTTTTTGTCTCCCCCTAAATATGCAATCTAGTTGCCTTAGTCTTCTTAGCTGGAGTTATGATCCTACAACCGTTTATCGCTTGCCCACCTATCCGCAACAAATGACAATAAACTCATAATAGCCACCCCTATAGTTTTTGTTACACAAATAACATAGCCATAATCTACTCCATCCTGATTTTTTTTAATCTTTGCCTATTCAAGATGCAAATTGTAAGAGAGTTTTGTCGGGGTTAAATGGGCCTTTTGCAAAGATTTTGGAGAGTTTGGAAGGATATTGAAATGGGTCTATTGAACTTGCTGGCCCTATTGCACTCCCACTCCCAGAAGAACACAAATTGGCATACATACTTCTATGAATTCTAACTCTAATTTTCTATTGCATAGGAACTTCAATCTCTTAATTTGTTTTTGTTAATAATTTAAAAGAACTACAAGTTTAAATAGAAAAAAAATCAAAATGCCCTCCCTATGTGTTTAAAAGTTAAAAAAAACTTAAAAAAGTGCAAAAGAAATTGAATAAACAAATGCTAGATGAATAATTTACTTCTAATGTAGTGGATTTGATGTTGTAGTGCCTTCTTTCCATTGTTGTTCTCCCTTTCTTTCCCTATTTCTCTTCTCTTGCTACTCTTCTACACAAATCTTAAAATTGTTTAAATGAAATATATATATATTTTAAATGGTTTTCAGTTATTTGGAGGGTTCAATTAGGTTTAGGTATTGTTTAAAGGGGTGGGAGGTGATAGAACCCCTAATTTTTTTTTGGTTCCATTGTTAAATTCAGATAGTTTCAAGTATCTGGGCTTAGGGTATTATTCACTATCAATGCCTTGGGATTTTTGTTGTCAAAGCCCTTCCTAAAAACCCTTAAGTTTTTTCCCTTGTCAGCATTATAATCTGTCATTGAATCCTTATTGTCGGTTCCCAGTCATGTTGAAAACAACTTGAGCCACTGAAACCTATGAAATTACCAGCCCCTTGTGCCTAGGTTTGAAATATTTTATTTTATAAAGCTGATTTATCAGCCTTGTTTTCTCTTTACATCCTTTAAAATAAATTGTTTTAACTCTTCTGATGGCCTTTTTCCATATACTCCTAGGCATTTCCCTTTTTAAAGCAACTTTTGAGCACGCGCAAAATTGTCTCACTTAAGTCTCATCTACCGCTCATGCTCATTGTGGATAGCTTTGTAAATGCTTGAATTGTATTAGCGATGTACGATGAGCGGTGTTTCCTTTGTATCGCTCATCGTGGATAGAATTATGTCTTCATGTTTCACATTGGTGATGAGCGATGTGAATATTCCTTTGCATCGTTGGCTGCTCGCTATCCCTAATTTCCTTTAGGTCATATGTCTTGAATTCACGATGCCCTTCATAATTCTTTTTGTTTCTTTTCATCACTTATCGTTGATAGCTCTACGCTTATCTTTTTCAAATGGGTGATGAGTGATGTGGTCTTGTGTTCTGATGTGCTATTGCTATTTTGAAGCTTTGATATGGGCGATACCTTTATTGCATTTGATTTTCAAGAAGATACACGTGGATTGATCTTGATCCATCGCCTTTCCTCTCCTATCACTGATGTGATCCATAATTTGAAATATGAATCAACAATATGCGATGGGAAACGAATGTGACTGAAAACGTCTATTTTGATCCAACGATTGAGATTTCATCATGCCAATGCTCACATTGCTAATGCATTTCTAGGGAAGGGAGGCCAATCCGCGATGGGTAATGGAATATTTAACAGAATATTCTCCTCATCACCGGATTTTTGTACCTCGTTGATTTAAAATGAAGGAGCATGAGCCAAGATGGCGATACATGATGATTGTCAGATTAGAGATGACTAATGAGATTAAGTGGAGATGTGGCAACTTTCTGAGGTGGTAACGCCATTTTTGAGGCAAAATTTGTAAAAGTTGGGAGTGATGCTTGAGGAACGCCATCAATTGTGTTTTAAATTCGAAGGGATCAATGATCTAGATTCAAAGCTAAGTGGCTAGTTGTCAGCTTGCTCGCATGAAGCTCTTCATCATCATTAATGGCTTCATGCTCCTGATTGTTCTACTTAATCTCGATCATCTGTTGTTATATAGTACCATTTACAGTAATCTAGAGTTGGGAAATCGGTTCATAGCCAGAAGAAAAGCATGTGAGTCTGGGGTTTTCAATTGCAGAGGTATTGAAGTCATTGTCCCAGGTAAGTTGGTTTTTATAATTTCCCTTTTCCAATCATGCATTAGTTGGCTCGTGAGTTTCAATTTCCTGGGGTAGTAAGAATTTCAATTATCTATGATTGTCATTTGGGCTGGTGGAAATCGTGTTGGTTTGAGAGATATTTTCTACAAATTCAATTTAGGGGTATAGGATGGTGATTTTCTCTGCTAAGTGAGGTTTGTTAGTCCTTGTCTTGTTTCCTGCAAAATGAGTAAGCCTAGTGGGTTGGCTCAACCAGTTAGGAGGTCTAGGAGACTTAGTATGTTTGAGTCCCAGGATGATGCTCCCAAAATGTTTGAGTCCCAAGATGATTCTCCCGAAAGTGAACAAGGCACATTGGGAGCTCCTGCAACACCAAAGGAGAAGAAGGTCTCAACCAGTCAGGAGCTCTTGAGACTTAGTGGGTTGGCTCAACTAGTCAGGAGGTCTAGGAGACTTAGTATGTTTGAGTCCCAGGATGATGCTCCTAAAAGTGAACAAGGCACACTGGGAGCTCTTGCAACACCAGAGGAGAAGAAGAAATCCCATAGGAAATTTGTGCAAGGTGGTGTCGGGAGCACCTATAATTTCAGAAGTAGGGTTGTTTCAGAAGAATTGATCAAGTTTAGAAAAGGAAAATTTTGTTAAGCCTGTGACGGAAGCAAAGAGGAAGAATAAGTACCACAAGGCTTACGACCTCTTATATGGGGAGGCACAACTCTCCTATAGAGGTTTTAGATAGTCCTTAGAGTGATGAAGGAGATACTGACCCAAAGTATGGCCGTTACCTTCTTGCTTTGGTGCCACATGAGAATTTTGATGAGGGAGGGGCAGTAGCTTCTCCAGTTTCAACAGGAACATGGAGTAGGTGTACTAATTCTGACTCTGAAGAGTTAGAGTAGCACCCCAGTTTTGTTTTTGTTTTTGATGACACCTATGCCACAACAACGAACTTGTCCTCTTCAGTATGTGTATGGTTTTTTGTCTTTTATGTTGACTTGGAAATATTTTTGGCTGGTGTGAAGGAGAGGTGTTGGACACCATGACTTCAATGGCAAATATGCCTTTTCTGGGTAATATATGTAAGTTTTTTCTTTGGGTGCTGATGGAGAATCTTCTTTGATCGACGTGGACAAAGGATTTTGGGGCTACTGCAACAACGAACGATGCCTTTTGGAAGGCTGGTTAGTCTTCTTCAACGAACTTTATGGGGTTTTGTTTTTTTATTTTCCCCCCATTTTGCAATGAGCAAATATAACTTCCTAGGGAATCTCTAAAATTAAAGTGAAATTAATTATAAAATGCAAATGTGATTGTAATTGTAATTCGGTCTGATACTTGTCACTCCCATATCTCTATAAATGGGATTTAAGGGTCGGTTACAAAGAGAGATTTTAGAGGTTGGTTGGTTGGTCTAGAATTAATCACACAGAGAATTGCAAAGGATATTAAACATTGTAGTGTTAAGTTTGCTAATATGGACATTAACTTCTGATAGTGATACTGATAATATAGAACAAAATAGTGCAATTTCAACATCATTTTCTCTCCTATATACTAGTTTTATAAACTATAATTAATATAATCAAGGGTTATTTAATTTGTCTCTGTTGATTTCCAATGGATGTATGGTTTTATTCTTGCTTATTAATTCAAGGAATTGATGTAAATTCTTGAATAGAGCTATATAGTTTTATATTAAATTGAGTTCTAGGATTCTAGTAAGAAGTGATGGTTGAGATATAATGTTGGAATACTGTAATGCAGTGTTTCAAAGCTTTATTTAGTTTCATGTGTGAAAATTGCTATCAAATTATGTTGGTATTAGAATTGACTCCGTTCCAAGGATGAGACACTAGTCTAAGGGAGGTAATCATATTGTGTTTTGTTGATTAATTCAACAACAAACCATTCATTAAATCAAATTCTATGAAATGGGATACAATTATATTAGGAATTATCATACCCATGCTCCTAATACGAACTGTTATTAAGAAGTAACCAACTTCTTTGATATGTTTTGTTTGTTGAGCCTCTATATGAGAGTTATTTGTGTATCTCAATGTTTATGATAAAAATGGCACAAGAATATCATGAGAACATTGTTAGGATTACCCTCTTGGGTTTCATAGAGCCCGAAGTGTAGAAGTAAGGGCCTAAGAATCCTTGTTTGGTGGCCAATTCTTACCTGATTGTTAGATTTTGGCAGATTCATAGGTGAATGGTTAGAATAAGTTTAGTTCTAAAAAATAACCAACAAATTGGTGACTCTACTGGGGACAATCCCATAAATATTTGGTTCAAGACCATTCCATCAAAGAGTCATTGGAGCTTTTGATCTTAAGTGCAAATAGAGATTTATCATTGAGTACTTTGCTTCCTCTTCCGAGTCATCAACAGATTGGCGACTATACGGGGGACTAACTTGAAGAAATTATGATAGAAGATCATCTTGCCTTAAAATATTCATTGAAGTTTCCAAACAGTTTGTAACCAGAGATTGAAAATTATGGAAACACATTTTCCCATCTGAGTCACCAACAGATTGGCCACTCTGTTGGGGATGCACATAGAGATTGGGTTGCAAATTGTTCTATCAAAGAGTCAAATATTTGCTAGTGAATTCATCTTTCTGGTCTAGCTTTGATATTAGTGAGTTAATTCTTATAAATGTTGCAAGAATTTGCCGCGTTTCCCCTGAAACTGGTAAAAGTTGTCAAGATCCACCATAATTCCATGAGTATTTTATAATTTCTCACTATATGTGGGTGGCGACTCCAAGATCTTTACACCAATGTGTATTATTCAAGAGGAAATTAAAAGTAGAATGAGAAATTTGCTAAGAAAAGATAAGGTAGATATAAGCTCACACAATAAAGTACTCTAATAGAAAGCTAGAGAGAAAATTTTAAGGACTCCAGTATTATCTTGAGAGAGTAAAAAAATTTACTGAATTTGGACATGTGGTTCAGATT
Source organism: Sequoiadendron giganteum (assembly GCA_007115665.2). Lineage (NCBI taxonomy): Eukaryota > Viridiplantae > Streptophyta > Pinopsida > Cupressales > Cupressaceae > Sequoiadendron > Sequoiadendron giganteum. The sequence goes on along the minus strand of CM021104.1, from coordinate 232,492,550 downwards.
TTGAGTACTCAAAACTTGGAAAGGGTTGTAGTGCAGAAGATATAAAGGATTCACATATGACTCTGTTGATCAAGGAAGCTTAAAGTGAAATTAACTTTTGAAAAGAACTTCATCTTGTTGAAGTTCAGTCCTGTGTAAAAGGAGGTGGCGAATCTATGCAAAGAACTTGATGAAAGCTTCAAATCTACAAAATTTTCCAGTCAAAAGCATAATTCAAAGCGGCTGTAGCATATCCAAGTATTTTCCCTTGTTTTGGCTTTTCATGAGGCATAAATTTGTGTGAAAACCATGTTGAGTGATTTGGAAATTTTTTGTTTCTTTATTAAGTGGTTTGAGCACTAATAAAGGGAAATGATAGTAGTAATTTCACATACTTCTAAGGTGTAATTTGAAGTTTTTGTATTATGGTGAAGAGGTATGCTCATTTTTAAAATCTGCCCATTAGAAAATCTAAGGCACAAATGTAATTGAGCCATGCATTTTGAAGTCAGGAGTAAGGTTGTGAGTGATCAACTGTGAAGTTGATATTTGTGGTTTATAAAGGGATACAAGGAAATGTATCATTCATCTGTATCTCCCTATGGAATGTCAAAAAAGAACATGCAGGGCGTGAAGCCTTTGTCATGCCATCAAAGGAATTTCTCTATTGGGAGATATAGGTAATTAAACTTTAGTGGTATTTAGGGTTTCCCAAATCTTGTTCCTAATGATGTTAGGGAACATTTACCAAAATTCACAGGACAAGGTTTTGAATCAACTTATAGACATTTGCATACATTTATGGATTTGATGGGAGATTATGAGATATATCACAAAGATGTTGTCATGAAACATTTTGTTCAATCTCTAAAAGAAGATACTAGAGGCTAGTTTTCATATTTGCTAGTATGTTCTATTTCTTCATGGAATGAATTCATGGTAGTCTTTATAGAATAGTTTGGTGAAAGGATTAATCCAATTTCAGTAAGAAGAAGACTCATGGAGATTCAAAAGGATGAAGAGGAGTTGGTCCCAACTTTTAATCTTAGATTTGCAAAGGCAATAAGGGATATTCTTAAAAACATGAGACCAAGTCATGCTGAGTGTTTTGTTGTGTATTTGGGTGCATTTGGTGAAGAAATGAGCTATTTATTGAGAGATAAGGAGCCTGCAACATTGCATCATGCATATCAAATTTCCATGGACATTGAAAACAACTTGAGGTACTCAATAATGAAAGGGTATATGGCTGCAAGTGTCGACTACTTTAGCATGTTTCATACAAGTGGAACAAATAATAGCATTAATTGTCATGATAAGATGGTTCTACTATTTTGGTATGTCCATCATCACCTCATACAATCAATGGTGAATTTAAGATTGAACATCAACAAAGTTTAAACAATGGTAATCAGATGTCTTTTGTTCAATGATTGTCCAATATGAAAAGATATAAGGAAGAATCACCATATGACCTATTGGCAGGGTTTTGGACACCTTGCTTGAAATTCCTAAAAGTCTTAGAACAAAAAATGCAGTATGCATTGAATTGTTTTGTGAAATTCTTGAGCCAAGATTGAGTACCTTACCTAAGGAATTGAAGCCCTAGGGTTTTGATCAAATAATAGATTGGATCAGAATTGTTGAGGAGGCAAAGTGTGATTATGGACAAAGCATGAAAGCCCAAAGTGTCAGAGGTGGCTGTCTTGTTGAGAAGAATCATGAGACACCTCAAGTAAAGAGGGTGTATCAAATAATAGATATGTGCATTATGATATGGGTGAAGACAATGATGGTAACCAATTCACAAGCAGTCTAGCTGAAAATGAATACATTTGTAATAAGAAAGAAGATGCATTCACGAGCATTGATGTTGTCTCCATACAACCCAATGGTCGAGGCATTGAGAATGAGGGTTTGAATGTTTATTTTGAATACCTTGAGCATAGCTTGGGTAATGATGAGTTTCCTCGCAATAATGATCAAGGGGAAGTTGAAGCTTCTGATCATTTCTCTAAAGAATATAAATCCTTCTCTGATGATGATCTGGAAGCATTTTCTTTGTAGGAGGAATGCAGTGATATTGATGCTCATGAGATTTTTCCCTTACAAGTGAATGGGAAAATTCTGTGTAATAGATACATAGAGTGCAATTCAGTCATGTCAAAGCTAAAGCATACTATTTTTGTGAATGATGATGAATTTGAAGGCAAGAACATATGTATTGGAGCATGTGGCAATATGTCTGGCATGGAGTGCTTAGGTGAATGTGAACATCAACTTGAACATATGCCTGTGTATGAATACTTCTTATTCATTGCAAAAGATAAGTATTTTCCTGGCATGTGACATAGGCCAAGGGATGATTTCAAGGTTTTATATGAGCCTCCTATGCATTTTGACTCATCAGAAGGGGAATTTCCATGTGACTCCAAGAGGTCAGGGTATATGCTCCTAGGTAAAGATCTTAAGTCGAGTATTTATGAGAGTTTTTTTGTTTGATGTGCGAAATGGAGTTGGTGTCAACTTATATGACCTAAATAATCAAGTGGACTATGAATCCTTCACTTTCTCAATTCAATTGGATAAGCCTTTACTGAGGCATGCTAATGAGTGTAGGTTGGGGTCATGTGTTGCAAGGAATGTGGGTTTCAAGTATTGTCTGATTGCAATTTTCTGCCAGACAAGATTCATGTAAATGGCGCATGTAAACACATGGCAAATATGGTTGATTGTAGTAATCGTAGTAGGATTAGTTGGTGGACAATTCATGGAAATGTTTTCAATTTTGGCCTAATATAGATAACAAAAAAAGGGCTTTTGACAGGGGCAAATACTTGTCCTAAGTTTTGGGGCCCTGGGGCCACCAAATGAAGTGAAGCCTGTTAAGTTACAGAGTACAGGTTGAAAGCCTATGCAGGGGATTTTGCAAAAAATTGAAGTTGGATACATTGTACAGTGATGTACGTATTGTACATATGGTGTGTTTACTTTGGTTTGGTTCTCTTGCCTTGTTCAGGCGGGTCCTAGTTTTGGGTTCTTTGTGTATGGTCTGCATCACTTGAGATTCTAAAGTTTCGCTTTGTTCTGGAAGAACAAACATCCCCAATTGGATCCACTGATGGAACCCCTAATTATTTTTGGTTCCATTGCTAAATTCTATAAAATTTGGCCAGTTTCAAGTATCTGGGCTTAGGGTTTTATTCACTATCAATGACTTGGTATTTTTGTTGTCAAAGCCCTTCCTAAAAAACCCTTAAGTTTTTTCCCTTGTCAGTGTTATAATATTTTGTTGACCCCTTATTGTCGGTTCCCGATTATGTTGAAAACAACTTGAGCCATCAAAACCCATGAAATTATCGGCCCCTTGTGCCTAGGTCTAAAATATTTTATTTTACAAGGTTGATTTATCAACCTTGTTTTACCTTTACATCCTTTGAAATAAATTGTTTTAACTCTTTTGATGACCTTTTTCCACATACTCCTAGGCGTTCCCCTTTTTAAAGCAACTTTTGAGCACGTGCAAAATTGTGTCACTTAAGTCTCATCTACTGGTCATGCTTATTGCTCATTGTAGATAGCTTTGTAAATGCTCAACTTATATGAGTGATGTGTTATGAGCGATGTTTCCTTTGTATCGCTCATCGTGGATAGTATTTTGTCTTCATGTTTCACGTTAGCGATTTGAGTATTCCTTTGCATTGCTGGCTGCTCCTCTATCACTAGTCGCCTTTGGGTCATATGTCTTGAATTTGTGATGCACGGTGCTTGATGCCCTTCATAATTATTTGTTTTTCTTTTCATCACTTATTGCTGATAGCTCTACGCTTATCTTTTTCAAATGGGTGATGAGTGATTTGGTCTTTTGTTCTGATGTGTCATCACTATTTTGAAGCTTTGATATGGGTGATACCTTTCTTGCTTTTGATTTTCAAGAAGATACACATGGCTTGATCTGGCACCATCACCTTTCCTCTCTTGTCACTAATGTGATCCAAAATTTGAAATATGAATCAACAATATGTGATGGGAAACGAATGTGACCGAAAAGGTGTGTTTTGATCCAACAGTTGAGATTTCATCGCACCAATGCTCACATTGCTGATGGAACTTTGGGGAAGGAAGGAAAATCTATGATGGGCAATGGGTGATGGAATGTTTAAAGGAATATTCTCCTCATCGTCAACTTTTGGTACCTTGTCGATTTAAATGAAGGAGAATGAGCCAGGATGGTGATACATGATGGTTGTAAGATTAGAGATGACTAATGAAATTAACTGGAGATGTGGCAAATTTTTGAGGTGGTATCATTGTTTTTGAGGTACAAGTTGATAAAGCTAGGAGTGATGCTTGAGGAATGCCATCAATTGTGTTTTAAATCCAAAGGGATCAATGACCTAGATTTAAAGTTGAGCGGCTAGTTGTCAGCTTGCTTGCGCGAAGCTCTCTATGATCATTAATGGCTACACGCTCCTGATTGTTCTACTTAATGCGGATCATCTATTGTTTTATCACACCATTTACAGTAATCTAGAGTTGGGAAATCAGTTCATAGCCAGAAGAAAAGCGTGTGAGTGTGGGGTTTTCAATTGCAGAGGTATTGGAGTCATTGTCCAGGGTAAGTTGGTTTTTATAAGTGCCTTGTTCGAATCATACATTAGTTGGCTCATGAGTTTCAATTTCTTGGGGTAGTAATAATTTCAATTATCTGTAATTATCATTTGGGCTGGTGGAAATCGTGTAGGTTTGACAGCTATTTTCTGTAAATTCAATTTAGGGGTACAGGCCGGTGATTTTTTCTGCTAAGTGAGGTTTGCTAGTCCTTGTCCCATTTCCTACAAAATGAGTAAGCCTAGTGGGTTGGCTCAACCAGTCGGGAGGTCTAGGAGAGTTAGTATGTTTGAGTCCTAGGAAGATGCTCTCAAAAGTGAACAAGGCACACCGAGAGCTCCTGCAACACCAAGGAGAAGAAGAAATCCCGTAGGAAGGCTGTTCAAGGTGGTGTCGGGAGCACCTATAATTTGAGTAGGGTTGTTTCAGAATAATTGGTCAAGTTTAGAAAGGAAAAATCTATGAAGGTTGTGAGGGAAGCAAAGAGGAAGAATAAGTACCACAAGGCTTATGACTCTTATATGGGGAGGCAAAACTCTCCTATAGAGGTTTCAGATAGTCCTCGAAGTGATGAAGGAGATATTGACCCAGAGTATGGCCGTTACCTTCTTAATTTGGTGCCACATGAGGATTTTGATGTGGGAAGGGTAGTAGCTTCTCCAGTTTTTGCAAGAACATGAAGTAGGTGTGTTGATTCTGACTCTGAAGAGTTAGAGTGGCACCCTGGTTCTATTTTTGTTTTTAATGACACCAATGCCACAATAGTGGACTTGTCCTCTTCAACATGTGTATGGTTTTTTGTCTTTGATGTTGACTTGGAAATATTTTTGCCTTGTGTGACGGAGAGGTGTTGGACACTATGGCTTCGATGGCAAATATGCCTTTTTTGGGTAATATGTAAGTTTTTTCTTTTGGTGCTGATGGAGAATCTTCTTTGATTGATGATTAAAAAGGATTTTGGGGTTGTTGCAACAACAAACAATTCCTTTTGGAAGGCTTGCTGGTCTTTTTCAACGAACTTAATGGGGTTTTATCTTTTGCTTTTCTTCCCATTTTGCAATGAGCAAATATAACTGTTTGGAGAATCTTTGAAATTAAAGTGAAATTAATTGTCAAATGCAAATGAGATTGTAATTGTAATTTGGCCTGATGCTTGTAGTTGTCACTCCCATATCTCTATAAATGGGATTGAAGGACTGGTTATAGAGACAATTTTTAGAGGTTGGTTGGTTGTTCTAGAATTAATCACATAGAGAATTGTAAAGGATATTGAACATTTTAGTGTTAAGTCATAGGTTTGAGTCTGCTAATATGTACATAAATTTCTGATAGTTATACTGGTAATATAGAAAAAAATAGTGCAATTTTGACACCATTTTCTCTGTTATGTATTGGTTTTATAAACTATAAATAATATAATCAAGGGTTATCTAATTTGTCTCTGTTGATTTCCAATGGATGTATGGTTTTATTCTTGCTTATTAATTCAAAGAATTGATGTAAATGCTTGAATAGAGCTATAGGTTTATATTAAATTGAGTGCTAGGATGCTAGTAAGAAGTGATGGTTGAGATATAATATTAGAATATTGTAATGCAGTGTTTCAAAGCTTGATACAGTGCCATGTGTGAAAATTATTGTCAAATTATGTGGGTATTAGAATTGACTCCGTTCCAAGGATGAGACATTGGTCTAAGAGAGTTAATCATATTTTGTTTTGTTGATTAATTCAACAACAAACCATTCATTAAATCAAATTCTATGAAATGGGGTGCAATTATGTTAGGCATTACCATTCTCATGCTCCTAATATGATATGTTATTAAGAAATAGCCAACTTCTTTGATATGTTATGTTAATTGAGTCTGTATATGATAGTTATATGTGTATCTCAATGTTTATGATAAAAATGGCACAAGAATATCATGTGAACATTGGTAGAATTACCCTCTTGGGTTTCATAGAGCTCGAAGTGTAGAAGTAAGGGCCTGAGAATCCTTATTTGTTTGTTGGCCAATGCTTGCCTTTACTTATTATTGGATTTTGGTAGATACATAGGTAAATGGTAAGATTAAGTTTGGTTCTAAAAATATAACCATTAGGAGGGTCCTTATAGGCCAACCCATCCTTTTTTTAATTAGAAATGTTGTTTTAAACAAATGCATTTGAGAAATTTTTGGGTTGTAGGGGATAAGTACTCGTTCCTAGCATTAAAGAAGAACGTCTGTAGTATTTTTCACTTTTTCCACATAGGGGACGAGGGGGGAGATTTGATAAGCATCCCTGAAACGCCCCCCCTCCCCCTATAGGGGATGGGGGAAAAATGGTAGGGGACGTGTCCCCAAGGAGCACTCGTTTTATCTACTAGTTACATTTATAAGGTTAACACATGATATGTTGTGTAATGGAATTACATTATTGTAGGAGAAGAATAATGTCAAGATAATACAAATCCACATGATAGAAATATGAATGCATAGATAGGAGGATTATAGATCATATCTAAATATTTAGTAAGATTAGAAAAAAATAGTTATTATTAGAATGAGCCACCTTTAGGGGGCAACCTCTAAAATTCTTATAACAAGGACATAATTACCAATATGGAAAGCAACATGTAACCACTACCTCTTATGATCTAATCACTTGGTGAATTAGTGGGACAATATTTTTGATCAACTAGTAATTGAACAAAATCATAGGATGCGTAATTGAAAACATATATGCATACCTAAGACACATTCAAGATGTGGAGGCTTTTGGAAGATATGCCACTTATATTTAGAAATAATTGAGGAAATGTATTGAGTGTTTATATGCAAAACTATGGATTCTTATCTACCTATACAATATGTGTGAAGCAGGTGTAATTAGGAATGAGTTTAAGTGTAATTAGGAATGAGTTTATAATGTTTTGTTAGTTTATGGTGTTGACTATTTTTCTAGTAAACTTGTTGGCTTTGGATTAGTTCATTTTTTGCTTAGTTGTTTCCAACGACTTTGTTCTAGTTTACAACTATTCACGCCTTTGTATTGAATAATCATAGACAAGGAAAGTTTGATATGAAAATAAGCTAATAGTGGAAACACTTCCTACACTAATCAATAAGGAGATAAATGCATGCAAAATACAATCTAGCAATTTCAAATGAAAATATACATAAAAAATCAAATACCACAATGACATAGTGTTTATTTTGGCAAAGCCTTTTTAGGAAGAAATCTAGCCTCCAAATTTTGAACTAATATTTTCATAGGCTCAATCTTTTACATAAGAACAATCAACACAAGTTTGTAGAAATATCGACAACATAACCCCTTACTGAAATTGCATCACATTGCACCTTTATTTTAGGCACCAATATATAGAAGATACAAAATTGGAAATCACAAATGGTAAACCACAAACCATGGGAGGATAATAACCCCCCAAATGGAATGCAAATCGCCCAGAGGAAGTCTAATGCCCAACTCCCATGATGGATTATCTTGTTTATATTGGGTAAAAACACAAACTTGTGTCACACTTTATAAAGGAATCGACCAACAACAAAATTTTTTCTGAACTTCGACCACATAAAAGTGGTCTTTATGTTTTGAATTTCAAAATGGTGTAAACTAATGAAATGTACAATTTTTGATGAAGTTTATTTTTTTAATTTAAAAAAAATTGTTTTCATTATGTTTTTATCAATTTAAGGATAGATTTTAGAATGTTGAAAATTTGAGAAAAACACGACTTAACGGGCTTTTAAGAAAAAAATTGAAAAAAACTTCATTTCTCCCTAATTTATTTTTCTCCAAATAGGTAAGTTCAATAGCTTATGCATGGAAAAAACATTCAAATTTTGATGTATATTTTTCTCGTAATAATGTTTTAAAGTCAAAGTTGTCAGAATTTGACAGTGTTGACAGGCTGTCAATTATTTTCAATTTTTTTAATCATTTTCAAAAAACAAATTATACCCTTTTGAAGAAGACTCTCTCCTCTTCTGCCCCATGTAATATTTTTAAAAATGTAATATGTTTTACAATTTTTTTTAAAATTTCTAATCAACCTCTTTTTTAATTTTAACAACCTACTTGCATTATTTTAAAAATAAAATATATTAAAACCAATCAAAATATTTAAAAATTTATATATTTGGATTCCCCACTTTGATCTCTACAAAAGGGTATTTTTCTTTTTTTTTTTACAAAAAAATAATTCTTACTAGAGCAATACTTAGTTGAAGTTGAAAGTTTTAGAAAATTCTAAAAAAAGTTGAGTTGTCTGCCAACTAGATAGTTTCGACAAAAAGGGTGTCGGCCAAAATCCTTCCAATAGAAACCTCGCACATAAAATAAGCCAATTTGGAAGCCCAATTCAAAGTTTCAAATGGAAATAATATTTTTTTTGGTTTCGATTGAACCTATTCAGCTGAAACCATGTGTGCCACGTATATGCCACATGGTTTCAGCTGAAACCAACTTGGCCGAAACATTTCCGACCAAAAATAGTTTGGTCGGAACTATTTATTTGGTCGAAAGTGTGATACAGGTTTGTGATTTTACCCTATTAGATCTTTTCACATTATCATAATCCATCATAACCAACTCAACAACTTGGGTGCTCCATTTTTGCTTCGTTATTGCCATTCAAAGATGCCATACAACATGTCATAATGTTCAAGATTCCACTATATCTCTCCTATAATCAAACTCATTTATCATAAAATTTGTTTGATGTCCTCAGAAAAACAAAAACTCCCATGTCAATCATGAAATACAATTAAAATAATGCAAATCGTAAATAATAAAGCATCAAGGAAGAGGCACAGACAATGAAATGGTGTGACCAAGAAAGAAGGCAATCAAAATATAATTAAGAAAGTTACAAAGGAATTTCGACCAGTTGAAGGAGGCTAAGTGATCACACAAGGAATAATGTTAATTAAATTAATTGTTCCTATCTACTATTTAGAAGACAACAACAAGCAGACATGTCCCTTGGCAAACTGACATCTTGAAACATTACGCCCCTCAGCCCAGCAGGGTATAAAAGGACAAACAAATCAAGGAAAGAGGGGCATTGATAAAGGAGAATCAAAGATATATACCATCAGTGAGAGAGAGAGTGTCTAGTTCCTCGCGTCTATGTATTATTATCAGATCGATTGATACATTCAGTTGCATTTTTTCTATTTTCTATCTTCCATCTATATAGATATGATTTTGCATAACAAAGGAAGGAATATTAGATGTGTAATTCTACAAGTAATTGTTTATATCTATATATGCATATTGTTTACAAGTTAATAAAGAAGGATTTCTTATGTTTGAATAAGAACTATGTTGATTTTTGAAACCCACCCTATGGGAAGGGCCTAGGGTGAAGTGGTAGGGGCTAGAAGCCCACTTACAACCTTTGAACAATTCCTCAAGATGGAAGGGCCAAGGGTAAAGTGGTAGGAGCCAATAAATCCCACTTGTGACCTCTGAGCTATCCCACAAGATGGCAAGTGTTTTTAGGGATTGAGAGATTGATGGGAAAGAATGTACAAGTCGGCAAGGGGGAGGGTTGTGGTATACACCCTCTTAGGCTTGGCATATGGCTTCGGGTGGACCCATCATGCCTCTTCTCCCAATTTCCTAACATGTTGCATTGTTGATAATTTATGAATGTGATGCCAATTGTCTAATCCTAAAAAGCATATATACATATATGTGAATGTTATGCATGTGGTGAATGCAGGATTTAATCCAAGATTACATTATTAAAGAGACATTTATTTGATAAGGTGAAAACCCCTAATTTGTTGTCATTTGTGATCAATAGGCGAATTCTAGTGCATATTAGGATAAGGTACATTACAATCCGCCATAAGTAACTCTTAGGTACAATGTTATAAGATGCTCTTACACATCTTGATGTTATTAGATACTCTTACTGTTGGTGGTTTTAAAGAACCAAGCAGATCTCACCAAGCATCTATGAATTTGCTAGATTCAATTCTTGAATACTTAGGATATGATTGGCCAATGAATGAGAGGAGGCTAAGATGCTTCCCTCTTGCACTTTGGGCTCTGCAAAACTCGGGAGGGTGATCCCACAATGTGCATCTTATAATCTTGCTACACAATTATACCACACATTGCATAATAAATAGATACATTCTCATTAGGGAAAACTTTAGTGGTGAATCTTCGCCAATTGGCAACTTCTACAAATCGGCCAAGTCAAAATTGGCGAATTAATCGCACCCAATAGGGTGTCCAAATCGCTTGGATTTTATGAACTATCAGTCCAATGCATGTCCATTTGCCAATTTTTTTTTTTAATGCGGCATATTTAAGCAATAAACTCGCCATACCATACTACGCATTTCAAATGGACCGATTAATATTTTCGCTTGGAATCCTAGAATCATGTAATAAAACACCTACATATTCACCAATAATATTAAAAAAACATTATATGAGGACCCATTTTACCAATTAAAATTTACAAATAGTTACTTGTGAAGACCCATTTCGCCAATTAAAATTTATAAATAGTTGCTTATGAGGACCCATTTTGCCAATAACATTTAAAAATAATTACATTTGAGGACACATTTCACCTTGAAAATTCCAAAGTATCATTGTATAAGCATGCGAGATTCACCAAATTTTTAATATACCATTTAAAAATCCCATGAAATTCGCCAAATACGGATTGATATAAATACAATCAAAACTGTCATTTATTCTTACACATTTTGTTCAGTTATGAGGTTCTACTTCACAATTTGAAAGTCAGCGAAATCCGAAAATGTAGACTTCAAGGTGAGTGATCATTTATTCATAGTGTTATTAGTTATAATAATAAGATTTCTTTATCTCTTTTCCATTCTTGCTTAAGTCTTAAAGATAATCTTGAGTAGGGAATGTGATCTATATTCTCTGTTCTTCTTAAACAAGAAGAATTTTTTTCCAGCTTTTATTCGAAGTGAGAGATCAATATGTCAAGCAGCAAGGGTAAGACTCCTTAGGGTAATGAAGAGATTGGGAGGCCATCAATATTTCCAAAACGTAGAGGTACCGTACAGGCTTACTTTGGAATTAGCAAAGCTTCTGATCCATTAGATCAAGATGGAGCTACATCATCAACTCTTCCACCAAATATTAATGAAAAAGACATTCACAATACCTCACCGCCATCGGAAGGTCAAGGTGAGATTTTCATTGAGTTAAATAAAAATGTATCAAATAAGGATGGAAATACCGCAAAACATGTTCCAAGGGATACCCTGGTTAGCCAAAATGAGATAATAGACTTGGATGAGGATGATGTTGGTAGCAAGAAAATAAAAGGAAAATAAAAAATGGGGTGCGAGTGGGAAATGACAAGGAATTTTCAACTTGGTTGGTTGTCAAAGTACCCATTCGTTGTACCAGTGGGGTGGCAAATGAAAATGATATTTACTATGCAAGTGCACAATTTGTAGTTGGAAATGTGGAAGAAACAAGACGTTGCAACTAAAGGTTGACACAATACATCTTGCGTCTGTATGCATTTGTATACTGGAGAATAACATGTTCGACAAACTCATCTTCTTTGTGTTCATACAATGAAGGACCATTCAACATCGCAAAATCTATTTGAACTAATCAAGAAATCTTTGAATGAAATTGCAGGTATGGTTGAGTTAACAATTGCCAAAAATTTGGTGTGTGTAGGAGTTGATGGAGCTGTAGTGATGCAAGGTCAAATTAAGCGTGTTTGCACAAAGTCACAAACTACTTGTGCACCATACACCCTTGGCATTCATTGCATGGCCCACATAATGAATTTAGCATTCAAAATTGTAAGCAAGTTTCCTACAATATCAAAAGTTGAAAATCTAGTCCGTGTGATCCACACATACTTTTGCCAAAGTCCCGAATATGTCCAAGAATTTCAACATTTTCCTGAAGGAATAACACCAAAAAACAAGCTTCTCAAGGATGTCAATACCAGATGGATTCAAATGTGAAGGGAAACCAATTAAGATAATCTATTCAAAAAGACTTTAATCCAAGCAGGAACATATTAAATTTGATCTCTTAAAAGGAATTTTAATTCTTCTTTACATAGAAACCAGTCGACAACATCACACAATTACAACAAATGTGTTTCAACAAGTTAAATGTATTTTTACACACTTAATTTGAATAGTATAAGCAAACCACTCTATAGACAACCAAGAAACTTATAAGCATGTAAATCCACTCAACAGTTGAACACTTGAAAGCAAATCAATAATTACACATAACCTTCTCCATTGTATTACTCTTCAAATGATATGCATTATAACATAAATTTTGATATGAGATGAAGTAGGTGGATTGGTGCAATCCATCTTCTTACTAATGCCTACTCTAATGAAAATAGAATGATATATCTTCAATCGAGTCTTGGTCTCTCTTTATATATGAGAGGCAACAAGCTATAGATCCATTTACAAAAAGGCATGATGTTTGATAACTAAAAAATTAACATAATTGAAAACACAACACTTCTGCAAGTGAATGCACCGATCTGCTAATCTTCAAGAAGATTCTCATGACCACTCAAGATCTGTTCAAGGCTCCTACTCCATGATAATGCACCACCTGCAAAGTGTACTCCCCTTATGGTGTTGGCTGGCTTTCACATTCTGGTGGTTGTTCTACTGTATCTGATGCATCTCTAGTTTGGTTGATGAATAGGTTGATGGGAGAGAGATGATGCATGTATTCCTCATCAGCATAAGTTTCCACATTGGTAGTCTCACCTTTCATGTCATACTCCATATATGTCAATTTTTCAATTTCCCTGTGAGTATTCTACAATATCATTTTTTCATCATTAATTTCTTGCAATGCAATGTGTAGAAACATAGTGAGCTCCTCCTTCCAATCGTCTTGCTCCCTAGGATTGTCGAGGCTTTCATGGAGTGACGAGGGAAAATAAAAGTAGCAGAAGTCCTCTTTAAGCCTGTTGTGGTACCCATTGTGTGATTCCACCAACTTGTTGTAATTCTGTAGTGTCTGACCTTTCATGACTTTCTTATTTAGAGCTCCTTTGTTTTCTCAATCAACTTGTTGTAAGTCTGCAGTGTCTGACCTTTCATGACTTTCTTATTTAGAAGCTCCTCTCTTTTCTCAATCATCTGCCCTTGTAACTTTTCATTCTCTGTAAGTGTTGAGTGTGTTTGTTTGAACAATTTCTAGTATTCATCAGCAGGACCCATCATTCCGTTAAATCTCTCCTTGATTATCTCAGACACCATATTATACATAGTGCTTTTTATCTTTGTTTCCAACTCCTTGCATTTATTTTGGGACTTTTGGTGACAGTTCTTCTAGTAGGCTACATCTGCCAATGCATCCAACACTCTTTTGTCTTTCTCAAGCCATGGGGAATATAATTCTGGTGTGGAGGAGGAGGGTGTTTTATCCTTGTAACTTGCCATTGCCTTCCTTAATCTATCATTTTCTTTGATCAACTTTTCAATTTATGCTTTAGTGAACTTTGTCACATTTATATTTAACTCAGCTATTTCATTGGGGTTAGTATCCCCTACTTTGTGAACCAAGAGATGTCCAAACACTTGATTTGGATTATTAATTACAACAGGCCTTTTGTCTTGAGGGTATAACGACAAAATCAACAAGGTGGCTTCATCTAGGTTATACCCAGATCCTGAATGCATCTTATCACTTGCCTCTTCTGTTAGGTGCATAGTTTTATGCCCTCTCTTCCTAAAACTGTCAAACACTATTGCAACACTAATATCCCATCCTAGTAAGAGTAGCACTCCAGCCTCTTGAAGCAATTCTCTCCCTTTTAGGGGTGATGGACTCCAACTCTTTGTCTATATCTTTCATTAATTCTTCCAGGGCGGTTGCTTCTTGTTTAGGAGTGTTATCTTTCATTTTTTGTCTCAACATTATACCTTTATGCTCACAAATGAATGATTTAAACTTAGAAGTTTTAACAAAGTCACTATCAAAGATAAATGTTTTCCTAGCCTTGACTCTCACATCATCAAAAAGCTCATCTAATGCCTCAAACTTGACAATATTATGTTCTTGAGAGGGCTCATATTGTGCAACTGCGGGGACACTTTATCTGTTTGACCTCATCATTCTCTTCATCACTCTCCTCTTCATCTCCTTCATTCATGGCTATATTTGTAGAGAAGCTGACCTTAGGTTTGGGCTATGAAGGTATGTGATCAAGAGGCTCTATGTTTTCAACTTGCATTTTCAAATTAATTGTTTGTGGTGCTTCAAAGATAATCGGGGGCACATCTTTTACTAGCTCATCTACATGAGTGATAAGTTGCTCAATTTTTTCCAGAGGATCCTGCGCTTCATCGAATTCTCTTGAATAAGATGGGATATTCCCCCTCTTCCATGTCTTAACAAGCACAATTTTGTTATATGTAGTCATCCTATTTTTGGTAGAGGCCTCATCATAATTTCTTATGACATCATCAACTGAGAAATGATTTTCATATCTTGATAATCCTTATGAGAACCTTGGCTTGTGAATATAACTCTCTGTATCAAAGTTATTTCTTTCATTACCAAAGGTAAGTTGTATGGTGCAAATTTGTTATCAATCTCCTCATATCCCTCACTAGTGACCACTATGAAATCTCCAAAACATAAAGTGCTAAGCATGATGGATTGTTTATTGTGTCCTGCTGGAACCCCTAAAATTTTCTTGGTTCCACTAAATTTCATTGTCAAATTTTTGATAGCCCAAGTCTAGTTGTCACTAGGGTTTGGGGGTTTTGGGTCACTATTCATTCATACCCTTATTTTCTCCTGTCAGCTTATGTTCGCTCATTGATCGGGTGCATTAGGTCACCGGTTGCCTCATAGTCGTTTAATGGTCTAGAGCCTAATTGTTTTACCGACCCATCATTAGTTTTCCCACCATGACTAGGGGATCCCTTTTAAAACAACTTTCAATCCACGTGCTTTAAAAAAACATCTTAAGTCAATCCTCGAGCGACCTATCGCCCATCTCACGTTTTATTTAGTCGGTTCGTGTATAACTCGTGATGAGCAATATTACATTATTTTCACCGTTTTGGCTTCATTGCCCTTCCGCTTTCGTTTGAAATCGCCTATGCCCATCCCGTGAAAAGAAATGCAATGGTTTTTCCTACCACTAGTAGGTTCATCGCCCATCGCGTGAGGCATGCTCATCGCCAAAAGGTAACCCGTGATGAGCAATATGGTTGAGTATTTAACTTATTGCTCACCTTAGCACTAGTGTCGGTTATCCCATGCTCTGCAATGGGGGAACTCGGGATTGCCGATGGGGGAGTTATTCACCATCGCGTAGGTTCGGTCTATCATGGGTTAAGGTTGCTTGGTGAAGGGAAAAGATGCGATGAGCATTGTAAATAACCTACAAAATAAAAAATGGAAAATGAAAAGTATTGTGCGAATTTGAAGCGTGATTCATGTCGAGTTCACCAAATGTAACATAGATTTTCTAGAGAATTTTCTGCACAAATTAAGATGATCAAATCTAACAAATAATCTAAATAAAAACAACAAAGAATGAATAAATGAACATAAAACAATAAACAAATAACTGAAAAGATCTCACTGAATATGCGTCCACTTCTTCGAATTATCTCGATTGTCCTTCTCCATTTTGTTGTATCAATATTCTTGCCCTCAAATTTTCAGTATTGATGCAAGCATAACCTTGTTGAATGTCTAAGAAAAATATCGAAGATTAAGTTTTCTTCTCAAAAGTATTGATTTCGGGAGGAGGAATAATGATAATGATAGGTCATTTTATAGATTTTGGATTTTTGAATGATCGGCTCAGATTCAAAAGAGAGATCGACGGACGAGATTGATAAATGTCATGCGATGTTAGTTTTGTGTCAGTCAGAATGTGAGTTAGAAAAGTCTGCAGGATAAAGATTAAATTAGAACGATAACTTAATCTTGTGTCAAGACTATTCGAAAATAGAAAGAACACGAGTTCCAGATTAAATAAACAATTTAATCTTCAGTTAAGAGTCTTCGAAAATAGAAGAAATAGACTTTGAATGACAAAGACAAAGTTAGAACTTGAAGAATAAAGAGTTCGAATGCACACATGAATTAATTAATTAAATAAAGATATTTAATTAGTAAACACATTCATGCATATGAGTTAGAACTAGTTAACTGACTAGTTGTGACAGAGTCCTCTTGCAGAGACGATCAGATATCGAATCCGAAGATAACTAACGGATTTAAAATAGATCTAGTGTCAAAAGGTGAGTGAATGATTAGATAACTGGACAACAAAAGAATGTGACATATACAATTAATTATGAATTAAATGTTAATTTAATTCAACATTCAAAAATTGAAAGATTTAATTAAATAAATAATGTAATTTATTTAATTAACTGTTTGAAAAGGATCAATTGAATAATTAAATAATAAATATTTAATTATAGTTGAAATGTGACAAAGGGGGTAATTAAATAATAAATTATTTAATTAAGAAGGAGAATTAATTAGTTAGCGACATAATTAAATAAATATGATTTATTTAATTAATCAAGTTGAATAAGAGTCATAATGAATTAATGAATTAATTAAAAAGGGTTATTTAATTAATAGAGGAAATATGTGTTAGAAAGGTAATTAAATAATAAACATTATTTAATCATGACCATGGATAATAGAAAATTATGTTGAAAGTGGTGCTCGCAGGCCTAGACCAATTTTCGATGTCTACAGAGGGCACATCTATTGGAGAGGTTGTTGTAGAGGGGTTAGAGACTACTCGCCAGGTGGAGTATTATCATATGAGATACTTTGAGGTGGTACCTCCTGAGCAGAGGATATCATACACACAGTTAGGTACCCGATCCCACACTCACACCCGCACATGTTCCAGGAGTGCTACCAGGAGTGTGCATATGCCAAGCATATGAGACATAGGGGCCACAAGAAGCAGAGATCCAACAAGACCCACCACCTTCGGAGGCAACATTAGTCATGATCCTCACACAAATGCTCCACAATGATGATTATTTATACACCCTTTTATTGTATTTTATGTATTTCTTTCAGACATTTAATATCATTGT
Source organism: Sequoiadendron giganteum (assembly GCA_007115665.2). NCBI lineage: Eukaryota > Viridiplantae > Streptophyta > Pinopsida > Cupressales > Cupressaceae > Sequoiadendron > Sequoiadendron giganteum. Next base: position 232,474,851 of record CM021104.1, on the reverse strand, counting down.
ACCCATGAACATTTATATTTGATGAGATTATGATATGCACTGGTGATTTTTGATATGCATGTCCTTGATTATGCTATGGTGGATGTTTATGTATGTATTTTTACTTCTATATGCCATGTTGTTTATTGTTATGTATGTTCATGGATGATTTTTATATGATGACATGATAATGGATGCACATGATATGAATAATGATGATGATGATGCATATGATTTGATGAATCTGCAAATGGAATGATGTTTATGAATTGGATATATGGATGATGAAATGTGAATGATTTTTATGATTCAATATGATGGATGGAAAATGTATGAAATGAATGCAATGGATGCATTTTTCTCTTTTCGATGTATGATGTAAAATGATTATGGAATAATATGATAATGATATGATAAAAATGAGGTGAAAATTTGATATGAGATGATGATATGAAAAATGATATGTTTGATATGATATGCTAATATGATTATGAGAGTAATATGATTGATGAAAATGAGATGAATGATGAATGACATGAAAATTATATGAAATGATGATGTGAGATGTATATGTAAATGATGCTATGAATATGAATATAATAATGATGTAAAATGATAATGAATATGCCACTAATGAAATGAGATGTAAATGAATTGAATGATTTAAAAAATGATATGAATGATAATGAAATGATAAAAAAATTGAAATGGATAAAAGTGGATATAAAATGATGTGAAATGATATGCAACTAATTGATGAAATAAGATGCAACATAAGATGACATGATCACATGAAATGAACTGAAAATGATATGAATTAAAATGAATTGAAAATGATATGAGATTGATAATGAAATGGAAGATGATATGAATATGAAAATTAAAATGAGATGCCATAAATGTGAAAATGACCATGATAACCCAAATGATAATGTAAGATAAAATACAAATGACATGATGAAAGTGAAAATGAAATGAAAATGATACGAAAGTGATAATGAAAATAAATCGTAACTAATGATGATATGAATGATGAAAATGTTCAATGAGATGCAGTAAATGTCCAAGTGTACTCAATATTCATTTGAAAAGAGATACATATCTATTCCAACCTCCAAAAATCTATCATACAACCACAAAATTGAATGCAATCTATATGAATCATGCAGTCCTAAAATGTCAGATGAACCATCTCCAAGTTGTCATTCTGTATACCAATTATGTGCTTGATTTTCATCATTGAGCCTTTTGATATGTTGAATGTTAGTACAAGCATCAAAGAGGATATTTGCACCGATGATGACTTGAGTAAAACTTTCATGATGTTTGATATAGCAAGTTAATACAAGCATCCAGGTATAATTGAACCAAGATGACCTGAGTATTGCTTGCGTAAACAGACAAAAGTTAACCGTTTTCCTATGTAAATCCCGAAATGTCACGATGTCTCATGAAAAATTTGCACAGTACTAATGATTATCTTACAGACAACAATCAAAGAAAAATCATATTCCTTCCTTGTGATTCTAGTTTAGTACATCATTGAATCACTCCAGAGATATGATGTCATCAAATGTCAAAACAACAATTCAACTTATGCTTTAAGTTTTTCATTCATTTAATTCATATTAAGATCATCCAGTTTGTTTCAGTTTTATGTCTCATAGCTGCTTTGACCAGGCTTGATTGGATATTTGATTGTTGTTCTGATATTTAGATACTTGACACCTATTGTCGCTTGTCTGCCAAAAAGGTTCAAAAGTTGATTGCCCCCAGCGAACTGACACTTGAACTCCTGATACGACACAACCTACTGCGAGGAATAACAATGATCATCAAGCCCTGATGAAACCCTTGTCATTTCAAGGAAAATGTTGGGCACATGATGTGGATATGATGATTAGGAATGGATTTGATGCTTGATGAAAATTGACTATGAACAATGCAAAACGTAACCTAATAGATGGGAGAGTCGACTAAATCACAAACAACGCCTGTTTGCCAGGTTTTCACCATTTGTTTTTATTGTACTTTTTCAGATTTTCAGATTTTTTTTATTGTTATCAAGATGCCTGTTTGCTAGGTTTTCATTAAGGCAACAATATTTTTGATTTTTCATCTTTTTTTTTGTACTTTTGTATTTTTGTTTTTTTTGTATGTTTCTCTCTTTTTTTTTAGTTTATTTTTTGTATGTCAAAAAGGATGCCTGTTTTCCAGGTTTTCACCTTGATGACGATTTTTTTTCAAGACATTTTCTGATTTTTATGGATTTTTTCATGACTTTTTATGCTATTTTGGTATTTTTCCAAGACTTTTTACATTGCTTTTGTATTTCTCAAACATAGAAATTCTTTAGATGGATGTTGTTGGTTGAATTTTCAAGCATCTCACCTTCTGGTGTCGATAAATGATATGCCCTTGATCCATATGTTGCAATAATGACGAATAGACCCAACCAATTGGGCTTGAATTTTCCTTTCTTTTCTCGATCTTGTTGGTTGTGAGGGTTTTCTTTGAGGACCAAGTCACCCACTTGAAATGTTTGTGGTTTGAATATGTGATTGTAGCTACGGGACATAACTTGTTGATAGCCTTTCAAGTGATTTTTTGCACTTTGTCATCGCTCATCAAGTAACTTCAGTTTTTGCAGTCTTGAGACTCTATAATCCTCGTCAGCTATGAGTCCCTTCAGTGAGACTCGAAGCGAGGGAATCTCAACTTCCAGTGGCAAAATTGCTTTTGCTCCATAAACCAAGGCATATGGAGTGGCACCTCTTGGCGTGCGAATGCTTGTTCTGTATGCCCATAAAGCTGGATTTAATTGGATATGCCAATCACGGTCGACGTCATTCACTATTTTCTTCAGGATCATCATAATTGTCTTGTTTGAAGCTTCCGCTTGGCTATTTCCTTATGGATAATAAGGTGTAGAGAACCTATGTTGGATGTGAAATCTTTCACAGAGTTCATCAACATCTTGATTTTTAAAAGGTCTTCCATTATCTATGATAATGGAGCTAGGAATGACATACCAACATATGATATAGTTTAGAATAAAGGATGAAATTTGTTTTCCAATGACTATTGTTAAGGGAACAAATTCAATCCACTTAGTAGCCATGATAATGAACTTGTGTCCATTTGATGATGATGGGCATATCTTTCCAACTAGATCCAGTCCCCACTGAGCGAAGGGCCATGTTGTAGTAAAGGGTTGTAATTCCTGAGCAGGAGCATGGATAAGATTTCCATGAATCTGACATTTCAGACATTTCTTCACAAAGATGCATGATTCATTTTCCATGGTTGGCCAATAGTAACCTATTCTAACAAGTTTCTTATCCAAGGTTAGTCCACTTGAATGAGTCCTGCAAATACCACCATGAACCTCTTGTAAGGCATTTTTCGATTCATCACGTTTGAAACATCTAAGGAGGGTACCATCAAGACCACATTGGTATAAGGTGTCAACAATTAGGGTATAGCAAGAAGATTGGCATATGAAATTTCTTTTCTATTTTTGAGACAAATCTGGGGGTAAAATATTATTTTTTAGATAAGCATAGATTTTTCCATACAAGGGAGAATCAAAACTAGTTAGGTGGCAAATGACTTGGGTATCAGGGTTATCATAGGCAGGGGGAAACAATTTTTTCACCATGAATTCGTATCGAGCTTGGTTCTCTGATAATTGCAATAATGATGCAATCGTAGCCATGGCATCTGGAACTTTGTTGTCGACCCATGGAATTTGCATGAACTTGATCTCAACAAAATACTTCTTGAAATCATCCACCATGTGTTTGTAGGGCATTAATTTTTCATCTTTAGATTGATAGTCATTATTTATTTGATTTATGACAAGTTGTGAATCACCAAAAACTTACAGTTTTGTGATTCTCTAGTCTAATGCAATTCTCATTCCAATTAACAATGCTTCATACTCGGCTATGTTATTTGTACAAGGGAACATCAACCAATAAGACTTTGGAATGGTATGTCCCTGAGGCATGAAAAAAATAATTCATGCCCCCAAACCATGTTGTGTGTAGGATCCATCAAAATAAAGTGTCCATGATTGTTGGGTAGTTGCTATGAACCAATCTGCATTAGGGAATTTAATGTGCATTGGATGTTCTGCTTGTAGTGGTGCTTCTGCCAACTGATATGCAATGAGATTCCCTTTGATTGATTTTCGATCCACATAATGAATGTAAAATTCACTTAGGATCATTACCCATTTAGCTAACTTGCCAGTTAAGGTTGCCTTGCTCAAAAGATACTTTAAAGGATAAATTTTAGCCACAAGTTTGACTATATGAGCTAGCATATAGTGCCACAAATTTTGAGAAGCAAACACTATTTCCAAACAATATTTTTCAATGAAAGATTAATTTAGCTCATGGCTTGTCAAAGTTTTACTGATGTAATATATTGCTCGCTCTTTTCCAGTTGTGTCCTCCTGTGCCAATAATGCCCGCAAGGATACTTCTGTAGTAGAAATATAAAATATGAGTGGTTCGCCTTGTACTGGTGGAATCAATAATGGTGGACTCATTAGATAATGTTTGATATGATCAAAGGCTGCTTCACACTTATCTTCCCATTTGAATAGAACATTCTTATGCAAGAGATGTGTAAATGGCAAGCTCTTGTCTACCAGTTGTGCGATGAATCTCCTGATTGATTGTAGGCGTCCTTGTAATAAGCGTAGTTGACTGATGTTATTTGGTGGTGGAATTTTGAGGATAGATTGTGCCTTCACTAGATCCACTTCAATTCCCTTTTCTGATATGATATATCCCAGGAGCTTTCCAAATTTTACCCCAAAGACACATTTCTTGGGATTAAGTCTGACCTTAAATTTTTCCATTCTGAAAAAAAAATTAGAAAAGATATCTAGATGTTCATCTCTTGTGTTTGATTTTTCTAAAAGATAATCTACATAATCCTCCATGAATGTGTGCATCATGTCATGAAAAATTGTAGTCATTTCCCATTGATACGTCGCTGCTACATTTTGAGCCCGAACGACATTACATTCCAACAATATGTACCCCAGGGACATGTGAATGCAGTCTTATCTTGATCTTCAGGTGTAATCTTGATTTGGTTATATTTGGAAAATCCATCCATCAGTAAATACATAGCATGCCCAACTGCTAGGTTGATAATTGTGTCTATGTTTGGTAGAGGGAAATCATCTTTTGGACACACCTTATTTAAATCCTTGAAATCTGTGCAGATTTTGATTCGTCCATCTGGTTTTGACATAGGTACAATGTTGGATATCCATTATGCATGGTCAATAGACCGAATGAATCCTACATCTAAAAGCTTCTTTAATTCCTCCTTGACTAGTAATGCAACATGTGGATGCATTTTTTTGAGTTTTTGTTTCACTAGTTTTTCCCTTGGCATGATGGACAAATGATGCATGATAAGTTTTGGATCTAATCCAAGCATATCTGTGTATGACCATGCAAAATTTATTTGATTATCCTTTAGAAATTATGTGAACTTTGGGATTTATTCCTCTATCAGTGATGCAACAAGTTGTAGGACTTTTGGTTGTTCCACAGTACCTATATTGATTGCCTTTGTTGGTTCTATCAAAATAGAAGATCTTTCCTGATATGTTCAGGGAGAGTGTCAAGTTTCCCATCTTCTAGTGCATTTGAAAGGTTTTCATTGTCAGATACGCTCTTTATTTTTCTCTTTTCATGATCTAATACTACCTTTGTTAGGTTTCAGCATTAGATCTATCTTTTATATTGTTAATTTTGCAGCTCAAAAAATTGGTACTCTCCTGACTGAGATTTTTATCCTATGATTCACTGGTGGAACCTATTTTCAGGTTGAATGAAAAAAGAAAATTTAAAATGGTTTCATCATCGAGGAAGGTTGGAATATCAATTGGTTCAGTTTGTTCCCAATCAGTAAGTTTGGGATGGACCAAGGGTAATGGATCGTCAGGTTGGGTAAGGTCACTAGCGGTCAAGGTCATGACATTGTTATCATTCTCGCTATGGGGAAGATCTATGATGGTATCCTCCCGTTGATTTTCCATCTCGCTTTGAATCGAATCGTCATCACTTGAGTCATGGTCACTTTGTAGGACGTAATCAAGTGGAGGCCTTGAGCTTTCCCCTTGTGTGAGCATGGGTGTATATTTTTGTATAACACCCACCTATTTGTCTCTCCAGAATTTATCATTATAAATGGTATCCCATTCATACTCATTGGAATCGATATCAAAATTCTCTGGCAATCTCAGAATTGTCTCAACTATCTCTTCATTGGATTTATTTTGAACTGCTTCTTTTGCATCTTCACCATATCCAAGTCCAGTTTTATCTTTTGGATGCATTGTTTTTGGTTGGATAGGTTCAACAATTCCTTCTTTTCTCTTACCTATAGGGCCATTTCCTTCATAACCCATTCGTTGCATTATTGTATAACCCTTTCCATATTGCTCAGTAGCTAACTTGACATTTTGTACAAATTCATCTTCATCTTTATAGAGCCAATCGAGGATAGCTCTATCTTCAACTTCATTTTCTTGAGTATCCGCCTTGATAAATCTTCCATCAAACTTGGTGATGGGAACTGAAGCTTGTGTTCCTGATGAGGAAGCCGCATTGGCCTGTTGTATGGATACTAAAGGATGACCATGTGACCTTGGAGAAATGGGTAAGTTAGGGAGACATAAAGAATATTCTCCCACTCCATTGTATTTTAATTGTATCTTGGCGCCGAAGCTCTTTATCAATTATTTTGTTTGATCATTGTGTTTGGAAATAGCAATAGCAAGAGCTTCTCTATTGTGTGGGATAAAAGAATCTTGGGTTGCTCTAAGGTTAGAGAAAATATGACTACTATTATGGTCCATTGGTATGGTTACCTCTTGTCCTTCATATGGAAATTTTAGGCATTGATGATACGTGGACGAAACTGATTGCATTTCATGGATTCATGAGCAACCCAAGAGTATGTTATAAGATAAATCTCGATCTAGAACTTGAAAAAAAGTATTCTTCACAACAAATCCCACTCTGATTGGTAGCATGATGAGGCCTTTAGAAGCTCGTTCCTCATCATCATATGCTTTGATTGTGATTTTCCTTCTTGGATCTATAGAATCTTCTGAATATCCCAAAGCAAGAACCAATTTTAAAGTACAAATCTTTAATCTAGCTCCCCCATCTATTAAAACATTTGATTAGGGTTTTATGAACCATGACCTCTAGATAAAGTGATGAATTCTGGGGATGGGTCATGGAGGAATCATCCTTTTTAGATAAGGAAAAGAATGCTGGTGAAGACAAGTGTCCCACCATGGATTGAAATCTATTGATATCCAGATTGGGAGACACAGTTGTGTCAACGAGAGCCTTTTCCAGAATGTCTTTGTGTGTCAGCGATATTTTAATAAGCTCCAAGATAAAAATTTGAGTTGATGATTTATGTAGTTGATCAACTAAATTATACCGTCTTGGAGTGAGAACAACTGACTTAGATGAACTTCCTTTCACAATAATTTTGGCTTGTCCCCTTGTTGTTGTGTTGACCTCTCGATATTCTTGCTTTCCTTTAACTCATTGACTTGTTGGTCATCAGTGTAGATATGATTGATGGTGGTGTCATAAACATGATTCACATTTTTGCCTTTGTCACCTGAAGATTCCCCCTTTTGATAATTGGGGAGAGGGTCCTTGAATGCCTAATGATCTTTGTTGGCATTATGTCCCTCAACTGTTATGGTACGGTTTTCAATAAAATCTTGAATCAAATTCTTTAACCCTTGGCAATTATTTGTCTTATGACCTTTGCATCTATGATAATCGCAATAGTACGAGTCATTCCACGATGGTGGTTTAACTTGAGGCTCATAATCTCTTTGCAGTGCAACGTGATGGTGTTTTGATTCAACAAATCTTTGAGGATTGATTCAAGATACTGGCCCAAGGGAGTAAAACTCCATCGATTTGAGAAAAACTAAGATTTGGGTGCATTTGAATTTTGATTATTGCCGAGATTATTACTGCGATTTTTGGTCACATTTCCTTGGTTGGCGTTATTTCCCTTATTGGAATTATTAGTGCCTTGGTTATTATAATTTCCAGCATTATTTTTGTTGCGCTGGACACCTGATACATTGAGAATGGTTGGCTTCACATTTACGTTGTTAGCATCTACCGCCCCATCATTTACAACATTCTTATTTCAAGTCCAGAACTATGATTTAACATTGTTGTTGCCATTGTTGTTGTATGAATTTGGACTATCCTTTTCAAGCTTTAGGACTCCTCGCTTGACCAAATATCCTTCAATGGTAATCACGTTTTCAATCAATTTCTTGAATGATTGAGGACAATGAAGATTGAGCCTGTAACTCATCTCTTGATTTAGACCATCAATAAAGATTTCCATCTTTTCCTTTTCAGGAACAGGACGAGAATATCTTGCAAATAACCTTCTCCATCTTTGTAAGAATGCGGTGAAGGGTTCTCCAATATTTTTCTTTGCTCTACATAAATCAAACATGCTTATCTGATGTTTTATATTATAGGAGTATTGGGAAATGAATTTATTGATTAACTCCTCAAAATTTTTGATGGGGGGAGTGATTTTGGAAAGCCACTCCATGGATTGTCCACCTAGAATTCGTGGAAACAATCACATCAGGTAGGTATCTTCATGAGAAAATTCCAAACTCATATTTTGAAAGTCCCTCACATGTTCAATGGGATCCATTTTCCATTGTATCTGTCAAATTTTGGGATCTCACAATGTTTTGAAAAAGGAATCATGTTGAGACTCCTCTCAAAGGGATATGGAAAAATATCTTCCAAAACATATTTCTTGGTTGCACCCCCTTGTATTTCTTTAATTTTCCCTTGTAAGGCCCTTATCTGTTGAGTAAGAGCACTAAAATCATTAAGGGGGGCTTCATAATCCTCTCTAATCTTTTCCATGTCAAAATCAGAGGGTAGTTTAGCTTCTTGGTTTGCCAACAAAAGAAATTATCTTTCTTTGTTTCGTTCCAAAATCTTGTCCAAGAGAGTGTGAAATTATGGATCATGTTCTGCTTCTTGAAGCATTTCTTCCGTTACTTCATCATTATTTGAATTATTCCCAATGCAAAGCTTATGAAAAGGATTTTCTTCCTGATCACCCATGTTGCAGAGTTGATTTTCCCTTTCATCTTCTTCTATGTGCTTTCAAGATCTTGTAACAACATGCATAAGCTTATACCAAATTTTAACTAACTTTGATCACAAATGGAAGAGTGCAATTTGTTGGATAGCTTAGTCAGAATAGAATGAGAATTCTATTGATATGACCAAATAAATTTCTAATTTTTAGCTTGTGATTCCCTAGTTGGAAGGATGATGATCATGTTATTGGAATTAAACTAGAAATTAGAAATAGAAGTGATTTTGCACTTTACGATGTTTTGATAGTATTTCGCGAAAAATATTGATTTTTGTAAATGCCTAATGCTTCTAAGTTGTCTATTGCAACACTTTATCAGGATGATTAGAATATTGAATTGTAGGTTGTGGGGGGTAAGTGTACCAAGATGGTTCCCAAAAAGGGGACTTAAGTGGACAACTTTTTTTTGAAATCAAGAAATATTGACCTTGGACGTGAAATTGAGGGTAGTTACACTCAAAATTTTGAGATGGAACAAAAACAAGGATTGAAGTGCTCCGAGTCTACTTTCTAAACTACTAATTTTTTTTAAAATGGTTGAGATTAATGGGTTCAAAAGAGGGATGCAAACAAATTGGTGTTGTTTTTGTCAGAAAAACATAACATAGCAACTCTTGTACGACCCTCGTACGGTGAATTTTTTTTTAGTACTTTTAAAATCGCAATAGTCAGAAGCTAGCTAACAATATGTAGTTGATGCACGATTTTTCTTATAATTTTTTAATGAATATTTGATTTTTTACTAATTTTCGAAGTGGACACTTCCTGAAAAACAAAATTTTGGCCGTGCTACCTCTACAAATTTTGGAAACTAATTATTATTATTTTTAAAAATAAAATAAAATTGTAGAATGGAGTCTAGTTTCTAAAAATGTAATTTATTTGAAAATTCGATAAACAGTTAATTTATAACGAAAAAATACCAAACACTGCTTTTTGGAAAAAAAGAGACATACAAACAAAATAAATTATGGATGAAAGGCTTAACATTGTCAGAAAATTAAAAAATATCATCGTTGGATAGCTAAGAGAGAACCCAACATTACCCATGTGTTCGATTTTTTTGATATTGAACCACATGCAATCTTGACGGTGAGCACGAACTCGATTATGTGAAATATGGTAGATTTTTTAAAAACACGTCTCTAGTCGTTGGGAATTCCCTCCAAGCCTTTGGGTTGGTATTCTAAGGCAAATAAAAATCCTAAGGCTTGGGAATTCCCAAAGCAAGGTATAACGCGAGCGCTCTATAACACACTCGCGTTATATCTCAGTTTTGACATGGTTTTTTGCTTCTGCGGGAAACATGTCAACTAAGACACAATGCGAGCACGTTATAACTCGCTCGTGTTATGTCCTCCTTTATGTTAAATGCAAATGTATTGAATTTATGCTCATATATTTGTATGTTTGTATGTACATGTATGTTTGTATGTCATGTATGTATGCATGTATGCATGTTTGTATTTATGTACGTATGCCTGTATATATCAATGCATGTATATTGTATGTATGCCTGTATGTATGTAAGATTGTATCTACACATGTATGTATGTATGCTTGTATGGATGTAGGATTTTATGCACATATGTATTATTCTTGTATGTATGTATTTACATATGTGTTTAGAGGGAGGGAGAATTTAGAGAGAGAGAGAGTTTGGAGAGATGGAGAGGGGGTGGGAGTGAGAGTTTAAGAGAGAGGGAGTGGGAGAGAAGGGGTTGGAGTGAGAGGGACTTAGCTAGGTAGGGGGGGAGGGATAGAGGGAGGGAGACAAAGAGGGGTGGGAGAGAGAGAATTGAGAGATAAGGAGAGAGAGACAAAGGGGAGAGAGAGACAAAAGAAAGGTAGGGTAGGTGCCAAAGGGAGAGACTTGAGAGTGTGAGGGGGTGAGAGGGAGAGACTTGAGAGATAGGTAGTGAGAGGGGTGTGAGAGAGAGAGTGTGAGTGAGAGACCTGAGAGAGAGAGGTGTGGGAGGGAGGACCTAAGAGGTAGAGAAAGAGGGGGGTGGAGTGAGAGGGACTTATCTAGGTAGGGTGGGAGGGATAGATAGAGAGAGGGGAGAGAGAAAAAGAGAGTTACCTAGGTAGGTTGCCAGAGCGAGAGACCTGAGAGAGAGAGGGGGTGGGAGGGAGAGACATGAGAGAGAGGGAGTGGGAGAGAGTGGGATAGAGTGGGAGGGACATAGAGATGGATAGAGGGAGTGAGAGAGGGTGGTAGGGATTGATTGAACGAGAGGTACGTAGAAAGAGGGAGATGGTAGATAGAGACAATTAGAGAGGGTAGGAGGGAGGGAGGGAGGGAGAGGGGAGATATATATATATAGAGAGAGAAATTGATAGGGGTTGAGGGTATAGGGTTGAGGGATTAGGGTGGAGGACCTATAGGGTTGATGGTTTCTAGGGTATTAGGGTTTAAGGTTTGAGGGTTGAGGGAATAGGGTTGATGGTAGAGGGTATAGGGTAGAAGGTTTAAGGGTTTAGGGTTTAGGGTTTACTTGGTTGAGGGTAGAGGGTTTAGGGTATAAGTTTGAGGGTATATGGTTGAAGGATTATGTTTAGGGTCCAATGTAAAGGGTAGAGGGTGTAGGGGTTGAGGGTTTAGGGTTTAAGGATTGAGGGTTGAGGGATTAAGGGTTGAGGGTTGAGGGATTAAGGGTTGAGGGTTGAGAATTGAGGGTTGAGGTTTTAGGGTAGAGGGTTTAAGGGTTTAAGGGTTGAGGATTGAGGATTGAGGGTTTAAGGTTGAGGGTTGAGGGTATAGGGTATAGGGTATAGGGTATAGGGTCGAGGGATTAAGGTTGAGTGTCCAATGTATAGGGTAGAGGTTATATGTGTTGAGGGATTAAGGATTGAGGGTTTAGGGATTAAGGTAGATAGTTTTCTTGGATTTAAGGGTGTAAGGGTTGAGGGATTATAGTTGAGGGATTAGGGTTAGGGTTGAGGGTTGAGGGTTGAGGGTTGAGGGTTGAGGGTTAAGGGTAGAGGGTTTAAGAATTGAGGGTTTAAGGGTTGAGGGTTGAGGGTTTAAGGGTTGAGGGATTAAGGGTAAAGAGGTTTGAGGGATTAAGGATCAAGAGGGTTGAGGGATTAGGGTAGAGAGTTTACTAAGTGGGTTTGAGGGTT